>CM018686.1:11233798-11622120 GCA_009363875.1 Mikania micrantha
CGAGTTGGATGATACAGGTGGTGTTAATGAGGTTAAGGTCGTTCCTAGGGGGAAACATAGATGCTTTTGGGTAAATACATAAACTTTGGGAACATGATACTTGATAAACTTATATTGAGACTAACATATACAAATGCTATAAACTTGTAATCTTTGAAACAGTAAATTAGAGTCATGATGAAGGTGAATCGAATTGTAGGTAAAAGGCTTAACTATCATTAATAACAATGTCCTATGTGACTTAGTATGTGGTGGGACGGCGTCTGGGCGGGTCGTAGGCTCGACTCAGGGTATGCCCTATATATAAGCATACCGAGTTGGATAATACAGGTGTTGTTAATGAGGTAAAGTTTTACCTAGGAGGTTTGCAAAAGCTATTTTAAAAATCTAAAAACTATATGAACTCACCAACCTTTGTGTTGACTTTGTTTTTCCTACATGCTTTCTCAGGTAATGCAGGAATATGCTTAAACTTTTGGATGGCATATTAGGATGCCCAGTAGCTGACCTAGTAGACTGTTGGAGAAGCACATACTTTGCTATATGGAAGCAATACACTTTTGATATCTTGTGCAGTTACAAGATATAAACTTGATATTCTTTTGATAGGTTTACCTAGTTAAATTGCAGAACATTGATAATGTAGTTTAACTTTGTAATCCTAATTATCATTTGATTGTGCTTTAGTTATTCTTAAACATTGATGCTATGTAAACAATCTGATCATCACGATTATCACTCACGATATCGCGCCCCGAGAACCTTCCGCCCGACGGGGACTCCGATCCAACCCCGCCGGCTCGGGGTGTGACAGATTGGTATCAGAGCTCAAGGTTATAGAGAATAATAGGTCATTTACTTAAATGGTTTGGCCTAGACTATAACTTAGGGACCCTCATGTAGAGAACTTAAGACTTAAGCTTGCATTATGTTTTCTGCATTCGATCACTGCACTAACCAAATCCTATTGGTTATGATCAGAATGCCGCCTAGGAAGCAACCGACTCCGGTGCCCACTACCCAGACATCTGCACCTCACTCGTCTACACCATCACCACCGGATTCACCACCGCCACCTCCTCCTCCACATTCTCCACCACCAGGCTCAAGCAACGTCCCAATAATAGATCCTGCCACTATCGCCTTGGCGACACTTCTGAGCACTCAGTTGACAAGTCAACTGAAGGATATCATCCCTGAGATGATAAATCGGATTCAAGGACATGGCAACACTTCTGGCCATACTACTGGGGAAGCTAGTGGAAACACTAGTCATACTTCAGATTACTCCTACAAATCCTTTGTAGGATGCAAACCACCTAGCTTTACTGGAGTTGAAGGAGCAGTCGGACTAATCCAATGGCTCGAGAAGATGGAGAACACGTTGGACATAAGTAGTTGTCCGGAACATCACAAAGTACGGTACGCAGCTGGATCTTTCAGCAAGCGAGCTTTGACATGGTGGAACGCACAGATTAGAGCCCGAGGAAGGGATGAAGCTATGGCAATGCCCTGGACAGAGTTCAAACTTCTTTTGAAGAGTGAGTTCTGTCCGAAACATGAACTGCAACAACTAGAGATTGAGCTCTCGAACCACGTGATGAAGGGAGCCGACCATATGACTTACACCACCCGCTATCACGAATTGGTAGCTTTGGTGCCAGAGATGGTGCCAACTTTGGAAAAGCTGATTGATAGATATGTAGCTGGATTACCCTCTTGTATTCAAAGTATCGTATTGGCTGCATATCCTGCTACTTTGGAGTCAGCCATCTCTCTTTCAGCTAAACTTACAGGGGTAATGGTGAAATCAGGAGTTCTGAAAGACGAAGTGGAAAAATCCAAGGAAGCAACAACTAAGAAACCGGAGTATCAACAAACGAAGAAACAAAGGATCGTTGAGAACTATGCGATGGCCACCTCTCTAGGACAAGCCCCTGAAGTACCTGCTAAAGCTGCACGCAAACCTATACTGGTGTACATCCACAATGTGCACAATGTCAGTATCATCATGCTGCCACTATGTTGTGTAAGCAGTGTACAAATTGTGGCCGAAAAGGCCATATGGCTCAATACTGTCGAACATCACCTACAATGGTAGTAAACAGAGCTACCATGGCAACAACACCACAAAACCTTGGCAACTACAACAATAACAATCGAGGATGCTTTAACTGTGGAGAACTAGGTCACTTCTCCAGAAATTGCCCAAAGCGGGCACAACCGGGAGATCAAGTACCAAAGGGAAGAGCTTTCATGATAGGAGCTCCTGCTGCCACCAAGACCCAGAAACGGGTACTGGTATGTGATACCCTTTAACTCATAAGACTTCATTCTATTTGGATACTAGTATGAATAAGAACTTATCTTATTCTTATTAAGTATAACCACACACATATGCTATGAAACTAGAAATCCTTTCATTGTGATACAAACAATGAAAGAGTGCTTAGTTAATACACATGACATACGAATGAGACAATAACTAACACCAAGATTGTGTAACAATTGATGCTCATAGCATCAATTAGTTTTGAGCAATAAGGTGTTAAAGTCATACTGAGAATTAACTAAACATAACAGTAAGACAACTATGAGCAATAGGACTAGCAACACTTCGAGGTCATACATAAGAATCCCAAACACAATCCAGATTTGAGTTGGGAGTGTAGGGACAACACACGAAACAAGTCTTCCAACTTGTTTACAAAGAAAGTCGTACCCGATAATAACTTTTAAATTTCGGGACGAAATTTCTTTAACAAGGGGAGACTGTAACATCTGTGCCGGAATCATTACCGGAACAGTAAACTGTACAGTAACTTGTACAGTAACTCAGATACACTTTACGTGAAAACTATATTATGCTAGTGATACGTTTTGATTTAACATGAAACTATTGAACGATTGTCTGAGTCTGACTGAAACCTCAGGGTGTAACAGTCTGAAACATGTCAGACAACACAGTGTTGAAACACAAATACTTGATATGATACTATTGTGTATAAACGTATGTGAGGTTAATAAAACAAAACTTTAACGGTTATTGTGATGGACTGTTAAACAGACGAATTATTCGTATAGGTGACGATCTATACGAATGATTCTGATAGTTTAACGATCTGAAATGATGACTGAGCAATAGAAAACAAAATCAGAAAGTGAAACGTACGATCGTGTTCGTACAGTTAGCGCTCTGTACGAAAACGCGCGTAAGTGACGTTTTCTGACGAAACGAAATGAGCAACGATTCGAACGATAATAAATTTAAGGAAATAAAATATTTCCTGTTTTACAATTTTGAAACTCATCATAAATAAATTAAAACAAAACTATTTTAATCTCAGGCGCGTAAGACAAAATACGTGAATAGATAATGAATCGCGTTAAAAATAATAATTTTCGACAAATCATTTAAGAATAATAATATTTAAAATATTTTATAAATAATCACCCTCCTAATTTATAAAATAAAGTTCTTTTTATTTAAATGAAGATATTTTGCGCGTTACGATCCGGAAACGCAACGGAGACGAAAACCGAGTAACCGAAACGAACCCGAATACTCTCGGGGTATTTAAACCCACAAATGAGGCTTTAACCTCATTTCTACTCATCTCTCTCTCTCTCTAACTCACAATCCCGTTCATCTCTCTCTCTCTAAAGTTCATCATCTTGAAACCTTCATAACTTGATCATTCTTGGGCCAAATCGTGTGTTCTTGGAGCCTAAACGAAGATCCCATCATCCTCTACGCAAAAGTACAGCTGATCTGAGGGTTCTTTCACTTAAAACCAAGGTAACTTGTCGTTAAGGATTCGAAAATTAGGGTTTTTAACCCATTTATTGACTGCACACACACATAAACGGGTAGGTAGCCATTTCGAACCATCATCCCTTCGAGAACAGGTTGAAATGCAGCAATATCGTGAGGAGGAGCTAGTCAGAGGATGGAAGCTGATGATGGTGCGGAGACTGAACCAGGGTTCGCGAGGCACAGGTGGCCGAACCCTGTTGATGGTACCTACGAACCCTCATGCAAAACCCTTCCGGCCGAACCCTCTTCAATGGAACGAACCTATTAGCCAGGAGCTGTAGCCGAACCCCTTAGCTGGCAACGAACCTTCAGCTTCTCTCGAACCTCTCACCACCGAACCAGTTAGGAGTGGCGAACCATGGAATGGCCACGAACCCTTCTGGATCCCCGAACCCTCCATTGTTCTACTTAGCCGAACCTTAAAGACCGTACATCCGGCGAACCTGTGTTGCATGGTTTTGAACGAACCTCATGAGCCAACGAACCTTGATGAAAGCCGAACCCTCTTGTTGTCAGCCGAACCATTGACCCATGCACCTAAGAGGTTCGCTGGTTTTGAGGTGTAGAAGATGCAGCTGTTTAAAACCTATACCGTGGGCCTGCGTACACACAACTCGGCTCACACATAACTTGAATCGGCCCAAGGGAATTGGAACTTATTCGTTCTTTGTTTGGCCCAAACAGAAAACTTAAAGCCCATGTGACGGGCCCAAGACACCAATAGTTCGGCCCAAGGCCCACGTAAACCGGCCCAAGAATTTAGATTGATCCACATTAGCCATTCGATCTAAGTCCAAAGACCCTTGGATTCGGCCCAACATAACCATTGTAATTAGACAAACATTTAGGCCCAACCGGCGGCCCAACACTAATCTCGGCCCATTTTGTACAACCCACACATTCCTTTTGGGCCATGACCATTGTTCGGCTCACCTACTATGGATTGGGCCCAATAACATTTTCATAGGCCCAACACCATACGAATTGATTCATGAGATCCTCTAGGCCCATTTTATGTATAAACCTAACACTACATTCGGTTCATATCGAAACGAAGTAATTTAACACATAAGGATTATAAGAATGGGTAACTATCAGGGTCAAGGGTGAACGGGATCCTTAAATGATAAACCTGAGTCCCCTTTTATGACTTGGATTTTGCATAAACTGCAATTGTGATTATATAACAAACTAAGTTAATGAAATCAAGTGTTAGAGGATCTATGAACAATAAGCAAAGGACTGAATCATTCTGAGACTCACACGTGTTAGCCAACTTTAGGGCTAACACTAACACGTACACGCACCTGAAGCAACTAGGAAATATACTTAAAAGTTACAAATATCATGAAATCAATACAGGAACGTGAATACTACTACAAACACAACAAAGAGCGCGAGCATTCTTGCTTAGAACTTAGTCAACCACTTCAATTACCAAGTGAGTTCATTGTCCCCTTTCAAACTTATTTGTTTTACTTCGGGACTGAGAAGCATGCTAAACATTTTTATTGAAATGTTATTTAATGCTTTAAACATAAATATGATTTCTTATGATGGAAACCTTTACTTTAAGCTTGATGCTTAAAATCAATTGTTGATTACTTGATACAATTACATGAGATGTGACTCAATTACATGAGACATGATACAAATGCATAAGACTTGATTCAATTACATGAGACTTGATTCAAATACATGAGATGTGATTCAAATACATGAGACTTGATTCAAAAACACGAGACTGGAGGTCTATACTTGTGAAACTATAAACTATAAACATGAGACTGGAGGTCTATACTTGTGAGACTATATACTATAACATGAGACTGTAGGTTTATACTTGTGAATCTTTATACTTTAAACATGAGACTTGATGCAACCTTATGAGATTCATGGTGAAACAATGTGTGAAAACTTGAAACTAGATATTTGAAGCTTACAATATAGATTTGAAGCCTAAATCTTATAAACTAAGTTTAGGTTATAAACTCTATGATTAACTATATACGAATCCTAAGACTTTGAACATACTTTAAATAAATACTAATGCTCTATACAATTATCTCATAAAGTTAAGGTTCTACACCTATAATAAAGTATTAAATTACTTTACATTTGAAATGATTAGCTTAAACTTAACTCAAAACTTGTATGCTTGGAAATACTTATATACGTAAGATGCTTGAAATCCTTGGATGTTTCATACACTTGAAATACTTGAACATACGTGAATACTTATTATACTTTGAACACTTGAAATACGTGAATGCTTGATACAATTGGATGCTTGAATTCTTGAACGATTGAAGCATTGAAATGCTTAGACAAAAGACTGATTGACCGCCGCGTGTTGACCTGTGTGTCAACCCCTACTAGTCATCAGTGAAACGATGTGAAACTTGGGACTTGCATGCGTAAACATTTGGACATTGTAAGACAGACTGTTGGCCGCCGCGTGTTGACCTGTGTGTCAACCCCTACTAGTCATCAGTGTTCTTCTTTGTCAGAGTCATGCAAGACAGACTGATTGGCAGCCGCGTGTTGACCTGTGTGTCAACCCCTACTAGTCATTCAGTGTTCTTCTTGATTCAGCCATGGTTGTGATAAGTGACTAGAATGAATGGGTTCTTCTAGTTGACTTTGTGTTAACTTGAAGGTTCCTTTATCAGAACATGTCACAAGTCATATTCAGGATCATTATGGACCGATGTTGAATTCTTAAGTGTTTCAACTGTCCATAATGGTACCTATCAGACTTGATACTACTTTGTGCGTGTTGAAGGGTAGGTAAGGCGCTTAATTATCATTAACATCAATGTCCTATGCGACTTAGTATGTGGTGGGATGGCGTCTGGGCGGGTCGTAGGCTCGACTCAGGGGTATGCCCTATATATAAGCATACCGAGTTGGATGATACAGGTGGTGTTAATGAGGTTAAGGTCGTTACCTAGGGGGAAACATAGATGCTTTTGGGTAAATACATAAACTTGGGAACATGATACTTGATAAACTTATATTGAGACTAACATATACAAATGCTATAAACTTGTAATCTTTGAAACAGTAAATTAGAGTCATGATGAAGGATGAATCGAATGGTAGGTAAAAGGCTTAACTATCATTAATAACAATGTCCTATGTGACTTAGTATGTGGTGGGACGGCGTCTGGGCGGGTCGTAGGCTCGACTCAGGGGTATGCCCTATATATAAGCATACCGAGTTGGATAATACAGGTGTTGTTAATGAGGTTAAGGTTTTACCTAGGAGGTTTGCAAAAGCTATTTTAAAAATCTAAAAACTATATGAACTCACCAACCTTTGTGTTGACTTTGTTTTTCCTACATGCTTTCTCAGGTAATGCACAGGAATATGCTTAAACTTTTGGATGGCATATTAGGATGCCCAGTAGCTGACCTAGTAGACTGTTGGAGAAGCACATACTTTGCTATGGAAGCAATACACTTTTGATATCTTGTGCAGTTACAAGATATAAACTTGATATTCTTTTGATAGGTTTACCTAGTTAAATTGCAGAACATTGATAATGTAGTTTAACTTTGTAATCCTAATTATCATTTGATTGTGCTTTAGTTATTCTTAAACATTGATGCTATGTAAACAATCTGATCATCACGATTATCACTCACGATATCGCGCCCCGAGAACCTTCCGCCCGACGGGGACTCCGATCCAACCCCGCCGGCTCGGGGTGTGACAGATTGGTATCAGAGCTCAAGGTTATAGAGAATAATAGGTCATTTACTTAAATGGTTTGGCCTAGACTATAACTTAGGGACCCTCATGTAGAGAACTTAAGACTTAAGCTTGCATTATGTTTTCTGCATTCGATCACTGCACTAACCAAATCCTATTGGTTATGATCAGAATGCCGCCTAGGAAGCAACCGACTCCGGTGCCCACTACCCAGACATCTGCACCTCACTCGTCTACACCATCACCACCGGATTCACCACCGCCACCTCCTCCTCCACATTCTCCACCACCAGGCTCAAGCAACGTCCCAATAATAGATCCTGCCACTATCGCCTTGGCGACACTTCTGAGCACTCAGTTGACAAGTCAACTGAAGGATATCATCCCTGAGATGATAAATCGGATTCAAGGACATGGCAACACTTCTGGCCATACTACTGGGGAAGCTAGTGGAAACACTAGTCATACTTCAGATTACTCCTACAAATCCTTTGTAGGATGCAAACCACCTAGCTTTACTGGAGTTGAAGGAGCAGTCGGACTAATCCAATGGCTCGAGAAGATGGAGAACACGTTGGACATAAGTAGTTGTCCGGAACATCACAAAGTACGGTACGCAGCTGGATCTTTCAGCAAGCGAGCTTTGACATGGTGGAACGCACAGATTAGAGCCCGAGGAAGGGATGAAGCTATGGCAATGCCCTGGACAGAGTTCAAACTTCTTTTGAAGAGTGAGTTCTGTCCGAAACATGAACTGCAACAACTAGAGATTGAGCTCTCGAACCACGTGATGAAGGGAGCCGACCATATGACTTACACCACCCGCTATCACGAATTGGTAGCTTTGGTGCCAGAGATGGTGCCAACTTTGGAAAAGCTGATTGATAGATATGTAGCTGGATTACCCTCTTGTATTCAAAGTATCGTATTGGCTGCATATCCTGCTACTTTGGAGTCAGCCATCTCTCTTTCAGCTAAACTTACAGGGGTAATGGTGAAATCAGGAGTTCTGAAAGACGAAGTGGAAAAATCCAAGGAAGCAACAACTAAGAAACCGGAGTATCAACAAACGAAGAAACAAAGGATCGTTGAGAACTATGCGATGGCCACCTCTCTAGGACAAGCCCCTGAAGTACCTGCTAAAGCTGCACGCAAACCTTATACTGGTGTACATCCACAATGTGCACAATGTCAGTATCATCATGCTGCCACTATGTTGTGTAAGCAGTGTACAAATTGTGGCCGAAAAGGCCATATGGCTCAATACTGTCGAACATCACCTACAATGGTAGTAAACAGAGCTACCATGGCAACAACACCACAAAACCTTGGCAACTACAACAATAACAATCGAGGATGCTTTAACTGTGGAGAACTAGGTCACTTCTCCAGAAATTGCCCAAAGCGGGCACAACCGGGAGATCAAGTACCAAAGGGAAGAGCTTTCATGATAGGAGCTCCTGCTGCACACCAAGACCCAGAAACGGGTACTGGTATGTGATACCCTTTAACTCATAAGACTTCATTCTATTTGGATACTAGTATGAATAAGAACTTATCTTATTCTTATTAAGTATAACCACACACATATGCTATGAAACTAGAAATCCTTTCATTGTGATACAAACAATGAAAGAGTGCTTAGTTAATACACATGACATACGAATGAGACAATAACTAACACCAAGATTGTGTAACAATTGATGCTCATAGCATCAATTAGTTTTGAGCAATAAGGTGTTAAAGTCATACTGAGAATTAACTAAACATAACAGTAAGACAACTATGAGCAATAGGACTAGCAACACTTCGAGGTCATACATAAGAATCCCAAACACAATCCAGATTTGAGTTGGGAGTGTAGGGACAACACACGAAACCAAGTCTTCCAACTTGTTTACAAAGAAAGTCGTACCCGATAATAACTTTTAAATTTCGGGACGAAATTTCTTTAACAAGGGGAGACTGTAACATCTGTGCCGGAATCATTACCGGAACAGTAAACTGTACAGTAACTTGTACAGTAACTCAGATACACTTTACGTGAAAACTATATTATGCTAGTGATACGTTTTGATTTAACATGAAACTATTGAACGATTGTCTGAGTCTGACTGAAACCTCAGGGTGTAACAGTCTGAAACATGTCAGACAACACAGTGTTGAAACACAAATACTTGATATGATACTATTGTGTATAAACGTATGTGAGGTTAATAAAACAAAACTTTAACGGTTATTGTGATGGACTGTTAAACAGACGAATTATTCGTATAGGTGACGATCTATACGAATGATTCTGATAGTTTAACGATCTGAAATGATGACTGAGCAATAGAAAACAAAATCAGAAAGTGAAACGTACGATCGTGTTCGTACAGTTAGCGCTCTGTACGAAAACGCGCGTAAGTGACGTTTTCTGACGAAACGAAATGAGCAACGATTCGAACGATAATAAATTTAAGGAAATAAAATATTTCCTGTTTTACAATTTTGAAACTCATCATAAATAAATTAAAACAAAACTATTTTAATCTCAGGCGCGTAAGACAAAATACGTGAATAGATAATGAATCGCGTTAAAAATAATAATTTTCGACAAATCATTTAAGAATAATAATATTTAAAATATTTTATAAATAATCACCCTCCTAATTATAAAATAAAGTTCTTTTTATTTAAATGAAGATATTTTGCGCGTTACGATCCGGAAACGCAACGGAGACGAAAACCGAGTAACCGAAACGAACCCGAATACTCTCGGGGTATTTAAACCCACAAATGAGGCTTTAACCTCATTTCTACTCATCTCTCTCTCTCTCTAACTCACAATCCCGTTCATCTCTCTCTCTCTAAAGTTCATCATCTTGAAACCTTCATAACTTGATCATTCTTGGGCCAAATCGTGTGTTCTTGGAGCCTAAACGAAGATCCCATCATCCTCTACGCAAAAGTACAGCTGATCTGAGGGTTCTTTCACTTAAAACCAAGGTAACTTGTCGTTAAGGATTCGAAAATTAGGGTTTTTAACCCATTTATTGACTGCACACACACATAAACGGGTAGGTAGCCATTTCGAACCATCATCCCTTCGAGAACAGGTTGAAATGCAGCAATATCGTGAGGAGGAGCTAGTCAGAGGATGGAAGCTGATGATGGTGCGGAGACTGAACCAGGGTTCGCGAGGCACAGGTGGCCGAACCCTGTTGATGGTACCTACGAACCCTCATGCAAAACCCTTCCGGCCGAACCCTCTTCAATGGAACGAACCTATTAGCCAGGAGCTGTAGCCGAACCCCTTAGCTGGCAACGAACCTTCAGCTTCTCTCGAACCTCTCACCACCGAACCAGTTAGGAGTGGCGAACCATGGAATGGCCACGAACCCTTCTGGATCCCCGAACCCTCCATTGTTCTACTTAGCCGAACCTTAAAGACCGTACATCCGGCGAACCTGTGTTGCATGGTTTTGAACGAACCTCATGAGCCAACGAACCTTGATGAAAGCCGAACCCTCTTGTTGTCAGCCGAACCATTGACCCATGCACCTAAGAGGTTCGCTGGTTTTGAGGTGTAGAAGATGCAGCTGTTTAAAACCTATACCGTGGGCCTGCGTACACACAACTCGGCTCACACATAACTTGAATCGGCCCAAGGGAATTGGAACTTATTCGTTCTTTGTTTGGCCCAAACAGAAAACTTAAAGCCCATGTGACGGGCCCAAGACACCAATAGTTCGGCCCAAGGCCCACGTAAACCGGCCCAAGAATTTAGATTGATCCACATTAGCCATTCGATCTAAGTCCAAAGACCCTTGGATTCGGCCCAACATAACCATTGTAATTAGACAAACATTTAGGCCCAACCGGCGGCCCAACACTAATCTCGGCCCATTTTGTACAACCCACACATTCCTTTTGGGCCATGACCATTGTTCGGCTCACCTACTAGATCGGATGGTGGATTGGGCCCAATAACATTTTCATAGGCCCAACACCATACGAATTGATTCATGAGATCCTCTAGGCCCATTTTATGTATAAACCTAACACTACATTCGGTTCATATCGAAACGAAGTAATTTAACACATAAGGATTATAAGAATGGGTAACTATCAGGGTCAAGGGTGAACGGGATCCTTAAATGATAAACCTGAGTCCCCTTTTATGACTTGGATTTTGCATAAACTGCAATTGTGATTATATAACAAACTAAGTTAATGAAATCAAGTGTTAGAGGATCTATGAACAATAAGCAAAGGACTGAATCATTCTGAGACTCACACGTGTTAGCCAACTTTAGGGCTAACACTAACACGTACACGCACCTGAAGCAACTAGGAAATATACTTAAAAGTTACAAATATCATGAAATCAATACAGGAACGTGAATACTACTACAAACACAACAAAGAGCGCGAGCATTCTTGCTTAGAACTTAGTCAACCACTTCAATTACCAAGTGAGTTCATTGTCCCCTTTCAAACTTATTTGTTTTACTTCGGGACTGAGAAGCATGCTAAACATTTTTATTGAAATGTTATTTAATGCTTTAAACATAAATATGATTTCTTATGATGGAAACCTTTACTTTAAGCTTGATGCTTAAAATCAATTGTTGATTACTTGATACAATTACATGAGATGTGACTCAATTACATGAGACATGATACAAATGCATAAGACTTGATTCAATTACATGAGACTTGATTCAAATACATGAGATGTGATTCAAATACATGAGACTTGATTCAAAAACACGAGACTGGAGGTCTATACTTGTGAAACTATAAACTATAAACATGAGACTGGAGGTCTATACTTGTGAGACTATATACTATAACATGAGACTGTAGGTTTATACTTGTGAATCTTTATACTTTAAACATGAGACTTGATGCAACCTTATGAGATTCATGGTGAAACAATGTGTGAAAACTTGAAACTAGATATTTGAAGCTTACAATATAGATTTGAAGCCTAAATCTTATAAACTAAGTTTAGGTTATAAACTCTATGATTAACTATATACGAATCCTAAGACTTTGAACATACTTTAAATAAATACTAATGCTCTATACAATTATCTCATAAAGTTAAGGTTCTACACCTATAATAAAGTATTAAATTACTTTACATTTGAAATGATTAGCTTAAACTTAACTCAAAACTTGTATGCTTGGAAATACTTATATACGTAAGATGCTTGAAATCCTTGGATGTTTCATACACTTGAAATACTTGAACATACGTGAATACTTATTATACTTTGAACACTTGAAATACGTGAATGCTTGATACAATTGGATGCTTGAATTCTTGAACGATTGAAGCATTGAAATGCTTAGACAAAAGACTGATTGACCGCCGCGTGTTGACCTGTGTGTCAACCCCTACTAGTCATCAGTGAAACGATGTGAAACTTGGGACTTGCATGCGTAAACATTTGGACATTGTAAGACAGACTGTTGGCCGCCGCGTGTTGACCTGTGTGTCAACCCCTACTAGTCATCAGTGTTCTTCTTTGTCAGAGTCATGCAAGACAGACTGATTGGCAGCCGCGTGTTGACCTGTGTGTCAACCCCTACTAGTCATTCAGTGTTCTTCTTGATTCAGCCATGGTTGTGATAAGTGACTAGAATGAATGGGTTCTTCTAGTTGACTTTGTGTTAACTTGAAGGTTCCTTTATCAGAACATGTCACAAGTCATATTCAGGATCATTATGGACCGATGTTGAATTCTTAAGTGTTTCAACTGTCCATAATGGTACCTATCAGACTTGATACTACTTTGTGCGTGTTGAAGGGTAGGTAAGGCGCTTAATTATCATTAACATCAATGTCCTATGCGACTTAGTATGTGGTGGGATGGCGTCTGGGCGGGTCGTAGGCTCGACTCAGGGGTATGCCCTATATATAAGCATACCGAGTTGGATGATACAGGTGGTGTTAATGAGGTTAAGGTCGTTACCTAGGGGGAAACATAGATGCTTTTGGGTAAATACATAAACTTGGGAACATGATACTTGATAAACTTATATTGAGACTAACATATACAAATGCTATAAACTTGTAATCTTTGAAACAGTAAATTAGAGTCATGATGAAGGATGAATCGAATGGTAGGTAAAAGGCTTAACTATCATTAATAACAATGTCCTATGTGACTTAGTATGTGGTGGGACGGCGTCTGGGCGGGTCGTAGGCTCGACTCAGGGGTATGCCCTATATATAAGCATACCGAGTTGGATAATACAGGTGTTGTTAATGAGGTTAAGGTTTTACCTAGGAGGTTTGCAAAAGCTATTTTAAAAATCTAAAAACTATATGAACTCACCAACCTTTGTGTTGACTTTGTTTTTCCTACATGCTTTCTCAGGTAATGCACAGGAATAGGCTTAAACTTTTGGATGGCATATTAGGATGCCCAGTAGCTGACCTAGTAGACTGTTGGAGAAGCACATACTTTGCTATGGAAGCAATACACTTTTGATATCTTGTGCAGTTACAAGATATAAACTTGATATTCTTTTGATAGGTTTACCTAGTTAAATTGCAGAACATTGATAATGTAGTTTAACTTTGTAATCCTAATTATCATTTGATTGTGCTTTAGTTATTCTTAAACATTGATGCTATGTAAACAATCTGATCATCACGATTATCACTCACGATATCGCGCCCCGAGAACCTTCCGCCCGACGGGGACTCCGATCCAACCCCGCCGGCTCGGGGTGTGACAACCGAGTTCTTCTAAAAGTGTCACCTTGGAAAGGTGTGACACAATTCGGCAAACGCGGGAAGCTTAGCCCACGATACGTAGGACCTTTTTGAGATTCTGAAAAGGATTGGTCCGGTTGCGTATCAACTTCAATTACCGGATGAACTCAGTGGAGTTCATGATGTCTTTCATGTTTCGAACTTAAAGAAATGTCTTTCTGACGAGACATTGATTGTACCACTTGAGGAAATACAAGTAGATGAACAGTTACAATTCATTGAAGAACCAGCTGAGATCATGGACCGAGAGGTCAAACAACTCAAACAAAGCAAGATCCCGATAGTCAAAGTTCGGTGGAATTCAAGACGTGGTCCTGAATTCACATGGGAAAGGGAAGACCAAATGATAAAAAAAAAAGTATCCCCACTTATTCAAAACAACAACAAACATTATGAAGGTGCGTTAAATTTCGGGACGAAATTTTCTTCAACAAGGGGATGACGTGATATTTCACACTCTAACTACAAGCACAAACACGTTATACTATTGGTTTCCTTGCAGAATGCAAACACAAACATTTCATAGTAGTACATATATGATTGATTTCAAACAATGTACTACATTTCAAACATTACATTTGATGTACTACATTTCATGGTGGTACAGTCATGATCGGTTAAACAATGGTGGAGTTACATATAGAAGGAACCAGAATAAATGTGTAAGGGAAATTGACGAATACAGGGGCCCATGTACTCGTGAATTTACAGGTACGCGTGAATTCTGGAAGTTTCTATTTTGTCGACTACAGCCAAACACTTGCTATGTGCGAGACTACATAGTTCAAACAATTGCAAACATGTTGCTATGTGCGAGGGTTACATAGTACAATATGATTAAACACAAACATACACAGTTAGGTGTACTAACTAGTGTGCACGCAAACAATTACATAGAACGATCACACTTAAGTGTGATGTTACAAACATCGAATGTAACATCGAACTTTGTGTGAGAGTACACACAAGCGAACAGAATGATCAGACATCACACTAGGACACACAATCCGAACTCACAAGTGGTGTCCTAACTACTTCTAACATTTAACAATTTTCTGGACGAAAATTCCTTCAACAAGGGGATGATGTGACAATTCGGTATTTCCGGATAAATCCCGTTAATCTGAAATTAGCAGAAACAAGACGAAATTATATGAATTAAAACTTGAAGGATTAAAATTTAATAAAACAAGTTTATAAATATCTAATTTATAAGAATTTATGTTAAAATTGCATAAAATGTTTAATCTTGACTTTTATAGTCAAAATTCAAGTGATACAATCATGAAAAATTCAGAATAAGCATGTATCTGTCACAATTGATTAAATTAACCATCCATAAACTCCATATTTATGATTTCGAACTGTTGGTATCAGTTAACGATCCATTAATTCTCGAATTTAATCATTTAATCACTCATAATGTTGAAACCGTTTCTAATTATTACTGAATTTGTATAACTCGACCATAACTCACAAAATTGCACTTCCCTAAACATTATTCGGCATACTTAGAGGGTATTACAAGCAGCAATTCGATCCTAGAAGCTTTGGATGAACAATTTCGAGTAGGAGCCGGCCGAAACTCAAGTATATAATCGAACTACTACAATTGGGCATCAAACAAGGTAAAAATCTAATCCTACTTAACCTAAATATGCCGACTAAGAGTGAACCTATCTCAATTTCGGCTTTTAACATCGATTTGATGAAGTTCTAATTCTAGGGTTCCTCTTAGAAAACGTTTTGGGGGTTTTTACTTAAACATGTTTAAAAACCAAATTAATCTATACATAGAGTTTCGAAAACATCAACATAATGAAATCCATATGTTAGTTTTAACAAACAACAACGAATTTTACGATTTCCTATTCTAGGGTTCTTGAGTTAAAACATTTTGGGGGTTTTGATTCGAACGAGTTTAAAAATGAAATTAAGCAACCCAGACAGTTTCGGAATTAATTGTTTATTGATAACCCTCTATCAATTTCATAATGTAAAAACGAATTGAAGGATTTCGATTTCTAGGGTTTTTGTGGAAAAACCGAATTGGGATTTTGATGAAATTGAACCTGGGAATCAAATTAATTAGCACAGAGGGTTTCGAAATCCTCTTTATAATGAAAACCCTATGAATTTGTGTACTAACAAGTTCGAATTCGAAGCTATTGGGTCACGGTTTTGGTTATTCGAAACTGAACTCATTTGGGATTTGTTTGGGTATCAAAACCGAACCAAAAATCCAAATTAAAACCTCCTACAGAGCCGTTTGGGTCACTGGAACAAAACCCCTAAGGTTTTGGCTTCAATCGAGTTCGAATTGTGGACCAATTTGGGGTTTGATGGCTTCGGTTTAATAATCAAAGGGAAACTGATCCCTTGTTAGTTAAAAGAATTTAAAATGAAGTCTGTTAATGAAAGTTGAATTAGATGAGATGGTTGAGTGTGTGTGTTCAGTTCTGGGGGTCGCGGGTTCGAACCCGACTCCTACTGGTTTTGGGTTTTTAAATCCTTTTCAGTATTTTTGTCATAACTAGTTCGTTTTAACTCCGATTTAATCCGTTCCAATTGCGTTGGAACCAGAATTGAATTCCGAATCTAATGAAACGATAAAATGTATATTTTTGGCATGAAATCAAGATCGGGTATAATTACGCGTGTTTAAAAGAGTCGTATATACTTATACGGTTTAAACAACCGAACACAAAGTCACGCGTATCTACGTATGCACGATTTTAACAATCTAACATACGTGTGTTGACACGTATGTGAGTTCAAACACAAAACGATATTCCGAATAACACAACGTTATTGTTAAAACACAGGTTTTTCGTAGAGGATTTTCTACGCGATTTCACGTGTGTGATCACTTGCATTAAGTGCAAATATAGCATTACAAAGCCTTACATTTCGAACCGTTTAGTTTGCCGTAGTGCAAAGCGTGGTAGTTGAAGATAGATCTATTGGGTTTGACAAACCTCACTTGGTAGATGGGATCTACGCAAGTGTTTAACTGACCAAACACACATTACTATTGTTTATGCTAGACAATAGGGAAAAGGCTATCAAACATTACAACAGTCAGCTTCGGTGTCGACCGCTTATGTAAATAGTACAATGACTAGCTATCATGACTATGCAATGTGTGATTATGTTATCTGCAAACATTACATTTCGAACAGTTGTTCAAACATTTGTGATTACTACTGATCAAACCTGTGTATGCACCAACCCTTGTGTTGACTTGATTTACATGTTTTCTCAGGACGCTAAGGTACAAGAACAGATAAGCAGGGACTAGGAGATCGAGTCTCATGCATGCTTTACATTACAGTTGTTTTGAATTTGGTTATTTAAAACATTGACATTGTAATTTACATTTGTAGTAAACATGATATTGGTTTACTGTTACAAATGCTTCCGCAACGTTAAAACTCTGAAATTTTACAACTAAGACCAAAGTTTATGTTTGAAAAGCATATAGAGGTCTTCGCTATATCTAATGATCTAAGATCCTGGTTTGTCACGTCCCAAACGGTATGATTCCGTTAGTTGAAATTTTGGGGGTGTGACAAGAGTATCCGGCCCATATAGCAAGCATTTAGCCTATATCATCCGGCCCAAATACCAAGCACTTAGCCTATATCATCCGACCCAATAATTATGCATTCGGCCCACATCTAAATGGGACAAGGTTATCATTCGGCCCACATGCAACCACTTAGCCCACCTAAGTTAACTTGAAACAAACACATGAAATCCATTTTAATTGAAAATGTGCATGGGATGTACAAATGACAACTACAAAGATGGTGGAATTGATGGGGTTACATACTAAGTCTCATGTCAAAACAAGTAGCCCAATGACAAAGTTTTGGAATTTCAACAATGATTTAAATCTAAACGTATAACATAAAGGCTTGTCATAATAAAAGCTTAAGTGGTTAAGTGGGAGTAAAATCCTTGCTAGCAAACGAGGCCGAATGATGATCAACCTCACTAAGTGTTAGCCAACTTTAGGGCTAACACTAATACTTACTCACACACAAATCACTACAACATATACTTATAAGTTACAGCAACATGAAATCAATACAGGATCGTGAAAATAACAACAAATACTACAACGAGAGCGTGCATTCTAGTTTAAGATAAGTCAACCACTTCAACAACAATGTGAGTTCATTTGTCCCTTTTCAAACATATTTGTTTTATCTCGGGACTGAGAAGCATGTTATACATTTTAAACAAGTATTGAAATGTTTTATAAATGCTCTTCCACTTATTCATAATTCAAATACTAATGCTTATTCTTGTTACACTTGTTTTGAAAACTAGATGCTAAGACTTTGACATAAATGCTAAAGCTACATGCTACATGCTCAAACTATGTGCTCATGCTATGAACTATATGTTCAAACTACATGCTACATGCTATTGCGAATGCTATAGCTACATGATAAACTAAAAGCTAATACTACATGATAATGCTACAAGTTACATGTTGAACTATGTGCTAATGTGAAGGTGACAAACTATATGCTCAAACTATATGCTAATACTAGATGCTAAATGCTAAAAGCTCTGATTATATGTTAAATGCTAAGCTTGTATCTATGCATGAGATACGTAAATGCCAAACTATGCTATTGCATGCTGGTATCTATGCATGAGATACGTGTAAGTTAAACTATGTGAATGCAAAGCTTTTATCTATATATGAGATACGTAAATGCCAAACTATGCTAGAGCAAGGCTTGTATCTGCATATATGAGATATGTGAATGCTAAACTATGTGTGTGCACAGCTTGTGTCTATATATGAGATACGTAAATGCCAAACTATGCTAGACCAAGGCTTGTATCTACATATATGAGATACGTAAACGCTAAACTATTCGTATGCTAAGCTAACATCAATTCATGAGATACGTAATGGCTAAACTATGCTAGAGCAAAGCTTGTATCTAGTCGTGGGCTACGTAAATGCTAAACTACGCTAGAGCAAAGCTTGTACCCATGCATGAGATTGATGAAAGCTAAACTATGATTTGTGAAACAATTATCCTTGTATAACATACTTTAAAGCTAAACTACGTGAATGCTATAAACTGGTAAACTTTTAAACAGTACACTAAAGCTATGATGAAGACTGGATTGGATGGTAGGTAAAATGCTTAATTATCATTAACAACAATGTCATATGTGGTTTAGTATGTGGTGGGATGGCGTCTGGGCGGGTTGTATGCTCGACCCACTTGTATGCCCTAAATATAAGCATACCTGTAACACCCTGACCGATGGCGGAAACGTCGGGATGCCACGAGGGAAGCTCGTGGGCATCTAAATTAAATCATCACATATCATTCAATCAACCAAATTAATTACATAAAAATCATGTTCATCATGAATTATTTACATCAAATACAAAAGAGATTTAGCTATCAAACTAAATTCTAGTCTTCGGAATTTCTGTTATTTAGCTAAGTCCAAGAACCTAAGTGGTGATGTCCAAAATATGAGAGAGCATCCTCCTCAACCTACTTGTCTTCATTCCCTGAAACATGTAAAAATCAAGTATCAACTACGAAGTAGTTGGTGAGTAATCATAAATTTTATATTTAAAAATGTTTTACAAAATGGTTTTAAGAGTTTATATTTTCTTGAGAAAATCCACATGAGCACCTGCGAGAATATCCAACACAACATCCAAACACATAATCCAAACACATAAACCAAACACATACTCACATCTATCAATAATTCATAAATAATCAATCATATGTTCAATCAACCAATATCAACCATTAATATTCCCAATTAGTATAAGTGACAATACATGCATCATTGTGAATGACCGAGGTCAATGACAACGACACACGGAGTTGTGGAAATCCACGTGACAATACATGCAATCATTGCGGATGACCGAAGTCAACTGCTACGATTCATGGAATAGTGACAATACATGCAATCATTGCGGATGACCGAAGTCAACAGCAACAACTCATGGAATATGATAATCCATAAGTATGAATATCATACAAATAAACAAGTGTCATCCATGTGTTCTTAAATAATATGAAAATCTAATATACATGTTCTACCTCCGAGTTTAAAATCAAAACAGTTTAAAAAGGGAGGTTATGAGAACTCACCTGAGTCCTTATGTAACACCTCGTATCTCAAGACTATTATATATAATAAATAAAGAATAAGAATTTATTGTTGACTTGTCAAATAGGGTTCGAACGGGTTAAATAAATTCAAATGAAAAGATGGTCGGTTGAGTTTAAAAGATAACTCGTCTATTTTTGGTTTAAACTGGACCCAAACACAATAACGATTAACCGAAGTTAGGATATATATATAGGTGTGAATGTGTGTATATATATATATATATATATATATATATTTGTTGCACAGCTCACGTCAAGACGAAAAAAAAAAAACAAATAAACATATGTATATATTACATATGCAGTTCAAAAAAAAAAAAAGAAACAATTGAAGGGCAGCAAATTCAACGTGTATATATATATATACATATGTATATGTATGTATGTATATTAGATCACGCGAAAAAAAAAAAAAAAAAAAACAGAAATCAATTTATTGAAATTACAACAATGTTCGTGGACCCAAAATGGGCACAAAGCCCACTGCCCATTTGAAATTAAACAGAAAGCAGCAGCTATCACGCAGACGCAGAAGAGAAAGAAAAAAAAAACGGGGGCTACAAAGAACAAGAACAAATGGGAGCTGTTAATATGAAGATATCAAGAAATTAGAGGTATGTTAACTCTATTAAGCACCAAATTAGTGTTCTTGGGTTTAAGAGTAACCCAATTATACCCTTTATGTATAGGGTTGTTTAGGAGACCAAATTGAAGCTTGAAATCACATAATCAAGAGATTTATGATGAAATTGGAAGTGATAAGCTTCAAGGTTAGTAGTCATTGCTAAAGATTACTAACTATGTTGGTTTGAGTAAATGTAAGTAAAGTTATTTTTTTAGGGTTTCAAGAGGTTGATGGTTATTGTGGGTAACCTCAAGAAAGATGAATTACCTGGAGTTTGAGTGTTAATTGTGAAGAAATTGAAGGTTACAAGTAAGGGTTTTCTTCCTTTGGTTAAGTTTTAAGTTAAAAAGTTTACTTGAAAAGTCAAAAGAAATTGATGTTAGACTTGGGTTTGTAGGTAATGACTACAATTGCAAGGGATTGAACTTGATCATTATGATACACTTAAAAGGTATTACATACATTGATTTTAGTTGCTCAATTGACTCAAAGTATGGTTGTAGATAACAATTAAGACATTTGAGATCAAAAAGGGTCATTTTGACTAATTCGAACCTGCAAGTATGTTAAACACGAGTATATATAGATTATGTTCAAAATAATCTATAAATGTTCAATTGAACATAAAATGCTAGAATTTAGTCATTAAGCCCAAAGATGATGCTAAAATCATAAAATGAATTTTTAAGGCAAGTTTGACTTTTAAAAGTCAAATTGCCAAGGATATAGACTTTGGTTTAAATCATCATTATGTTTAATGCCTCTAAAAGGATAAATGAGTTTGAATAGCCATATTTAACTAGTCGAGATTCTCTCGGTCTAGTATGAGCAACAATATATATATATATATGTTTAAGAAAAAAATATAAAAGAATTTACAAAGGATTCAAGGGACTTTTAAGAAAGGAATTACAAGGATGAAATTATACTTAAAAATAAAGTATTCAAAAACGAATAGAAGCATCTTCGGTTATAACTATGACCGTTACCAAATTACTAATTTTGGTAATATGTCATAAGGATCAAGATTAAGGATTCAAGGATTAGGTTGTGAGACCACTTTCTAAACTCACGTGTTAACTCAAAATGTTTATTATAAACTAGATTTGCTCGTGCGTGATTAGCTTTACTCACCAGGACTTGGTGAACTTACTACTTCAGATTTTACGAACCGGTCAAATAACTCAGGTGAGTTTTGACCTCCCCTTTTTACTTAATTGTTTTGGGGATGTATCCGAGCTCTTTTTAAAGGATTTTATTTAAAGGAATTTTACTGAAAGGATTTTATTGAAAGGATTTTTATTTAAAGGATTTTTATGTGTGTTGCTGTAAGATAAACTGTACCTCTTAGATAACATTGCATAGACTTAGGTACGTCCGGTTTATGGATGTTGGTCAGAGGCAAATCATCAAGGTAGGGGGAAAGGGTGGGCCGGTTTAACCGTAAGACCTACTTACACCTACCTCGGGGCATATACGCGTTCAAACGGATCCGTGCGAATTGGAGGTACCTTGCTCTAGAAGCTAAGGATAAAGATAAGGATTAAGGATGGAGTTGAATATTCGACTCCGGCTTACGGGCCAGTCCCCACGGGGATAAAGGATTGCCGGACGACTGTCACTACGGTGGAGTTGTTGCGGTTGACGTCAAAGATAAGGGATTTGGTGTAGCACTGCAGTGGACCCCATGTGTGTCATTCAACACTGTATCGCACCAGTGGCTCTAGAGTAGTGTATATGTTAACAAACACCGCGTTAGGATCGTTGACGGACGAATACTTAACGTTGTGAGACTTGATTTGACAACCAGTTTACTTGCACACACAAATATGATTTGATTATTATTTTAACTGTCACTGGCCATGACTCACCAACTATGTATGTAGTTGACTTGTTTTAGCTCACGATACAGGTAATACAGGAACATGAAAGTGAAGGGATTTAACAAGGATGCTGGCAAGAACTTAAAAACTAACTTTTGGAACCCGCCTACATGATAAGGCTAGGGATTTTGTTTAAACATTGATTTAAGAATTTATGAATATTTTGTAACTTATTCACTTATGCACATTAATGGTGCAATTATTGCGATGTTTGAAAAAGTTCAAATTTATTCGTAATTTTGCGGTCAACACAAGTCTTCCGCTGTATTTGACTGGCTAAGGATGATACGACGTGACGAACCCTGGGATCGGGGTGTTACAGGTTGGTATCAGAGCCGTAGGTTTCAGCGAAGTAAGGGTCACGTAGATCCTTAAGCTCTAACCTTTAGTGCTCTTGACCGTGAAAATATTAGGACCTAACCTAGGATGGTTAGGAAGCATGGTAGTTAATAGTTAGTGTACACGTGCAAGACAACTTGACAAGTGTGCCTGATCAACATAGTTGTCAAGGTTATCTTGATACGAATATACTAATTGTTATCTATAATGCGGACTAACTTAGAAACCTCGTCACGAGGATGATGGGAAGTTGACAACTGGCAACAAATAACTGACAACTGACGACTGACAACTGACAACTGACGACTGACGACTGACAATTTACAACTTACGACTGACAAATGATTGCTGATGTCTAATAATACATATATGTTTATAATTGATTAGATGCTGATTTTAGGATGTCTGAAGTCGTACTAATGGTAAGGGTATCTTTGGACTATTAAGATGTAAGGAGACTTGATCGAAGTCACATTCGGGAAGTTGAGGCAATAAAGAGTACCCCCAAGGAGGCCTAGGCTATTATAGGAACAAATGCATCTTGCTTCTCACGATTATACCATCAGGATCAGTCACCAACTCTCGTGGTTAGTGTGCCACGCGTTGCATGACGATAATGCTTCTACATACGAGGAAGACTACACTGATGCCTATGATTGAGTGGTTCAAGGTTCCTAGACACCTCAGAGAGATCACTCATACTTATATGACGCCTTTTATAGATGAGGAGCCTTATGAGGAGTCTGAGGCTTCAAACCACATGGTGCTTCAAATCCGTTGTAAAAAGGTTATGGAACCGACTGAAAGATCCCATTCTATTGAAGTTTTGAAGATCAAAGGGAAAAATGAAATAAAAACAAACTTAAGGACTTAATAGCAGCTAACACCACAGAGGCCATGCCTAAGATTATTAATGGGGTTTCAAAAGCTGTTAGGAAGGAGAAAAACATGCTGAAAAAGTTGATAGCAAAAGTTCTAAGTCAAAACAAGAGAAAGAAGAAAAATCAAAGACTAAAGAAAAGATTCCTTCAGAATCAGAATCTACTTACAACATTTCCGATAGCAGTGACTACTATGATAGTAGTCATAGTTCTTATGACTCGGTTGATAAACCCAAAAAGAAAAAGAGAGAAGGAAAAACCAAGTCTAAGGACTCAAGTTCAAAAGGGTGCTCTTATCGCAACTACATGGCATGCAAACCTGAAGTGTTTAAAGGAGATAAGTCGGCTACTGAAGCTCTTAGATGGATTGAGGAGATTGAAACCACGGTTGATGTGAGTGGTTGCAAGGAGGAAGACAAAGTGAAGTTTGCTGCTCAGTCTTTTAAGAATGAGGCTCACATTTGGTGGAAGACCATTCTTTCCACTTGGGGTCGAGAAAAAGCATATGCAATGGGTTGGAAGAAATTTCGCAAGATCTTCTTGAAAAAGTATGTGCCTCATCATGAAGTAGAAAAGTTAGAGGATGAGTACTTACACATGAAAATGGAGGGCACTGATTATCGAAAATACATTTCTCGCTTCTTGGAGATCACGGGTTTGATTCCCGACTTTGTTGGTTCAGAATCAAAAAGAATAGGAAGGTTGATTTGGGGTGCCCATCCGGATGTTCGGGCAGACATGAGGACAACCAAACCCCGCTCAATGCAAAAAGCTACGGAATTACTTGCTGAACTCACTGAAGAACTTATTCGAACAAAAGGAAGCCGTGTGTTTGACAACAGTCATAAACGAAAACGTGATGATGGCAAGTTCGGGAGACATGGCGGAAAATTTGATCGTAGCGGGAAAAACTATAATGCGGAAAACAACAAGTTCCGGAAGGTGGATTCAAGGGGGGGAGATGGAAAGTCAGTTTGCAAAATATGTAACAAATCACATCTAGGGGAATGTAGACTAAAGCCTTGCGGTAAATGTGGGAAAAAGGGGCACTTGACCCACGAGTGTGGGAAACCTCCAGTTTGTTACTTGTGTGGCAAGGAGGGTCACATCAAAATTGATTGCCCAAATTTTAACAAAAACAATCCCCCGAACCAAAACGACAAAGGAAAAGGAACGAATATTGCAAAAGGCAACACAAGGGTGTTCATTATGAGTGCTGAGGAAGCTCGCAGAATGGAGGACGTGATCACTGGTATGTTCCTAATTAATAATAATTATGCTTATGTGTTGTTTGATTCAGGAGCGAATAAAAGTTTTGTGTGCACAAAATTTATGTCATGTTTAAAGGGATCTCCTGAAAAGTTAGAAAATCCTTACGTGGTAGAAATGGCCAATGGGCATGAAGAGAAAGTAGAGACAGTGCTTAAGAACTGTGTTATTAGAATCAATGATCAGGATATTCCTTTAGAACTACTTCCCATGCACATAGTAGGATTTGACATTGTTCTAGGAATGGATTGGCTAACAGCCAATAAAGCGCGTATCAACTGTGACCAAAAGACACTTGATGTACAACTTCCTGATGAATCAAGGATTGAAATCAAAGGAGACTTGCCCCGAAAGTCAAATAACATCATTTCATTAATGAAGGCAGAGAAATGCTTGCGAAAGGGCTACGAAAGCTTTCTGTTATATATGGCCTCTATCGAGGAAGAAAGGAGAATCGAGGACGTGACGATAGTCAATGAATATCTCGATGTATTTCCGGAGGAATTACCAGGATTACCTCCAGATCGACAGGTAGAGTTCAGGATTGACTTGCTACCAGGAACTGCACCTATAGCAAGGGCGCCATACCGTCTGGCTCCATCCGAAATGCAGGAATTGATGAAACAACTCCAGGAGTTGTTGGAAAAAGGGTTGATTAGGCCGAGTTCTTCACCATGGGGAGCCCCGGTCTTATTTGTAAAGAAAAAGGACGGTTCGATGAGGATGTGTATTGATTATCGAGGTTTGAATAAGGTGACTGTAAAGAATAGATATCCGTTGCCCAGGATCGATGACTTATTTGATCAACTACAGGGTTCAAGTTACTTCTCAAAGATTGATTTACGTTCAGGCTATCATCAAGTGAGGGTAAATGAAGAGGATGTTCCAAAAACAGCTTTTCGAACAAGGTATGGACACTACGAATTCCTTGTAATGCCGTTTGGATTAACCAATGCTCCTGCGGTATTCATGGACTTGATGAACCGAGTGTGTAAACCTTATCTGGACAAGTTCATTATTGTCTTCATAGACGACATATTGGTGTATTCTCGCACTAAACAGGAACATGAAGGACATCTCAGGATGCTTTTAGAGCTTCTACGAAAGGAGAAGCTATATGCAAAGTTCTCAAAGTGTGAATTCTGGCTTCGAGAAGTACAATTTCTAGGGCATGTGATAAATGACAAAGGAATCCAAGTTGACCCTACAAAGGTTGAAGCGGTAATGAGGTGGGAAACACCTAAATCACCAACAGAGATCCGACGATTCTTGGGTTTGGCAGGTTACTACAGGAGATTCATACAAGATTTCTCCAAGATAGCTTCCCCACTTACCTCACTCACTCAAAAGAATATCAAGTTTATTTGGGGTCAAAAACAAGAAGAAGCATTCCAGATTCTTAAACAGAAGCTTAGCAGCGCACCGATCTTGGCATTGCCAGATGGTAGCAATGAATTTGTTGTATATTGTGATGCTTCAGCCAATGGATTGGGTTGTGTTCTCATGCAGAGGAACAACGTGATTGCTTATGCTTCAAGGCAATTAAAAAGGCATGAGGCCAATTATGCAACTCATGACCTTGAACTAGGCGCAGTGGTGTTCGCGTTAAAAATCTGGCGTCATTATCTGTATGGCACAAGATTCGTGGTCTATTCGGACCATAAGAGTCTAAAGCATATATTTGATCAAAAGGATTTAAATATGCGCCAGCGCAGATGGATGGAAGTTCTCACTGATTATGATTTTGAGCTTCAATACCATCCAGGTAAGGCAAATGTAGTTGCCGATGCACTAAGCCGAAAGGAAAGGGTTAAACCGATTCGAGTGCGATCTTTAAGATTAGATGTGCGAGTGGATATAATGGATCAATTGAAGAAGGCTCAGGAACGTGCACTTGAAGATGATAATGTCAAATTTGAAGAAATGATAAAAACAGTTCAACAAATGACGAAAGGAAATGATGGGTTGCTAAGATTGAAAACTAGGATCTGGGTACCAAAGTATGGAGGTTTAAGGGGTCTTATTCTGGAAGAAGCACACAAATCAAAATATCTAATGCATCCAGGTTCAGATAAAATGTATTATACCTTGAAGGACCACTACTGGTGGCCAGGGATGAAAAAGGATATAGCGGGATACGTTGAAAGATGTCTAACCTGCTTACAAGTGAAGGCCGAACACCAAAAGCCATCAGGAAAGTTACAACCTCTAGAAATCCCAGTTTGGAAATGGGAGAAGATTACAATGGATTTTGTCATGAGGTTACCGAGGACCAAGAAAGGAAATGATGCCATTTGGGTAATTGTGGACAGATTAACAAAATCTGCTCACTTTTTAGCTATTAAGGAATCATATGAATTAGAAAGATTGGCACAAATCTACGTGGATGAAATTGTAACAAAGCACGGTGTGCCATTTTCGATTGTTTCAGATCGAGACAGCCGGTTTACTTCACGGTTTTGGCAAAGCTTTCAAAATGCAATGGGAACTAGACTTGACATGAGCACGGCTTACCATCCCCAAACTGACGGCCAAAGTGAAAGAACAATACAAACGTTAGAGGATATGCTCCGTGCCTGTGTGATAGAATTTGGTGGTAGCTGGGACACACATCTTCCACTCATGGAATTTTCTTACAATAATAGCTATCATGCAAGTTTGAAATCTGCACCGTTCGAGGCATTATATGGGCGAAAATGTCGAACGCCCATTTGTTGGTTTAAAGTTGGCGAAGGACAACTTACAGGACCAGAATTAATACTGGACACAACAGACAAGGTCAATCAAATCAGGGAAAGATTAAAGGCAGCACAAGATCGTCAGAAAAGTTACGCAGACAAACGGCATAAACCGTTGGAGTTTGAAGCAAATGATAAAGTGATGCTAAAGGTGTCGCCTTGGAAGGGAACAATTCGGTTTGGTAAGCGAGGCAATCACAAAAAGGATTGGACCAGTAGCTTACAGGTTGGAACTCCGTCTAAATTAAGCGGAATACGTGACGTGTTTCACGTTTCCAATTTAAAGAAATGTCTGGCAGACGAGACCCTCAAGACTACATAGGAAGAGATTCAAGTAGATGAAATATTAAATTTCAAGGAGGAACCAATAGAGATCTTGGAGAGACAAGTAAAGACATTAAGGAGAAAGAGGAAACCGATCGTGAAGGTGAAATGGAATGCCAAGAGGGGACCCGAATTCACTTGGGAACCTAAGGCAGATATGAAAAAGAAATACCTGAACTTGTTTACCAGTTAAACTGAATTCCGAGACGGAATTCTAATAAGGGGGAGAGGATGTAACACCTCGTATCTCAAGACTATTATATATAATAAATAAAGAATAAGAATTTATTGTTGACTTGTCAAATAGGGTTCGAACGGGTTAAATAAATTCAAATGAAAAGATGGTCGGTTGAGTTTAAAAGATAACTCGTCTATTTTTGGTTTAAACTGGACCCAAACACAATAACGATTAACCGAAGTTAGGATATATATATAGGTGTGAATGTGTGTGTATATATATATATATATATATATATTTGTTGCACAGCTCACGTCAAGACGAAAAAAAAAAAAACAAATAAACATATGTATATATTACATATGCAGTTCAAAAAAAAAAAAGAAACAATTGAAGGGCAGCAAATTCAACGTGTATATATATATATACATATGTATATGTATGTATGTATATTAGATCACGCGAAAAAAAAAAAAAAAAAACAGAAATCAATTTATTGAAATTACAACAATGTTCGTGGACCCAAAATGGGCACAAAGCCCACTGCCCATTTGAAATTAAACAGAAAGCAGCAGCTATCACGCAGACGCAGAAGAGAAAGAAAAAAAAAAGGGGGCTACAAAGAACAAGAACAAATGGGAGCTGTTAATATGAAGATATCAAGAAATTAGAGGTATGTTAACTCTATTAAGCACCAAATTAGTGTTCTTGGGTTTAAGAGTAACCCAATTATACCCTTTATGTATAGGGTTGTTTAGGAGACCAAATTGAAGCTTGAAATCACATAATCAAGAGATTTATGACGAAATTGGAAGTGATAAGCTTCAAGGTTAGTAGTCATTGCTAAAGATTACTAACTATGTTGGTTTGAGTAAATGTAAGTAAAGTTATTTTTTTAGGGTTTCAAGAGGTTGATGGTTATTGTGGGTAACCTCAAGAAAGATGAATTACATGGAGTTTGAGTGTTAATTGTGAAGAAATTGAAGGTTACAAGTAAGGGTTTTCTTCCTTTGGTTAAGTTTTAAGTTAAAAAGTTTACTTGAAAAGTCAAAAGAAATTGATGTTAGACTTGGGTTTGTAGGTAATGACTACAATTGCAAGGGATTGAACTTGATCATTATGATACACTTAAAAGGTATTACATACATTGATTTTAGTTGCTCAATTGACTCAAAGTATGGTTGTAGATAACAATTAAGACATTTGAGATCAAAAAGGGTCATTTTGACTAATTCGAACCTGCAAGTATGTTAAACACGAGTATATATAGATTATGTTCAAAATAATCTATAAATGTTCAATTGAACATAAAATGCTAGAATTTAGTCATTAAGCCCAAAGATGATGCTAAAATCATAAAATGAATTTTTAAGGCAAGTTTGACTTTTAAAAGTCAAATTGCCAAGGATATAGACTTTGGTTTAAATCATCATTATGTTTAATGCCTCTAAAAGGATAAATGAGTTTGAATAGCCATATTTAACTAGTCGAGATTCTCTCGGTCTAGTATGAGCAACAATATATATATATATATATGTTTAAGAAAAAAATATAAAAGAATTTACAAAGGATTCAAGGGACTTTTAAGAAAGGAATTACAAGGATGAAATTATACTTAAAAATAAAGTATTCAAAAACGAATAGAAGCATCTTCGGTTATAACTATGACCGTTACCAAATTACTAATTTTGGTAATATGTCATAAGGATCAAGATTAAGGATTCAAGGATTAGGTTGTGAGACCACTTTCTAAACTCACGTGTTAACTCAAAATGTTTATTATAAACTAGATTTGCTCGTGCGTGATTAGCTTTACTCACCAGGACTTGGTGAACTTACTACTTCAGATTTTACGAACCGGTCAAATAACTCAGGTGAGTTTTGACCTCCCCTTTTTACTTAATTGTTTTGGGGATGTATCCGAGCTCTTTTTAAAGGATTTTATTTAAAGGAATTTTACTGAAAGGATTTTATTGAAAGGATTTTTATTTAAAGGATTTTTATGTGTGTTGCTGTAAGATAAACTGTACCTCTTAGATAACATTGCATAGACTTAGGTACGTCCGGTTTATGGATGTTGGTCAGAGGCAAATCATCAAGGTAGGGGGAAGGGGTGGGCCGGTTTAACCGTAAGACCTACTTACACCTACCTCGGGGCATATACGCGTTCAAACGGATCCGTGCGAATTGGAGATACCTTGCTCTAGAAGCTAAGGATAAAGATAAGGATTAAGGATGGAGTTGAATATTCGACTCCGGCTTACGGGCCAGTCCCCACGGGGATAAAGGATTGCCGGACGACTGTCACTACGGTGGAGTTGTTGCGGTTGACGTCAAAGATAAGGGATTTGGTGTAGCACTGCAGTGGACCCCATGTGTGTCATTCAACACTGTATCGCACCAGTGGCTCTAGAGTAGTGTATATGTTAACAAACACCGCGTTAGGATCGTTGACGGAGGAATACTTAACGTTGTGAGACTTGATTTGACAACCAGTTTACTTGCACACACAAATATGATTTGATTATTATTTTAACTGTCACTGGCCATGACTCACCAACTATGTATGTAGTTGACTTGTTTTAGCTCGCGATACAGGTAATACAGGAACATGAAAGTGAAGGGATTTAACAAGGATGCTGGCAAGAACTTAAAAACTAACTTTTGGAACCCGCCTACATGATAAGGCTAGGGATTTTGTTTAAACATTGATTTAAGAATTTATGAATATTTTGTAACTTATTCACTTATGCACATTAATGGTGCAATTATTGCGATGTTTGAAAAAGTTCAAATTTATTCGTAATTTTGCGGTCAACACAAGTCTTCCGCTGTATTTGACTGGCTAAGGATGATACGACGTGACGAACCCTGGGATCGGGGTGTTACACCTTAGAATTAGTGTTTCAGTAGGATGCGCGCTCTCGTAAGTGAATCGAAGTAACTCAACAACCTGTAATTACCGTGTGTTTGTACTTGTAAATACGCGTGTTTCTTTTTAATCTAATGACCATAATTGTTCACTTTTATTTCATGAAGTGTTTCACTTTCTTAGTTTATTTTATCTAAGTTAAGTAAACACTAGGGAGTTTTATAGATAATTGTTATTAAATTTTAATCTAACTTATTAGTTTTAAATTATCTAATAACAATAGTATCTTATGACACCTAAGGTGTAATTCCCATAGATACGTTTAGTTATAGATGATAACCCTTATCATAAACATATCTAAAGTTATAATTTCATGCATGTTTAATCAAGGTGACCACCATCATTTAGTTTGTTGAAATTCTAAATAAAGGTTAGGAAATAATTATTAGATTATTCATATAAAATGTTCAAATTATGTAAGTTCATATTTTAAAACCCATTCTCCTTATAAAAAGGTGGTGGTTTATATGACTCATGCATGCATGGATATTCCCAAGCTATTTTCTTTCATTTATCCTTAGCCCTAACCTTTATTTAAACACTTAAATTTATTAGTTATTGTACCAGCGAACCTATTTTGACTCCCACCCTAGGTTCGGCTCCCATAAGGGCAAGGTTCGCGGCCTAAGGTGGTAGGTTCGGCTAGAGGTTCGTAGGCCCAAATAGAGGGTTCGTGACCCTAGGTTCGCTGCTTGCATGCGGCTGAAGGGACCTAAGGTTCGGCTCAGTGCAGAGTTCCAGCTAGCTAGGTTCACTAGTACAAGGATTCGGCTATCATGTGTGCCAAGTTCGCCCCATGGTTCACCGCATGCATGGTTCGGTCAACCTGCAAGGTTCGGTCCCTGTACGAGGTTCGTCTAGCGTGGGACATGGGTTCGCCTAAACTGACTCACGACAACAGGTTCGTGGATCTTTGGCTTCGGCTAAAAGGTTCGGCCAGCAAAGAGGAGGGTTCGTGGCTGAGTGTGGGTTCGGCTGGGACTAGGGTTCGGCTACCCTGCGGGTTAGGCCATCACAGGGTTCGACCGACCACAGATAGGTTCGCCCGAACCATTCCTCAGCGAACCAGCCTTTCACCATCTCCATCCTTGCCCTCCAAGTCTTTGCAGGTTTATCCATGGTTTATATTCACTCACACCCATGCGTTTTAGTGTTTTCTAAGCTTAGAACCGTTTCAAATAGATGGTGATGATAATCCGTGTATGTTTAAGTGTAAAAACAGAAAGGAAACTCTAGATTTACCTCGAAATATTGATCAAACGTGGGATTTTCTTGTACTTTCTTGTTCTCCTTGATTGCATGGTCGTTTAGGCACCGAGATCTCGAGAAACCGACAAGAGACGGAGGAGAAACTCTAGTGAGAAGGTAGAGAGAGAGTAGGGTTTCGGGTTAGAGTGTTTTAGAGAGAGAAAGGGTTTTTGAAAATGAGGAAGATGAAGATGTCTTCCACCTCTTATGCGCATCCCGTCCCCGTGTGTTCGGTCTCGTCTTTTCCCGCGTTAACACATATAATAAGTTCGGTTTTTCTCGTTAAACATTTTTAAAACGTAAAACATTTAAATGAATAAGTTTCGTTTTAATAAAAATGGTTTTTAAATAAAATTGTCTAAATAAAATATCCCCGTTTAGTTTCGTTAAATTAATTATTTAATTTAGTATAATTTGTTCAGTTTCATTTTAAGTTGTGATTCCTAATAAATATTTTTATTTTTCATTTATTAATTTAATATCATTAGATATTATTTAGTTATCTCGTCGAAATGCGTTACTTACTTACGTACGTATTCGTAAAGATCGTCACCTTTGCGAATCCGATGCTCGTATCGTATTTCGATTTGATTTACAATTTATGATATATCGTTTCAGAATATTATTCTTAATAATTATATTCGTGTGAATCGTCACCCACGCGAGTATATTATTAAGTTAACATTTCTGAATTAATATTCGGATTTAAATTATGTTCGAACCTCACCATCGCGTAATTAATTCCAATTATACTTTCATTATTTTATGAACTTTAATAATATCAATCCCAATCCAAAACCCACTAAACCAAATCACTGACACATCCTTGATAGACCGAAATATGCATATGTATAGGGCATATGCAGGGGTAGATCGCAACCTCCCCAACACCGTCCCACCGCTATTTTAATAAACCATGACCATGTGTCATTGACTATGTTTAGTAACCAACCAGTAACAAACTCCAATTCTTTTCCATTCTAACCCATAACCCATAATCCGTGTAATGTAACTGCAATAAACTCTCTGGTTCTGTTTAGTTGGGTTTCTACTAAACTCACCATGGTTTATGCATAGAATATTATATGTTCCCAATATGTATACCAAATCATAATAATATCATCCAATAATTCATTATCATTAAATATTATCATATCAGGTCGTGACCTTACAATCGTACATGTGTACGGACAACCCGAAATATAGTGATGTTACAGTACCGAATTGGATATTATAGGTGATGTTAATGTGGTTAAGGTTGTTACCGAAAAAGGTTTACTAAAACTAATTTTCAACTCTTAAAACTATATGAACTCACCAACCATTGTGTTGACTTTGTTTTCTTACATGATTTCTCAGGTGACATACAGGAGTAAGCTAAGGCTCAGGAATGCATACTAGGATGCCCAGTTAGAGGACCTAGTAGACTTTTGGAAAACACATATTTTGGTTGTTGATGCGAGTCACTTTTGATATCTTGTACAGATACAAGATAGAAACATTTGATTCTTTTGATAGGTTTATTTAGTTAAATTATCAAACACTGATATTGTAATTTAACTTTGTAATCCTAGTTTAATGATTTATTGTGCTTTAAATATTCTCAATGTTGATGCTATGTAAACGATCTGATCATCACGATTATCACTCACGATATCGCGCCCCGAGAACCTTCCGCCCGGCGGGGAAGTCGATCCGTCCCGCCGGCTCGGGGTGTGACAACGTCATCGTTTCCTATCGGCTCACTCAGAACCATATTCGAATTGATCAAATAGATCCTTCCTTCTTCTTTCGCTCACACAGAACTGTTTGATTCACCAAGAATCGCGATTCCGTTTTAACGCAGGAACAGGGACTGCGTTTTTTCCTTCGACATCTGTTTTAACACACAAACAAGGCTGTGATTTGATTACCTGGAGCGAGCCTTCAATTGTCATCGCTTGGAACAACCCGTCGATTTCGTCATGGAGCAAGTCGTCGCCTCTAACGAGCCTTCAATCTTAGTCTGGAACGAGTCTTCTATGGTCCACGGTATGAGAGCTTGACTAGCTCTGATACCAATTGAAGCCCTAGCTTCTTTCCCAGAATCGACAAATGGTTTAAGAACAAGAGAAAAAACACAACTCTTATTGATTGAATTATTTGGTACAATTTAACCTAATAATCTAAACCCCTATTTGTAATAAAACAAAACCAAAAAGTCAAACTTTTTCCCTTAAGTTCTGCCAACAAAAACAAATATAATCCACAACTTAATCCTAATCTAAACTTTAAACTCAATTAAATAAACCAAAACAACTTAAACAAAACTTTCAACTTTGATCCTTAGACTATCTCAATATTACAAAGTTAGTCTAGCACACACACATATATAAAATGCAATTTTATTTGATGATTACGTATATGTAATCAAGGATTAGGTTCAACTAAATAGTCTTTTTATCCTAAAAATTTCAAGAAGGATTATTTACCACTAGATCATTAGATCAAATTTAAGAGCGAAAATTCAAAATTTTAGAGGAAAAAGTTGTTAGAGGGTAATTTAGTCATAACCACTTTCCCTTCACATTTTTTAAACGTTCATAACTTTTACATACGATATTAATTTTTCAAAAAAATATATCATAAAAACGAGCAATTTTTTTATCTTTAAAATGAGCATAATGTTGCTAAAAAAATTAAATTTTTTCAGCTCATTGTGTCTAATTATCGTCATTGTGTTTTTTAAACGTTTGTGTAGAATTATCAATTTGTGTTTTTCTTACAGATAATTGCGTCTTTTTTACAGGCAATCGTGTATTTTTTAAATATCATTGTGTTATTTATACTCGTCGTTGTGTTATCATTGCTTAACATTATATATTATGCAACATTATTTTGTCTTAAATTGTTTACAAAAACACAATATTGAGCAGACACACAGAAGACACAATGACATATACAAAAGACACAATGACATGTACAAAAGACACAATGTTTACACAAAAGAACAATGACCTGTACAAAATTGTTCATACTCGTCATCGTGTTTTTTTACATGTAATTGTGTCTTTTTTAAAGATATTGTGTTATTTATACTCGACATTGTGTTATCCTTGCTTAACATTATGTATTATGTAACATCATTATGTATTAAATTGTTCATGAAAACATAACACTGAACAGAAACACAAAAGACACAATTACCTGCACAAAAGAAACAATGACCTGTATAAAAGACACAATGAAATAAAAAATTTTTTTTTTCTATAACAAAACTATACTAATTTTAAAGATAAAAAATGTTCGTTTTATGGTATATATTTTTTTTCAAAAAATAATTTCGTATGTAAAAGTTATGAACGCTTAAAGAATATGGGTAATTTGATAAAAAATCAACAAAAGTAGTTATGACTAAAATATCCTCCAACGACTTGATTTATTCACAGCCATTGATTAATGATCTAATGGCTTAAGATCCTTCTTAGACATTTTAGGTTAAGAGGCTTATTTAGTTTAACTTAACTCATGTAATCAAATATATTTGTGTGAAAAATATCAACCCTAAACTAGTCAAACTAATAGTTGCATACCTAAACACATTCGTTTTAACTCATTTCTCTAAATGCGTCAAACAAATTGAAGAAAATAATTATTTTGTAAGTATGTTAATCACGTTAATACATTATTACAAATAAGTTAAACACGTCTTAAACAAGATGTCGAGTGTTACATTTTTATTTTTTAAGAGGTTAACCCAAACATATATGCCAATTCAAGTAGTTAAAAAAAAACTACAAGCTTCTAGCCTAACGGTTACAATCTTAACACAAGAGATATTTGTTAAGACATATCAGTGGGCTTAGAGTAAAGGGAAATCTCCTATGGGTTCAGCCGTATTCCTAAAGTATCACATATGAAGTGAGTTGGAGGTATTCCTAAAGTATCACATACGAGTAGGGTGTTCAAAAAAATCCGTATCCGAAAATTCGAATCCAAAATATCCGAAAAGTTCCGATATGCAGAAGTTCGGATATTCGAAAGTTCGGATGTCCAAAAATTCGGAATTGGATATCTATTTTGAAAATTTCCGGATAGTTCGGATATCCGAAATATTATTTTTTCGGATATTTGGATAATTTTCGGATATTTAGAATATTTTTCGGATATTTCAGATAATTTTTCGAGTATCCGAAATTTCGGATACGAATTCAGATACTGAATTCACTATCTCAAATTTTCAAATATTCGAATTTCAGATGTACAAATCACCGGATATCAAAAAATGAAAACCGGGTGTTAAAATCTTGTGTTTTGTGTCATCAATTAAGCTGTAAAAAGAAATAAAAGAAACGAACAAAATACACGAAAAGCTTCTCGAAACATCTTATAGTTATAAAACCCCCCAATCTTTCTTTAGGGTTTTGTTATCCTTTACGTTTTCAGACGGTACTACCACAGCAAGCACGTAATCTCTTTCCCAAGGTAAGTAGAACAAATTTCATCTAATTTCAAAACTGAAACTGAATGTTTAAACGATTGATTTCTTATCTTTCATGTGCGGGTTTGTTTAGATTTAGGAAATGGCAGCTGCTCAATTGACATCGACCTGTGTTCTTCCGTCGTTTGAAGGTTTGAGGTCTTCAACATCCAAAGTTCAATCGGTTGTCGTGTCTTTGCCGTTTAGAAGTTTGACACTCAGGTCAACCCGTGGGTTAGTTGTTAAATCTGCGACCACAGTTGCTCCAAAGGTTAACTTTTGCACCATATTGTTGATTCTGAAAGTTAATTGGTTATACATTATCTGGTTCTTGTTTTTGTGTAGTCTTGTTACTTTACCTTCTACAGAAAGGTGCTGTTGAGGTTGGATTTGAAACAGGGTACTTTGTGTCTAGAATTAGGAACTGATTTATTTATATTTCAAGATACAAATAGCAATTTTTAACATTTGCATTATTTCCATCTACAAATTAGTGTTTTCAGGATGCCAAGTTTAAATTTATGGATCTGATGCAGCCTTGATTATGAAAAAGTTGTCTCTTCTAAAACTGCAACTCTGTTGTATGTTTTGATAGGAGGGCAGTTCAATACATAACTAACTTTTAGCAAAAATCATGCGAACCACTTACCTAACTGTCTTTGTTAGATTAATCTTGATGGTTGGGATCAGTGACGGAGCTTCGGCGGAGTGTGTGTGTGGGGGGATTTTGAAACACAAAATACATGTTAATTTTTATAGCGAGGGGGCGAAACCACCATTTTTAACTAAAAATAACATTTCGGCCGAAAAATTAACACTACGGATGGAAAAAGAGGGGGCGGGTCGCCCCCCTCCCCCTGGGCCCTATAGATATTCGTCATTGGTTGGGTTACCGGTCAAGTTAGGTTATGGGTAAAGTTGTGTACAGGTCAGCAGCTTATTAATTAATCACATGTTTAACTAGATCATAGGTAATTTTTAATTAAAAGAGTCTAAGTAGTGGGTCTAGGTTATAGGAGAAGTGGGTGAAGAATACTCTTACGTACTGCATGTTTTTAATTTGTCTTGGTCTATTTATGTATTCTAAATTGGAAGAATTGGAAGCAGGTGATTTAGGAGTAAAACATCTTCTTTTTGTGAGTTTGTTTTTGTGTGAATTCTGGGCCTCAACCAACAATTGGTATCAGAGCGCTTAGGTTGAAGAAGAAGCTGGTTTGAGAGTCGGTATCGTTAAGGAGAGCGGCCCTCTTGGGTGCGGGGCTGAAGAACAGTGAAGTGCAACACATTTGCAAAAAGGGCTGATCGAAACGGAAAGAAAGAAGACGAAGAATGTGCTTCTGAGTGAGCCAGGCGGAGATGGCAAAGAAGAGACGATCTGTGTTATCATGAAAGGATTCTGCATGAGCCATGAGATATTCTTTGTGAATTGGTGTTCTTATTCTGTGTGGAAACTATGAACTGACCAGAACATATCTGTGTGCTCTTGATGAGAACGGAACAGTGAAAAGGAGATGAAATCGAGATCAGAAAAGGGTTATGTGTGAACCAACCATGATCTAAATGATGAAAGAAGCTTTTGCGTGCAGAACGAATTCTGTGTGAACAAAAAGAGGAGTTTTGAGAGAATGTATGTTTCATGTTACTGTGTGATTAAGAATAAGTGTGTTCTGCTTGTTTTTGTGTTTCTCATAAGAGAAAAAAAAACAGAAATAGGAGGGAAGAATTTGGAGTTGAAAGGGCTTCTTGCTTGTTTGCTTTTATGTTAAGGTAATCGCAAGTCTCAAGAAGGTTAATGGAGAACAAAAAGAGAGAGCAGCTTGTGTATTTGTTATTGATTCACAAAAATGGAGAAAGTTTTGTGTTATGCTTTAGTAATCGTCAAAGAAAAAAAGGGAGGGGAGGATCTCTTGCAGCAACCATAGGTACAAACAAGAAAGCAGGTTGCAAAATCATAAAGTTTAAGCAAGAAACGGATCGTATCCGTGTGAACTGATCAAGTAAGAGACAAGAACAGTGTGTTCAGCAAGTAGCAAGAATTGAACCTGTGTGGTTCAATCAAGAATTAAGAAGAAAAACCATCATCAAGATCAAGGGGGTAAATGCTAAATTAATCTTGATGGTTGGTTTATGGGTCAAGTCGGGTTGCAGGTCAGCAGCTTATTAATTAGACATATGCTTAATTGGATCATGGTTAACTTTTAATTGACAGAGTCTAAGTAGTGGGTCCAGGTTATAAAAGAAGTGGGTCAAGAATACTCCCACGTAAAATGTTTTTAATTTGTCTGGGTCAATTTTTGTATTCTAAATTGATTGAATTTGAAGCAAGTGTTTTAGGAGTAAAACATCTACTTTTCGTGAGTTTTTTTTGTGTGAATTCTGGGCCTCAAACAACAGTCTTTCTCTTACTATATCTGCCAGGCAAAAGTGTGTTACACAGTTTTTTTTGTGGTTCTTTGCTTAGATTTTATTTGTATTAAATGTGCTCTGTATCTATGATTGTTTATGGGCAGTGGTCGTTTATGCCAGGGCAAGCTTAGGCTTAACTTGAATTGTAAACCAATCCAACTCGTCTTGGATTTTAAACTGATCTGAAAGCTTGAGCTTGGCTTGATTCAAAAAAAAAAAAAAACAATGACGCAGCTTGTTTTGGCATTGCTAAATTGTTAGAACATAGAAAAGAGAGAGTCTTGATGTTGAGTTGAAGCACTTTATGATCGAAAGTTGGGCTTAAAAGGTTGAATGTCTTTTTTAGGCTATAACAAGTTAAAAGTTGATATTAATTTCAAGCGAGCCTACCTTACTTGAGTTCTAGTCGTTTTAAAAACTAAGCCAATTTCAAGTGAGCTTTTTCTGAGCAAGTTTTGAGACACGACTATCTGTAAATGGTCTACTTGTATTGATAAATTACTTGAACAATGTATTAGTCTGGTGGCATTTTGTTTCTGCTTCCACATTTGCAAATGTTTGTTACAGCCTTGTTTTTTGGTGTAAAAGCAATAATGTGCTACTCTTTTTGTTATCCTGTGCAGTGGCTTTTCTCTTATTTCTTTTTTACCAACTTAAAGTTGCAAGCACTTGAGTGATTCTGGTTCTTAAGTTTCTTGATTTATGTGGTGATCATATTATCCTGCAGTACACTTCATTGAAACCATTGGGTGACAGAGTGTTGGTAAAAATCAAGGCTGCAGAGGAGAAGACTGTAGGTGGTATACTGCTGCCATCAACAGCACAGACAAAACCACAAGGTGGTGAGGTTGTTGCTGTTGGAGAAGGTAGGACAATTGGAGACAAAAAGGTGGATATTGGTGTTAAGGTAATTATTTTATTAAAGTAGTTAACCGTTTAAATATGTGTATTGGATAATAATGATATATAAATTAAGTGTTAACTAACTATTCTTTATATGATTATATTGAAGACTGGTACCCCAGTTGTATATTCAAAGTATGCAGGGACTGAGGTTGAGTTTAACGGATCAAACCACCTTATACTGAAGGAGGATGACATTGTTGGTATCCTTGAAACAGATGATGTTAAGGATTTAAAGCCTCTTAACGATAGAGTTCTTATCAAGGTTTGTATTAATATTTAAGCGGTTGGTAAGATGGCTTACCATAATGATGTGCTTTACCGACCTAAACAGTCATACCTCCCAATTTTAGTGATAATTTTTTTTGCTTTACATTTTCATTACACAAGTTTTGCTTATTTTCACATGCTTGACATTTGGATAAAAGGTTGAGGAAGCTGAGGAAACCACAGCTGGTGGATTATTGCTTACACAAGCAAACAAGGAGAAACCCTCCATTGGCACAGTGAGTAAATAGTCTCTACATATAGTTTCACAAATGCTATACGTGTGTGTGTGTTCTAGAGGTGGCTTTTACGGCATTTTTACTTGAATGATTAATTTTGGTTTGTCCATTGCCATTTTTAATTGAATGATTAATACATGTGTGTGTGTGTTCTAGCTGGTGGACCCAACTAGGGGGTTTCAAAGAAACCAAAATCCAAAAAAATGATTAGTACTCTTATTCGGATAAGTTCCGGTTGGATACCTGTTTTTTATCCAGATGGAATACATATATACAAAATATTGCTTATTTGGGTCAGATATCCAAATTCAACTCAAGTAAACCGAATAAAACATGTTTATTCGGGTTTAAAAATCATATGCTTGTTGGAGTTGCTCGGTTCATTTGGTTGAATTCAGATATATTTGGGTTTAAAAATCATGCTTATTGAATTAACTCGGTTTATTTATAGATAAATTCAGGTTGGGTAAGCATAATTCTTTTTTTTTTTTTTCAGGTCGGTTGGATTTCGAATAGGGTTCTAAAAATTGTAAATCCGAATAAACCAATACGAGAGTAAATCGTTAATCTTTCCTATAAACACCCCTGAACCCACCCTGGGTGTTTTAACACATAAAACAATGATTCGTTTACTCAGTTGTTTTGACCCATAATCAATCAGCCCAACCTGTCCTTGTCACCTCTAATATACTGCCACTGCCATCTTTTGCCCAAAAACAGTTGTATATGTTGGTGTTTGTACATTATGCTGACTTCATGTATGTATGTTTTTGGGCTTTGGAATCACAGGTGATTGCAGTTGGGCCAGGCCCTCTGAATGAAGAAGGAAACAGAACAGGACTGGCAGTGTCTCCAGGAAACACTGTTCTTTACTCAAAATACGCAGGAAATGATTTTAAAGGAGCCGACGGTTCAGAGTACATTGCTCTTCGTGCTTCTGATGTCATGGCTATTCTTTCTTAGTTATATACTACTAATGCTAGTCTTTCAATAAAATCAAATCCATGCATGTTTCGTTTAAACTTAACATAGCATTGCGGTGTTGTAATCAGAAAAATTTTTCAATGAAAGATTTTTGTTTTATGCCACATTTATCATTTATGCTTCATAACAACATTCAGATTAGGTCTCTTGCTGTGTGGATTGAGCAGAGTTTGTGTTACTTGTGTTTAGAACTGACATAACATGCTATATATGTCACAAATACTACGACATATGCTAGACGGGATCGCTCAAAGTCAAATACAATATGATAACTAATTTACTTTTTTCAAACACAAACATGAACCCGTTTGAAATAGGTCATATGATAAAACTTGTTTATAGGGCATGATTAAAATCATATATCTCTTGTATTTATTATAAAAATTCAAAAAGTTTAATATGTTTCAAACAGTTTAATATGTTTTGAACAATTTAAAAAATGTTTTTAACATGTTTAATTAGGTTTGAAAATATTACTTCAGATTGTTAACATGTTTAAATAGGTTAAGGATGTGCTGAATATGCTCAGACAAGATTTTTGTAGTATCTTAAAAGTGTTACCTGTTTATGACACGAAACTTCTTAAATTTAAAAGGCGAAACTTAGCATATTGTCATGTTGTGTTGTGTTAAAGTGCCCGTATAAAAAACTACTGACACGATTTGTGTAGTCAAAGGTGTGCCTTGGTCTGAGCTTAGCTAACTTTTATGTGAGTGCATATGCTTGCTTGAACTGGTCTAAACAAAAATAGTGTGAAATCATGTTAAAATAGCTTTAATACCTTAAACTAAAAGAAAAACTAAAGAGGGAAACATTCTTCTTAAACTTGCAAATTTGTATATATATATATTTTTTGAAATTACAAGATCTAATGCTTAATATATAACGTTCCTTAACCATAATTTGACAAGATATATAAAATTTAAAAGTTCAAGAAGAAAGATATACAATTGTTCTAAAACCAAAAATGCAGGAGTGAGACATGTTCCATGCCTGTCTTGAGCGTGTGCTATTGGGGTGCTTAGATTAGATTTTTTTTAACACGGATCATAAACCCATCCGACCATATCCACACTCAATAGGAGGAAACCCACCATAAGTGAGAGAAAACCCTCCTAATCCAGAATAAAACCCATATTTTGTCCATGTCAGGATTTGAACCCGTGACCTATCCAATATTGAAGTCACATACCGTTTGAGCTAAGGATCATTGGTGCTTAGATTAGATGACAAGGTCACCATTTGGTCTTGATTACACATGTTTTTGGTAAATAATGATTTGATTCCTCTATCGACAGATATCTTGTGGTTACAAAATTTATGCAGCAATTTGATTATATAAAAATAGAATTTTTAAAATAATGGAACATTAAATTGAAGCAGATTGGTTGGTTGAAAACCTACCAACCAAGATTTTAAAAGCACCCAAACAATGTTTTATGTTTATCCAAATGCACATGTCAGGCCTAGCATTCATTGAATCATTCAAGGTTCGTCTTTAATGGGAAGTTTGATTAGGTATACATGTTTTAAAGGCCACCAGCATGCACTGTCGGACTATTACCAAGCCTCAAGCCCACATGGGCCAGGGTGCAACCCTTGCTTTCAATAACTCAACCCCGGTTCGTGCTTTTACATCACGGCTACTTTTTTCTAGAAACATAAACTCACACCCCTTTGAAGATCAAGTCTACCACTAAATCTACATCACTTGTCTCTATATGACCAGAACCCTCAACCGAAAGACGCGATTTCATCATGGCGTAGATAGTTTAACGCAAAAAAATTGTCTTAATTTTAATAGCTAATTAGCTACTTACAATAACAATTAAGATCATAATTAAAGACTATCATCTCCATATACTGATACTATGCTCATTGTTAAACAACAAACCACACCCATTACTACTTTCTTGATAAAAAGAAAACTGAGAAACCGGTGGTGGCGCCACCGTCTTCTTATCGGAAACCACCGGTAGACCGATTGACAGCTCTAGATTGATTTCAGGTTCTGTGATGGTCAGCTTGTTCACCACTGGTGTTGGTGTATACTCTTCTGTTGATAATCCACTGGTGCTACTACTACTCACACCCCCGCCACCGCCGCTGTTGTTTGATGATTCCACAACCAGTGCAGAATACTCCGGTAGTACCACAGGCGTCTGTTGGACGGTTTTTACAACATTGGTGGTGGCGGTGGTGGTGTTGGGATGATTGACAGACAGTTTCCTCTTGATGTGAGTGTTCCAGTAGTTCTTGATTTCGTTATCTGTCCTCCCTGGTAATCTTGATGCAATCATCGACCATCTGCGACAAAATATATAAATAATTGAAAAAAAATTTAGGTTTCAAAAAATTTTCATACGAGTGCATCAATTCAAAACACAGATTTTACTTTTTTTTACAGGTAAAAAAAAGTATTTAAAAATTTTATGAAATAATATTTGTTTTCGTCTCCCCTAATATATAGTTTTTTTTTTTTTTTTTTTTTTTGAACAGCAACAATGATATATAGTTTTGTTACTAGTAAAATTTTTGTATACCATTTAAAATCTCAATTTTTATTTTATTTCATCTCAATCAACAACGAAATTCTTTAGAAGCGATAAAGATATTACTGGGTATGTTTGTTTATTGTTTTTATTTGTAATTGAAAATTGAAAATAAAAGGAGTGATGGACATACTTATTGCCGAGAACTGCATGAAGACTGACGATGAGTTGATCTTCTTGAGGGGTGAAATTGCCGCGTTTAAGATCGGGTCGGAGGTAATTAATCCATCGGAGCCTGCAACTTTTTCCGCAGCGGTTCAAACCGGCGGATTTGGGGAGCGATCTCCAGGAGCCTTCGCCATGGGCGTTGATGTAGGTGACGAGACGCTCGTCTTCTTCTTTGGTCCATGCGCCTTTGTTGGTGTGATCCTTCTCGCAGCAGGGCGATCTCACCATGGAAACCGGTGATCAATCGGAACAAAAACAAACGAGTAATTGGTAATTGGTAATTAAGAAGAAAGGAGATTGATGGTGGGGAAATAAATAAGGAGTTGGTGGGAGAGAGAGAGAAAATAAAAATAAAAATAAATAAAAATAAAAAATAGAAAAAGAAAAGGGTGGTTGTGATTGAAGTAGTGCTTGATTTGGTAGGTACTTCTCTCCCCTACTTTCCATCTTCCCTTTTTCATCTTATTTATTACTCAATTATTAAAAAACAAAAATATGTTACATTCCTTTATTTTTATTTATTATTATTATTTGAGTTTATCTTCATCCTTTTCTTTTTTATAAAAGAATTTCCTATTGTTTTAAGCATGCAATCAAATAATCATCTAATTACCAACAGTGATATCTTGATGGTGGAATATTACATTATCGCTTTTATCCCGAGTTCATTTAAGGAGAGAAAAGAAATGAAATGGGAGAAAAGAATAAACATTTTTGTGCTTCCGAGTTTCATTTAATAAGCGAAGAGAAAAGAAAATAAAACATGTTGTGTTCCCGAGTTTCATTTAAGGAGAGAAAGGAAGAGAAGTGAAAGGAAACCTAAGCAAAATCACCTAGCTTTTCTTTTCCTTTCCTCTCATTTCTTTCCTTTTCTTTTTCTTTCTGTTCTCTTCTTTAATTATCTCGGAAACACAGCGTATATTCCAGCAGTATCTTCAATTCTCACAACAGGGTTTTATCAAAGTATTAAGTTTCTCTTAAATTGGTGACTTGGTGGTGCATATGATCGGGCGTTATAGCTATTGACATGATGATGCCACAGTGATTTGTCAGCAATCAAAATCAATCGTTCCAAAAAAAAAATAGTCATCTAATTGTAGTTTTAAATCTATATCGTAAGCTGTTTTTAATAGAATTTGAATCTTATATAAATTGTTTTTCTTGTCATGTGTCGTACTTTTGTTCAAAAGGATAAACGATTTTTAATGAAGAAGCTTAAACAATACTATAAAAAGATCAACATTTTAATTTTTCTACATCTAGTAAAATTATGATGATAAATTACTTAAGTTGTGATATAAATTTTATTTATTATAGAAAGATAAACAATATATATGTTTGCATTTGAAATAAATTAATCTTGTCTGGAAAGTGATTTAGGATGAGAATTTATTAAACAATTAGGAGGTTTTTTCATTCATAGGATGGTCGACTTTGGGTTTCTATAGAACTGAAAGAAGATATAAAAGAGGGTTTTTTCTTTAATTGTTGTGATATTAATAAAAATAATATATATTATAATTAATATTCATTACACATTAATAATTATAATATATTCTTATATCCCACCTCAATGATTTTGTACAAGTTGTTTGTACCTAACAAAAGTGGTAAAAAAAACCATTAAATTTCTTAGCCTAACAAAAGTAGTAAAAATATTAAAATTTTTAGAGTAACAAAAGTAGTAAAAAGATAAAATAAAAAAATAATTAAGAAAGTGTGAAAAATACATTGAGTTTTTCAGCTTTAACCGAGAAACCCTAAAGTCTTTCCAAAGATTGAGCCTGTTTTCGTTATGTTCTAGAAACTCTCAACTACTCCACTCTACACACCCACAATAAATAAATAGTAGATAAATAAATATATATATAAGGAGATGTTCAAATGTTAGCCCTCTCTTATAGCGTTAACCCTGACATTTTTTGCCAGAATCTTTGTTTTTTCTTTCATGGTTTTTATTATAAATAAATAGGGGGGGTTTCTTTTTTGTGTTTTTGCTAATTCATCACCGTTTAGAAATTAAATTAAAATGTAAGTAAGTGTAAGTTTTTTACACTTATCTGATGTAAGTAAGTGTAAGAAACTTACACTTACTTACACTTTGATTTAATTTCTAAACGGTGATGAATTAACAAAAACACAAAAAAAGAAACTCCCCTATTTATGTATAATAAAAATCATGACAAAAAAAAACAAAGATTCGGGCAAAAAACGTCAGGGTTAACGCTATAAGGGAGGGTTAACAATGGAACCATCCCCTATATATATACATATATATATAGAGGGATGATTCGAATGTTAACCCTTACTTATTTCGTTAACCGAATAATTATATTTTATAACTTTGGGACACACATTAAAATAAATCTAAAGGTTTATGATTTTTCTTCTTTTTTTATTAATGTAAGTGGACCCTACATTAATTAAAAAAACACACACACACATCTTTAAATTTACTTTAATGTTGGCCCAAAATAATAATATGTAATTATTCGGTTAACGTAATAAACATGTGTCAACATTTGACCCTCTCCGTGTGTGTATATATGTACACACAGAGGATTTGTATCATATATAAACTCAAATCTTAAAAATAAATCCTTAAATGCCATATCAACCTTCACTTTAAATCTTGAAAATAAATATGTAATATACATTATACCACATTAAATTTTTAATTTTAAAACCCAAAATTTTTATTTAACTTTAATGTTGAACACATATTTATTTTTAAAATACCAAATGAAGACTCCAATAGATTTAAGAGTTTTCTATTTAAGATTGTTTGAAGATAATATAACAAACAAACAAACTTACCCAGCATACTCACACTTTAAACATAATATAACCATAATCGAAAATAAACAATAACTAATTTAACTGATACCAACTTTAACCGTTGGTTGTAGTTAATATAAGTCATTAACTTACTCATTCGGTTATGGTTTTGATTAAGCTAAGCTATTAATCGACTTTAACCAACCCGATTATTGTATATATTAATATTTCTAGTGTGTGTTACTTTCAAGAAGTTATGGTATAAAAAAAGTATAGAAGGTGAGTCATAACTTTTTATTTGATGAAAAATATTACAAGTCACTCATATGAGACTAAATATATTAGGATGAGTAAAATTTCACATGTTTTTACCTTTTGTTCATTAAATCTTAGTCACTCCAAAATCCTACGAGATTCAAGCAGACTTTCATCATCAATAATCCACAGGCTTATTACTATCTTTTCTTAGTCTTTCAACAATTTCGTAACTAACCGAATTTAACCAAAATAGAACCGTAAGCATTGGTTAACTGATTAATGGTTAGCTGGTCAAGTAACCGAATTAATCTATACACACCACATGTATATATATATATTTCCAAAGAATAATATTCATACTTAGAAAATTTGTACACACACCTTTTAACTTTTATTGTAATGATAGTCTACTTTTTCCAGCTTTGTTATTGTACTAATGAAGAATATTAAAATACAGTTTGTGTACGTAAAAAGAGCACACTGAAATGATATATAGAATGTGTTTGAAGCAAGTAGGAATTTAAAATTTATTGATTTGAGTTGAAACAAGTATTATTCATGAGATTGATGTTATATTTTACATATTATATATAAACTATATACCCTTTAGTTCTATTGGTTTACGAACACTTTGTTATAGACATGACAATATTTAATCATACCAAAATAAATTGATAGATTTTGGTAAATAATTATTTTATTTTGAGTTGAAAATGAATAATATCTATATCTATATCTATAGTACCTAATAAAAAAGTAACAATTTGGCCACATGTCATCATTTTAGGTTATCCATATCATATGTGTGTCACATGTCAACAATATATTAATTTTAGGAATTTTAAAATTTAATTTCATTAAATGATAATAAAAATGCAATCATGTGAAAAAAGCTCCAATCTCACATTTGAACAAAAATGATGAAAATTTTTTGTTAAATTGAGATAAGAAGAAAAGACACACTCTGATATGAAGTGTAAATTAATATAATTGTATGATCTTGATTTAATAACAAGTTTTTTGACACGGTTAACTATATGTTGTTTATTCAGAGTTAAAAATAAGGATGGTTTAATACTTTTATTTTTTTTAATAAAGATGATAATATTATTAACAGTACATCCAATGTTGTATATAATAATGTTTTAAAGATTTATAGTTTGCATTTTTAATATGAAATGTATTCTTATATAGTAAATTATGTAATTATTTATTAAAAATATATTTTAATTGTATATTTTTTTTGTTCCCAATCTCGTGTAATACATGAGTTTATAACCTAGTTATTACATAAAACGAGTTGAGATGGATAACACGTTAACAATACGAGTCAAGATAGGTAACTTAAAAAATATACGAATATAAGAGATTTAAATGGATAAGAATCAATAATAGATTTGATGAAAAAATCATTAAAATAAACTATTTGTTTTGTTACAACTCATTATAGTTGAACTAAATTAATGTTTTTTTTAAACGACTCATTTAAACCGAAACTGATCTGTTTAAAATTCATATTGACTCGCAACCGTTTTACCCGTTTCCCAATCCAACTCGCCTAGTTTGTCAAGCATAGTTTGTAACTTGAATATACACAATTAGCTTGGTTTTAATCCATTATCAAAAGTTTGGTTAATGGAATTATCAAACCGATTGGTTAAGCTAAGTTTGGTTCCATATATCGATCGATATATTAATTGTATAAATCGTTTTTTTTTTTTAGGTTTTGGTTAATCGGCCTAAGTTTAATTAATGCAAATTTAGGTGCTAAATAAAGAAAAATATTAATTTGCTCGAATTTATGGACTTTACCTACCTAAATAATACTAATATTGTAAAAAAAAAAACAGAGTAAGTAATTAATTTCGGTTTTTAACAGTTCAGGTATCTAACAGTTAAGTTAGTTGGATTCGTAAATGTAGTATGTATGGCTGTTCACGAGCCGAGCAGTACCGAGCGGGGGTATGCTCATGCTCGGCTCGTTTTCAAACCAAGCGGCTCGGCTTAGTTCGGATTTGCATAACCGAGCCAAATGTTGTGCTCGTGCTAGGCTCGTTTTAAAATCTAGCAGCTCGGCTTGGTTTGGTTTTGCTCTGTTTAAAAATAAAATTTAGTGCAAATTAAAATTTTTTTATTGTAGTTATATATCAACATTCACATTAGCTCCCTATTACTACCGTAGTCCCTCTACATTTTGCGCTAATAAGTAATAACTACCATAACAAATTCACATAATCACATACATGCAGATTGCAAAAGTAACATGATGTCCCAATTCCCAAACACCATAGCAATCAAATTTAATATTAAAGGAATCAGTATTCAGTAGCAATGATATCAAGCAATGACTGCAGTTTTTTAAAACATAATTCAAGCAGTCTAAACTTCTAAAAACAAATTCAATCGCCCATACTAGTTGAAGGCGATGGCTGAATATTTTGAACATGATAGAAGGTGAGAGGCGGTTGGCCAGAAGGAACATAAGAGACGGTAGGAGGCAAGAAGGAACATGAAAGTCACGTCAGCTGGGAGACAGTGGAGATACACGAGCTGGTATTCACCATTTTTTTAAATTCAACAAATTTAGCCTAGTATTCAAGGCTTGTCTCTTTTTTCTTGGATAACAGGGTTCAAATCTTATTGGTGATACTTTCAGGTGAGGGGAGTAATCTTGAATTTAATCTCAGATTCTGTACCATTGGGGGGCGAGGGTTTACTTATTTCACGGGATTCCCGCGTATCAGGGGTGGTACGGTATAATACTCGTAAATAAATACATAGATAAAATATAAATATACAATTTACAAATTCAAATATTATGATCTAAATAAATAAGTAATTAACGAATTCGAGTTAATTACAATTACCGACAAATTAAAGTTATGTACCGAACATTCGAGTCATAAAATAATCGATATAATTCTGTATTAGTTAACAAACTGGATTAAAACGATCTATCCGTTACACCCACAATTTAAATCGTGAAAAACGTAAGTTAAAAACATTTGAGTAAAGTCTAACCGAATTGAAAATATATATATATATAACGAAGTATAGGAATTTGAAATATAAAGATATATATATGTATGTATATATGTATATATATATAACAATAATAATAAACAAATAACATAACAATAAATAAATAAATCAAATAAATAATGAAACCGTAGGGAATTTGTAACTGAAAGGAAGCTCCAAACATTTTGTAAATAAGTGCTTGAAACCATAATGACAATTTGTTCGATTCAATTTATTCTTTAAAAACGAACTGTCAAAGATCGCTAGCATCACAAAAGGATCTGCACTCACGATTCCACAACCAAGAGAAACACAAACTACGATCACTTTTGAGGATCACAATTCTATTAGTACGCAGCGTCTCAAAAGGCTCGGGATCAGTTTGTAACATCATCTTCATAATCATCAGCGGAAGTCAAGAAGTAAAAGAACCGGAGGCCGGAGAACCGAAACCGACGCGCAAAACCGTCTTTCATAACCCCTCTTTTGTTTCATATCACCACTGTTAAGGTAAACAACGGTTATTTTGTGGGTCTCTGATCCAAGAAAAAAAAATGATCACGTTAAAGATTTTATATTTCGTAGGAAGCTATATATATATATATATATAATGGTTTACGTAGGCATGCGTTTGGTGTATGTTATCGAAGAGTTACAAGTAAATAGAACTACTCGAACAAGCTTTATAACCTACTGCAAATGTTTCTAAAATATGGGAAAGGAAGGAAGAAGAAGTCAAATATTCTTACGTACAGTTTAAATAATAAAACAGTCTAGAACAATAAACAAATCAAGTGCTAGTTCAGTTGGTTCAAACTCATGGTTTGAGATTTGCTTGTCAAGAATTCTAGTCCTCCCAGCATCACACATTTTTGTTTAAAACACTATTGAGGATCTGGAACATCACGAAGGAATTAACAATAGAAATTAGAACCAGCAGAAGATTTAGTTTTTGAGTTTTACTTTTGGACCATTTTAAGAATTTTTATTCAAATAAATAAATTGATTAGGAGATTTTAAAATAAATATATAATCGATTAATTGAAAATTTACAATCGAATACGTTTAAGGTATATATGAAATTAATTGAAATTTGCCAAACAATTTTAAAGGATGTTAAAATAAATCGATTTTATTGGTTAAATGTTGAAAAAAAAAAATTATGATTCAAGTTACCAAAGTTTAAACAATTATATAAATGAACCATAATTCGTTTAAACTAACGTGAAATTTAAACCAAAAACACAGATTTCTAAAATTGTCGGGGATTTGGATTACTCGCTTAATTTCTGAATACTTGCTGATTAATTGCTAAGACTAAGGTACGGATTCATTTTAATTCAATCATAGTATTTTTGTTCTATAATCGTTAAATTTCAATTTTTGTATTGTATTCTGATTTGTTATTGTCACGATATGATATCGTGTTTCCCTGTTTCGTTTTTCATGCAATAGATCTAGATTATTTTGTACTCATTATTTCATGATCTGATTATGACATTACTTGGTAGTTTAACTACCCTACTGAACCTACTTAACTTACTTAACCTGAAATTATGATCTATTACCCGAGCATGCCCCTACCTGTAAGGATGACTACAGGCCCTTCGTGGCGGCAACCATGATGTGGAACCACCCGTGGCGGTTAGTTGAGTTCACGGCGTCTCTATTTAGTACTCTGATAGTACCCTTGTGCACCTACTGAATTCTGGAGAGGCGTATGGACTGGTCCTAGGATAATATTAAACTGTACTTTCTGATTTCTGGGAGATAGTGACGTGTATGCCAACACTAACTATCTCATGTGTCTGGTAAGCGGGAGTAGTTACCCGTGAACCTTACACTTTTATATGTACAGCCGGCTCGTGGTATATTCTGGGATTTTCCTACTATTTCTGACTTACATTATAACCTATATTGTTTGTTACTGAAAGGTTATATTTCATTCAAGTCAGACCACTGTTTACTGTTCTGTTTCTGTTTCTGTTATGTTATGTTCTGGTATCTATTTCTGGTTACTATTTTCATTACCATCACCACCTTCTGAACTTCTTTTAATTACTGTTGTTTATCCGTTACTGAGCATTCGTTGGCTCAGCCGTATTTGTTTTTGTAGTGTTTATATGTATTGTATAGGTAATCTAAGGAATCAGACAAGGAATTGAGAGAAGAGAACCAGAGATTATCGAGGACTTATTATTACAATAATGTAATCAACTACATCATAAGATTTTAATTATGTTTTTGGGTTAATTATGTAAGAATTTTATTGTCTTTTAACCTATTTTGGATTGCTGCATTAATTCTGATCTCCATATAAGTGACACGTCAGCCCTAATCAGGTTGGGGTGTTACATACGGTCTCACAGTCGGCGATCGAAAAATCGATCTTAGTTACCAACCGCCAGTATAAATGAAGGTAGCATGACAGAACCTTCTGCCGTTCAAAAAAACTTAATCTTAACGCACTTATCTATTTACAAGAAACTTTGTTTATTTATATACAAATATAGAAGAGCTAATTTTAAAACTTACTTAGGGCGCCATAATTTTTAAGAAGAACAATGGTAAAATGTCACTAGAAAGTAGACACCTATTTATCTCTTTGTGTCACCATTTTATATCATTTATTTTTATGTTTTACGTAATGTTTTGATAACTAGACTAGAGTTTGAATTGTTACTGGTTCAGTTATCAGACCGGATTATGAATCGGATAACAAAATAAATACTTAAAGTACCAAATAAATTAGAGAATTAAAAAATTAAACAAACATAATTAATGTTTAACAAATGTAATTATGGTTAGATAAAATGTCCTGAAAACCCAGCCCAATGGTTAGGGCTCTCACCTTCCAATATGGAGGTCGGTGGGTTTGAATCCATCTAGAGACAAGTTTAAATGACACCAGGTGAAGGGTCAGCTTGGCGTCTATCCCAGGTTTGATTTCGATTGGGGGGGGGACGAAGGTTTACCCATTCAACAGGGTTCCTGCGTATCAGAGGGTATGAGTTTTATGGCGGTTGGAGGAGTCCGGCGTTGGACGATCGCCCCTAAAGGATAGGAAGCACGGGAGAATACCGCCATTCAAAAAAATTATGGTTAGAAAATATAGAACTTGATTTTAGTGTTTTAACATTTGTATTAAATGTGTTGTATATTCTTAAATTTTTTATTGTTTACCTTGATACCATAATATTAATTAATTTTATATTTATATAAATGATTATATCTAATGATTGAGATTAAGAATATCGATTTTATTGTTTAAATAATGTGTTTCTTTGTGATCATAAACCGTTTGTAAACAAGTTCATTTTCTTAATGGATGAATATGAATAATTTCGTTCGGTTAACGTTCATGAACTGTTCGTAAACGAGTTTAAAAACTAAACGAACGAACATGAACGAAGCTCGTTCAGTTCGTTTACAGCCTTATGGGTGAGTGTTCATTTGCAAAGTTGCTTTCACATCATCGTTAAAATATATATTTCGAGACACGAACCTGGTATTCCAGTTGCATAAATATATAATTTTTATCTTATTGCAAATACTACAAACGCAAAATTACGTAAATTCTGGCAGATTTACATAAAACATGTGACAGGAAACGTGGTCTTTTTATATTTTATTATTATTATTATTATTATTATTTTGCTAATATGTAAAAATAAAATCAAAAAAGTAGTGTATTCTCCTGCTTTTTATATAAGTTTGTCGAGAATTCAATCCACGTGTTACCACTAAAACATTCTTTTAACTTTTAACAATATTTTAATAATTTATTAATCTTATTTTAAACAACCAGCATACATTAAACGGAGTCATAAAATTTTCAAGTAATTGTTGATAATATCGTGAACTTTGTTTTCATTTAGGGTGGTTGCTATTAGTTAGCAACTTAAAGTCAATAAAAAAAAAGCTAAAAGGAAAACTTGGGAAAAATAAATAAATAAATAAATAAAACAAGTGAAATCAACTCGTTTAAAATCTAACGTAGCTTGGATTATATTATTTACTAATCGAATCAGCTCGTTTTGACTCGTTTACAAACTAGGGCTAACGGCCAATTCAACTATTGAAGAACCCTAGACCTGATCATTGCCCCAATTAGGTTCTTCTTTTGGTTTATTTAAGACTTTTTTAATTAGATTAATTTTTTTGATGTTTGTAATAATTGCACTTAAGTGATAAACCTTCGGTTTTCTCAGCTACCTAAATAATAGGGAGAAATGGTTCTAAAGACCTTTTTAATCAGATTAAATATTTTTTATTTTTTTATTTTTACTTTTTCTTTTCACTTAGATTAAATATTTGATTATATAAAAAGTAGATTAAGACATATTGTACAGAGGAATCAAAACAAATTTTAAATAATACAAATATTAGATATTATCAATAAATTAAAAAGATGAGAATTTAGAGCCTGTATCTCTTTACTTGTCTTAAATATTTTAAAATACTTTATAAATGACCAAATTAGTATAAATAAATTGTGTAAGAGATAAGAAAAAAGAAACCGAATACATAACAATTTGAATTAATGGTGTTTTTTTTTTAACACAGACTCAGACATATGTTTTAAAATTACTTTTAAATCTATATCATCTATTTAAAGTGAGACTTGAGCATTCAGTCACGTGATAGAATATCATTCTAACACCTTGAAACAATTAGGTTAGTTTTAATTGCTCTTTAGTTATTAACCTTGAAACAATTAGGTTAGTTTGATAGACTCGAGCTCGGCTCGTGATTTAACTCATTGGCTTGGCTCAATTTAAAATACATATACATACTTACATATATATATATATATATATATATATATATATATATATATATATACACACACTATATTAAATATTAAATATATTAAAAATATGTATTATGTATAATATATAATATATATATATATATATATATATATATACATACAAACACACTATGTTAAAACATGTTAAATAGTTGAATTTTAAATTATTTGTTTAAAAAAACATACCATATATTTTTTAAAAACGTTTTATACAAAAAATAAAAATTTGATTTATAATGTAATTATATTATTTACCAAGTTCAATAAAATAATTAATATTTAATTGAAAAGAGATGACGAAAAAATCAAAATTTAATTAAAATATGACATGCAAATATTTATTAGGAGAGAGGTTAAAAAGTTGGCGTACATATATTTATATATATTATTAAATATATATGGTAAAGTAGAGAAAAATAAAAAAACGAGCACGCTCGTGAGCTGGCTCGAGGTGTTTTACGAGCTTGAGTTCGAATTTTTGGTTCGAAATAAATTTTAGCTCGGCTCGATTACAACTCTAGTGAGATGCGTGTATTCATTTTATAAATGAATGCTAGATGGAATGTTGATCGATTTGGTTACGCTCAACATCTTATCACTTAATCCTCCTATGGGAAGGATAAAATGATCATGTACGATGCTAAAAACGGGTTGCATACTTAGCCTTTTAAAGATTTTGTTTAATTATGAGGCAATTATGTAAAATTCTTAATTTTATAAAATAAACAAACAAAAGAGTTATGTGAAGGAATAACAAAACTGATTTATTGAGAGTCAATTGGGTGTTAACAAATTCACTTTACATCCTCTCCCTGACTTTCAATAGAGATTTTTCTCCACAAGTTATCTCCATAAATCGGTAATGATTAGGGTTGCACCAATCACTTGTTATAAGGTAGTGAACATATGTTACAAACGTCTCACTTTTCATAGGAAGTGATCATTTTCTTCAAAACACTTTATCAATTTAGCGATCTTTACAATTTTACACAAATGTATCTAGATATAGTACATCTCAACCCAATCTTACTAATTACTCTTTGCAAGGAAGTGATCACCTTAATTACAAATATTTCAACTATCACAATGAAGTGATCATATCCTAACTCTTGAGTCTTGACCAAACAAGTGTAGTGAAAAAAATTAGAAATACAACTCAAGATAAGAATACGAGGCTTGTAGTATTTGTCTTTCTTTTATTCCCTGATCTTGATCTTTGTAATTTGATTTTTGAAATTCTTTTCAGATTATACAAACATATAAGAATTATAAGACGGCTATATATATTATATATTTACAAGTAAGTTCAAGAGTTAAAAGAGTAAGTAGAAATAATAGACAATGTCAAGTATCTATAACGCAAGTCAAGGAACATCTTACGGGATGTTGGTTTCGTAGCCAGATTTTACAGGTACTTTTCCTGTAAATATTGAAGTTGTTCCATTTGTCATTTCCACTTTGTAAAACTTGATTTAAGCTTATCATAATTATCGTATCAAGCCTAATGATGTAGAATAAGCTTAATTAAGAGGTAATTTAATATTAACCATTAAGTTATAGCTTTACCTGAAAACTCTAATCCTCTTTTCTTTCGCATTCGAGATTTGTTGGGATCTTATTACACCACACCACACCACTAACTATATCATTGCATACGTTTGAAATTTGAATTGTATTATATTAGGATTCTTATAGGGGCTACTTATTTTGTAGATAACCTTTTCTTTTGTTTTGTAATATATTTTGTGGAAATGATTTGGGCTTTATAAAAATGTTATTACGTATATTTAAATTTTGAATTGCGTACTAATAAAAAATCTTATAGATGCTAGTTATTTTATAAAAATTATATAGGGTAGAGTTATATTAAAAATGCTTAAATTGGTGAGAAGTGAGAGAAGGATTGTAGGCCATTAGATATATAATTTAATGGTTGAGATCAAAGTTATATTAAAAAGTTAGTGGAAAGGGTATTTTATTCATAGACACTTTAGTTGACTTTTTATCATATTCCCCCCATTTTTTTAAACGGCCATAACTTTTATATACGATATTATTTTTTTTTAAAAAAATTACACCAAAAAAACGAGCATTTTTTATAATCTTAAAACGAGTATAGTATTGTTATATAAAAAATTAAAAAAATATATGTTTTCCTCCACCTTTTATATTTGTAATGCGTTATTGTGTCTTTTTGTTTGTGATTGTTTTTTTGTTCATCGTTGTGTCATATCTAAACGTAAAACACAACTATGGGTATATTACACAATGAGCTGAACGTAAGACACAATGATTGTATATTACACAATGTTTTGAAGATAAAATACAATGATGAATATATTACACAATGATTGTTGTCTAAACATAGTGTCGTTGTGCCATATATGTTGTCATCTGTGATGCACGTATTACACAATGGTTAGGTTATGTCAAAATTTTTAGAAACAATATTTATAAACACAACTGTGTTTTGGGTCATTGTGTCTAAACATAGTGTCATTATGTCATATATGTTGCCATCTGTGATATACGTATAACACAATTGTTAGGTTAGGTCAAAATTTTTTGAAACAATGGTTATAGACATCATTGTGTTTTGGGTCATTGTGTCTAAACATAGTGTCATTGTGTCATATCTGTTGTTATCTGTGATGCACGTATAACACAATGGTTAGGTTATGTCAAAATTTTTAGAAACAATGGTTATATACATCACTGTGTTTTGGGTCATTGTGTCTAAACATAGTGTGTATTGTGTCATATATGTTGTCATCTGTGACGCACGTATTGCACAATGGTTATCAATAAAACTCATAAAAACACAATATACAATAATACACAATATTGATCATAACACAATAGACACAATAATGATACGTAATACACAACAATCATGTTTGTTGTGAATAATTTCATTAGTCGTTATAATCAATAGACACAAAAATCATGCATTATACAAAAATCGGAAACAAATAACATATATATAATGCAACCAACAATAACATGTATAAAAACACAATGAAATAAAGTAATTAAGTATGTTTCTAACTATAAAGAATATGTTAACAATCATTAACTAAACAAATTTTTGTAAATAAAAATGTTGTGATGGTTGTAATCAAATAATTTATTATTCTTTCATTTATGTTGTTCTTACTTTAAATTTCATTTGAATAATCAAGTATCATAAAACTAATAAAATTTCTTCCTAAAATACCCTCTTTTGAAAATTAATCACATGTTTAATCCAATGGCCAATATTGCTTCTCACCCTTCTCACTAATCTTACCCTTTTTACTTGATCCTAATCCAAATTATATATTCATATTTACAAATATTATTTTATAAACTCATTTTTAGTTTCTCTTGTTTTACAAACAAACTATGTTAGAAAAACATGTATTACATATGTTGAACAAATCTAATATGTTATAAACAATTTTTTATGAAGATTTGTATGTTTGATAACAATAATTGTTGATAAAAAAAATAAATGACGAATACTTAAAAATTAAGGACCGCTACTCCAAAGAGTATTACACTCTTGATCGTGCAATATTGATTGCTTGTTGAACCCTGTGAATTGTGTGAAAGTAGGATACTCCAAATCCGAGAGTTAAAAAGTTTTATAAAACGTTCTTGGTGGAAAAAAAATGTGAATGAAAGATCCCACTGAATTAAATTGGGTCCAGGAATATAAGAAATAGTGAGAATTCTTGATCTCTCTCAATATCTCTCTCAATTCTAAAATCCAGGACTTGAATTCATGTCCTGTCATTAAATTCCTCCTGATTTATTAGAACTAAAAGAATTCCATTTAAGCATCTCATTGCTTTAGTTGAAAGATTAATAATAAATTACAAATAATAAAAATTTAAGAATTATAAAATTATATTTTAAGATCTTATATCAAAAACTAACTTTTATACATCAATAATATAAAATATAATTTTTATACTTACTAAATTTAAATAACCCAATTTAAAAATAGCGTTAAACATAATGGACCAAAAGTGTAACTTTCTTTATCATATTTATTACTTTAACTTATAAATAATTAAAAAACGTTATTTGTTTATAAAAATCTCATTGTTTAAAAACTTCTTTTATAGTATACTTTATTTTGAAGAAAAAAATTTATTTTTTAAGGTTACTTATTTTTTGCATTAATTTTGCTTTTTTGAAAATAAATATTTCTTACTTTAAAAATTTTGGCTTTAGAAAATTCCGTATTCTCTAAAAAAATTAAGTGTGTTTTTATATTAAAAAGATAAACAATATATTAGTAACTAATATTATCATTATTTAATAAAAGAAAAAAATTATTTAATAAAAGAAAGAATATAGTTATTTAATAGGAGAGAGATAATTAAATGAAATAATAAAAAATTGACAAGTGTCATTTGTGGTGTAAAAATGTGACAAGTGACAACACTGTTGTAAAGAGGTGACATGTGGCAAAATATTTTTTCTTTTATTAGAGAGTATAGATATAGATTCTTAAACCACTAAATGACACTTAAATTCTAAAACCGCTTTTAACATGTGTCACATTTAACCATGTTATCTAAATCTCTCTCATATTAAATGCTTATATATATTCTCTGTTATATTAAATAATTAATTAAATACAATAAATAATGCTTTTAGTTATACATTTTTATATTAATAATATTTTTTTAATAAATTATAATCAAATCTTTATATTAAAAAATAGATTTTGAAAATAAAAATTATATAAAAACAATTTTTCTAAAAAAACAAAACCCATAAGTTTGAACAACAAGATTTGTATGTAAAAAGTAGTTTTTAATACAATTTTAAAAATAAAATATTAAAAAATAACTTAAATCAATTATATTTTATCTCAAAAATCATTTTCAAATATTAAATTATTATTAATTACTATATAATATTTTTTATACAATCTGTGTACACGGGATATTAACCTAGTGTATGTAATATATGATTATCAAGTTATTGTTTTTTGTCATTTTTAAAACTTGAGATTATAGTTTGACAATTAAACCGTTATTATTCTAACACAAAATTTCAAATCTTGTGAGAAGTGTGCTAAGTCAGTAAAATAAACCAATCAAAATCATTATTTAATATTTATCGTGAAAAAGTTCATAATATTAAATTATTTGTCTTTCTACTTAAATTTATTACTTTTACTCTCTTATTTTTAAATTAGTTAACAAGCTTTGTACACATATGTAATGATAAAACTTACACATCCGTAAATGATAAAGTTATTCATTATATAACTTTTTATAATATAGGAGTACATGTAAAGTTAAAACTATTGATTCGTATAGTAATGTTGTATTTAAAAAAATATATAGTATTCTAGATAAATTAATGATTATGATTGGTTTTAATTAGTTTTCTCCCTAATTCTTGCCTTTCTTGTAATATTTTGAGAATTCTTATTTAATCCCTTCCTTCTAGTTGTACATCAAATTTCGATTTTATCTCTTATCCTTTCTTAAACTAAAATAAATTTGTTTTTCAAATTTATATTAAATATTTTAACTTATTTAAAAACTATAAAAGGGTGTTACATCAACCCACTACAAATTTTATCGATCAAATCAGTTTTAGATATCGGGTTTGTGGACATATACAAAGTTTTATGTAGTAGTTAAAATGCACTCTCCAATTCATAAAGTTTTGGACCTACGTGTTTTGTCTTTGTTTTTTGATTTTTTCTTTTACTTCTAAAGATTTTTTTTTTTTTTGTGACAATAATGTATTTTTAACCTACCCTTGAAATACTATAAAGTATAGATATTTCCTACTCGAATTCCTTTTAATATATGTTTTTGTGTTAAAGATAAGATTGTTATATTAAAATTCAGTCAAATGTCTTTTCTCTTGAAAATTTCCATGATCATAGTCAACCTTATATTTTTGTAAGTTTTTTTTTTTTTTAATAGAAAACATATATTTTCAAAGTAGTGGTAAGCAATATAAAATTCAAGAAGCATGACCACCTTTCTTTATTAAGTAGATTCCTCTTCTAGAACCAATCACCCTCCACCTACTCTAGCTATTCTTCTGCCTTAAATATAACTGTATTTAAAATTTTTGTTTACTCCAAATAATGTGATAAAAAAATATGTTGAAATACTTATTTTTAGTGTTGTTATTTTCAACCTTATGAAACTATAAAAATAAAGACGCTCCACTCTTAATTATTATTATATATTCTAAACAATTTAAATAACATAAATAATCGTTTCGATATAATGATAATTTGGGGCTTATTAGCTTGTTGTGGCTACAACCTCGCATATAGGTCATCATTTTGTCATAAGACGTTAAAGCATAAAACATAAATGTTTAAAAGATAATAAAAATATATAAACCATCAAAAATTTGCGTCTCACTATATACTACACAATTAAAATTCCACAAAAAAAAAGAAGGAAAAAGATTGAGTTATATCTTTGTGCTGATATAATCACTCAATCATAGCTATATTGACACCATCAAGAATAATCTTAAGACGTAAAAAACAGAAGTTAAATTTAAAAAAATAAAAAATAAAAAGGTCCTAAAACATGTCTCACAATACTAGAGGTGGCCAAACTGAGTTTTTTTTTTGAATCGAAACCGGTTCCGGTCAACAAAGTCAAGAAGCGGTTCTGGTTTCGGATAGTTTTCATAAATGATGTCCATCTAATTTTTATCTTTATCTTTGAGAATACATGTCAAAATGATATGCATAAAAGTTAGATACCGAGTGAATTCTAGTTTATACCATTTAATCAAAGACACATTTTATAAAACATTTTCATTTTCTCATTTAAGCATTCAATCCTTTAGTCATTCATAATTTCATTAACTTCTTTCTTCAATCATACGTTGGTATATTTTTTTTGAACGGCGAAGGTCTCAATTGTGTGAACCCACTGTTTCCAGGCCATGTCACCAAGGTGTAGTTACCTGGACCTCCCATGAGCCACCACAACCACACCAGGAGGAAACCCCACTAGGAAAACCACTGACCCCCCTCAGACCCTTTTTTTGCTGCGGAAGAGATTTGAACCCAAGACCTCCCATTTGAAAGAATCTTGGGGTACTATTGAGGCAATGCCTCTTTGGTATACTTTGGTATTTGATTCATAGATTACGTCAAGTCTTTTCTGTTCTTTATTTCAATTTCTTTCTTCATGTTCGTACTTTAGTACCTGGATTTCATTCCTTCATACATCACTAGATGACCATTCTAATTCATCTCTCATTTCACTTTTTATTATTCATTCATGGCATATGCATGAAATAAGTTGAGTATTTATTTCACCCCATTCAGGGTGAATATTTCCATCACATGGTTTAAATAAAATGATCGGGATACACCTTACATGTCACACCCTAATTGCTGGCAGAAGACATCGGGGCGTGACTTGTAATTATTTAAAAGATTATGATGCTACTATTAAAGTTTAAGTATTTAAGCAATCAGTATTAAAAGCTCATTTATAACATTCAACACATAATAAATAGTCATACAATATTGGAATACAAATCAATACAAAACACATAATCATTTCATTTAATATATTAACTAGGTCCATGAGTCCTATGTTTGTCGGATCTTGTCTTCACATATTCTATTACACATATAAAATCGAGTTTGTAAACTACTTGCATAGTTGATGAGAACTCAAACATGTTTATATATATAAGTAAAGAAAAAAAAAGATTTGCAAACATTAGTATAACTAGTATTTAATATAAAAGCATGCATTTCTACAAGTTTACAAGTATGTATAAGCATACAATAGTCCTCAAACAAGTGTCAAAACAATACTTTTCTTCAAGGCTAGATAGACCTAGAAGTAAGCATGTAATCCATAAGTTTGGATATATTTCGCCTTTTTCACACAATAACCGAAGTCAATGCAAAGAAGGCATCTGACCATTCTCATGCTACTAATGTATTGGAATGAATAAGTCCCAAAAGTCTTCCTATGTTTACATTTTCACCTTTTTATACAATGATACAAGTCATGCGAGGAAGATATCAGACCATTCCTAAGCTACAATTATGCAGTTTATGTATGAAACGATTTCTAATAGCATATCAAGCAACAAAAAATTCAACATGTATCAACACATAACTTTTAAATCAAAACTAACTTAGATTCTAAATGTTTACATCATTATTTGTTTTGACTCTAGATTCAACAAGTTTTGAAATAAGGCATGCAACATCCATAAAAATTACAATAGTTGTAAAGAAGTGAATATGAGAAACTCACATGATTGCTTAGCTTGAACATATAATGAGTTGTGAGTCAAATGATCACATGTCACCCTACGTTTGTATACACACAGGAATAATCTTAGTATTCCCTAGATCTCCAACACTTAATCCAAGTCTATGGCTTTCTACGGATTTCCTCGGAATAACAACTCTAGAATTGATATATATTTGTTTTGGTTTGCATGAAAGTTTGAGAATATTTATCTAAGAATATATTCCTACAAGTTTCATTTTAGACACTAAAAATGATATTTATGTGTAAAATAATAGTTACTAATATTTTATTTAAACATTTTAGATAAAATATATATTATGAATTTATAAATAATAATTTAGAATAATTACATAATCAATTAGAATAATTTTCTTTGATTATTAAATATTTATAAAGTCTAGAAATATATAATTATGTAAAATTATTTATAATACATGTTTTGTTTACGGAAACTAATTTAAATAAAATATATCTAAGTTCTACAAGATTTTTAACATGATCATTTCTTTATATAATATATTTATACAATTTATTAAATTCAGATAAATTTTAAATATACTATGACCTAATTGTATTTCAAAAAGATTTTCTTCGATTATTTATATCTTTTAGATAGTGAAACGCTTAAAATTATTTTCATAAAATTTATAAAAAAAATTCTTAGAATGTTTAAAAATGTGTTTTAGTTTTTTTTTTTGGAAATTTTAGAATAAGTTAATAATCTTAATAACAAATTACTGCAAAAATGCTAAAAATTGGTAAGAATCGTGCCTGTTGGGTTTTGAGCCCAGGTCTCTCCCGTCTCTCGTATGTCTGCCACGTTGGGAAGAGATTCACTAAAGTATCTGGTTCCCTATTGATTTTACATCCACTTTTGAATCAAACACAAATAAGATGAACCCTAGTTTGGATTTTGATCGAATTCATCCAATTCTTAGTATCTGAGTCTTCGCAAGGAATGGCTTTTGTTCTATACTTGAAAACGATTATACTGGAGTTATGAATTACATGAAATAATTTCGATTCCACCATAATCGAGTTCTTGATGGACCACAGTAGCAGGAGAGTTATTTTCGATGATTTCAAAGCTTTTAGATGGGACTTTTCCTATGTTTATATCCAGAGAGCCCTTGCTTAAGTTGTGTATGTGTAATTTGAATTATTATCGATGTTTTAATCGGTTTCAAATTGTGGTTTTAGTTTAGTATGTTCGGTTAAGGTTGAACGCATTGAATAGTGAGTTATCTCTTAACTGATTGAGCCAATATTTTCAGTAATCTAGTTATGAACGTACAATTGTTTATTATTTGAATCTAGGAACACTTTAAGCTCGATTTTAGGTTAACAAATTCGAATACACGACCTAAATGGAAGGTGGATTGAGATTTCATGACTTACGCTTTATTTATATATTATGTTGTCTTTAATCTTCTATTTTATTAACTCAGATTCAAGTTTACAAATTTTACAATCCCAACCCTCCTAGTTTGTAAACTTATTATTTTATCTGTAAACTTTTAAATAAAAGTTTACAAAATTTGTTATTAATAACTTTATTATTTATTTATTTATATAACTTTATAAATCTTACGAAATCTTAATTAACTTTTTTTTTTTATTTTAAAATAGTTTAACCTAGCTACCATAAAAGTACTAATATCCAATCTCTCAAGAAAAGGTTTATTGCATCCAAACACGTGTGTTCCCTCCTATTTATTAAAGGGATATAATCGTATATCTCCTTATTAAACATCCAAATTACATATATCTCCAATGTTAAACTAAAATTACAAATATCCCCAAGTTTTAAAATTGTTCCTTAGTAAGGAGAAATGTGTAAATTGTTTTTAGTTAGTTTATTAAGGGTGAAATAGATAATACATAAATTTTGTTTAATGAAATGGATAAATATGTAATATATTTGGTTTAGAAAGGGGAAATATATACTTTAGTTTTATGATTAGATAAATATGTAATAAATAGTTTTAGTAAGGAAAAATATGTAATTGGCCCTTTATCAAAACATCAAAATGTCATTAAAATATAGTATGATCACAATGATATTTCTAGAAAATAAGTTTAGTATTATAGCTATAACCTTTGTTAAAGTCATAAACTTTGGGCAAGAAGTAAACACGTTTAATCTCTACTTCTTATGACATAATCAAACAATTATAGTTAATTACATACAATACTATTTTTGTTGAATAACAAAAGTATAGGTTCTAGAAAGTAAAGAGTTAAAGAGTTGACGCATATGTGCTGATTATGACACTTTAACCACCTATGCATTTCCTTTGAAAAATTTCATATTCAAATTCTGATAAGAATTGAAATCTGTCGTAGAAAATTATTATTATACATACATAGATATATATATATATATATATATATATATATAATTTATAAATTAAAGAAATAGTGTATTTTTGTTGTTTTTGTTTATGCATAAAATTTTAATTGGTATATGGTTATTTTATTTTTATTTGTTTTTGTTTATTTCACTACCAAAAACTTAGTACCATGTAACATTTTTTTGTTACAAATAGGTTGCAGTAACCAAAGTTGCATTTTAATGCAATTTTTTTTTACATAATGCAACTTTTTTCTAAGCAATTTTTTTTATACATAATGCAACTTCATTGTTATGTCTAAGTTTTTATCCACTTTTTTTATGTTTATTTTTATGACCGAGTAACCTTTTGATCCTCAGTTTTAAGACGGAATAAACTTTCGACTTTTATAAGCGTAACATTTAGGTGGTGTTTGTTTTTTCAGAGGTAAAACGTCTGCGGTCTGCGGACCACGTCTGCAAACCTCTTTTGCAGAAGAGGTGGACCAAACCCCTGCAAGAAGAGTTTTTGAGGGTGTTTGTTTTCCAAAAACATCTTCAAACAAAAAAAACATCTTCAAACAAAAAAAACCTCTTCAAACAAAAAAAACCTCTTCAGCGATCGATCGAACCCCACCTAGCGCCTGCTCATCTCCGATCGCGAACCCCACCTAGCGCCGCTCATCTCCGATCGCCCCCTCCACCTACCGCCGCTCATCTCCGATCGAACACATCACCGTCGACCAGCGAAATCGAAATCGAAGACCCCACCTAGGGTTCGTCGTCTGGGGTTTCGCACATCTCCGCCACCTGGGGTTTCGCGTCTGGTGTTTGCCGATCGGGAAGAAGAGAAAGCGACGGGAGGAGCGATCGGGAAGAAGAGAAAGATCGGGAAGGGAGGAGAAACCCTCACGGCGGCGAGGAGAAACCCTAGGGTTCGATCGAACGACGGCGAGGAGAAACCCTAGGGTTCGATCGCACGACGGCGGTGGCTTGAGGTGCAGTCACGACGGCAGTGGGTTGAGGTGGCCTCACGGAGTCGGTGGGTTGAGGTGGCCTCACGGCGGCAGTGGCGGTGGAGGAGGAGGCACAGTCGGGAATGGGTTTGAGGAGACGTGAAGAGGATAACCTCTTCTTGGAGAAGACTTTGGTCCACATCTGCGCCAAAAAGAGGCCGCGCAGAGCTTTTTTAATGCAAGGTCTTCGAGAAAACAAACAGTCTGCGAACCTCAAACCTCTTCCCGCGTCTGCGTGGCGCAGACATAAGAGGTTAGAAGGGGTTTTTTTTAAAAAACAAACACCCCCTTAGCGAGTGTTCCTTCGCTAGTTATATATAGATCAATAGTCCAATATTGTATAATATAACGTTAATTTTAAACATAATTTAATAAACAACATTATATTTTAATTATTTTTCTGGAATAAAAGATAATCTTTATAACAGAATACAGAAGCGAAGACAGGAAGACCCAGTTAAATCGACTTTTCTAAAAGGTAAAGGGTATATATTTAAAACACCTTTATAAAAATTGTTTAATTTATTATATGTAAATAATTATTCAATATTCAATATTGGAGGGTAATAGAAAGAAGTGATAGAATGTGGGTAGGTAGTAGAGCTGGCAAAACGGGTACCTGATAAAACACGATTAGACCTGTTTAGCAAAAAATGTACTTTTTAATTTTTTCCTTTTTTTAAAATAATAAAAATTAGAAGGTTAGGATTCATCATTTCTCTTTTTTGTTATTTAAAACATAGAACTGCCACGCTTAAATCACCAAACCAAGTGTTAAACAAGTCATTTTCATGTTTTATATTTACATTTCACGCGTCGTCTCTGACTTGTTAAACACGATAAGACCTGTTTTGCCAGCCTTAGTAGGTAGTAGGTAGGTAGGTTGTTGACCCACCACCAACCATAACTTTGTTTTTATTTCTTTTCTTCATACCTTTGACTTCCTTTTCTTTCCTGTCTCGTTTTAAAAATTTTAAGTTAATCATGCTTACACAATCATATTATTTTCCATTTTTTTAAAATAGTAATTTTTATTGTATAATAAAAAAATAGAAAATAAAAATACGTAACATGTCATTTTTTAACCTATCCAAATCATATTTTTCACACACCGTCTTTTTATAATAATTTTAAAGATTCAGACTTTTTTAATCTATATTATACAGGGGCGAAGCATTCAAGGGAGGGGGGCTCTTTTTTTCGCCAGTAGTGTTAATTTTCGGACCGTAAGCCAAAATATTTTTTAAAGTACTGGTTTCGCCCCCTAAAAAATTAACCAAACACATTTAAAAAAGAAATACTCTTTCCATCCCTCTCATTTTTTTACCCCATTAGCCTCCCTCTCATTTTGTTTGTTTAGACATTTAGATTTTAGCTTGAATCAATATATCGTGGGAAAGGTGAAAATAATTGACTAGTTTTTAAAAAGAAAGGTTATTGAAGAAGAATCTGATGCTACACATCAAGATAAACGTAAAAACTCCTCAATATATCGTGAGAAAGGTGAAAACAATTGACTCCTGAGTGTTATTTATATATGTATTTAGGGTTGATGATATATGTGTTATTCAATAAAAAATTATATATGGGATTACAATGTAATTAGTCCGTCTCAAACCGTAAAATGGTTAGTCCGTCTCAAACCGTAAAACGGTTAGGTTTGATTCAGTCTTAATTTTTAACGGGCTCAAAAAGCCCAAGACTAGAAAGCCGAAACCTAGAAAACTCAAATCGTAAAAACCGGACCACAAACACACATAATAAATGGTCACCTAAGATTGCAAGAGAACGAATGAATCAAATAGACGTATGAAAAGAATGTAAGTTTTCGATGAAGGGCCCGGATTTTATGTCTTCTAGGGCCTTCAAACTGATTAAGCCGGCCCTAATAATGATAATTATTAGACATTTTTAATTTTATTTGTTTGACCCGACTTGACCCGAATCACAGATCCGAACATTTAACCCAACTAACCGAGACATACCGGTCGATTGAAAATTTTTTTTTTTGATCCCGTAAGATTCCCCCCCCTCCCAGTTTAGTCAAGCTCCGCCACTGATATTATATAATAAAAAAATAAAAAATACGTAACATGTCATTTGGTTTTTTTATTTGGATTTTTGATAGTTTGATTGTGTTGATTTTTATAAAAAAGTTAGGTTTGAGCCGATAGCTATGTAATTATGAAACAAAAAACAAAACAATAGGGTTGGACTAGTCCGGTAACTGGTTTAGCAGTTTGACATTGTCAGTTTATCGTATTTTTTTTAAAATAATAAGGACACTTTATAAAATACAAATTATATGCATAAGACTATCCACAGTGGTCACCCCACTGAAATCCTTCCCCACTGAAATTTTCTGCCATATCATCACCCCACTGAAAACTTTAATACCCCTCAGTGGTCACCTTACTGAAAAACATTCCCCACTATACCACATCATCACTTCAAACGGTATTTTTTCAAATGTTGCACCAATCACGGATGAGAGGAGGAGCGGGGAGCGGGGGCCGCTAGTTGCGCGAAATGGAGGCCGCCGGTGGGGGGGCGGTGTGCCCGCTGAACCCCGCCAAAGGGCTGCATCCCGCTGGAGGCGCGGGGCTTCCGCTGCGCGTAGTCTTATGTTAAATGATCGGTTTCAATTACACTATCGCTTCCAAGTTTTAATTCAGAAGTCTGAATTTTAAACTGTCAAACTAACAAAGAAGTGTATGAGTTAAAACTAAAAAAAAAACAATTTATTTATCTTTGTCAATGGCTATAAGCCTATATTCGATTGGGTTGGATCCAATTTATATAAAGATGGATCCAATATAAAGATATTGTTTTCCAATAAAAATTTGATATGTGTTATGCTAAAAATATAAAAACAAAAATTCATTAAAAAAATCTAGTAAAAAAACAAAACCCAATACAAAAAACAAAATTAGTACAAAAAAAACAAAAAATCCAGTTAAAAAATAAATAAAAAAATCTAGTACAAAATACATAACAAAAAAAATCTACTAAAAAAATTATATTTTATACCTAAATTACTCTTAATTTATTTTCTTAGCATGTGACATGTCAAACTATTATTAATTGTTACTCTTATCAAGCAAAAATCTCTTAATATTTAATGTTTAACACTACTAATTCCCATGTCCAAATTCTGTTTTTAATGTTCTAACTTTGACGTACTTTAGCATTGGGGTGTTTTGTAAAGTGTGTTGGTGGTGCTTCAAATAAAATAATCACACTATTTTGTTGACAAAATCTCAAATGAATAATCCGTGATTTGATTAATTTTTGTAAGGAAACAGATGCCGAATATACAACCCCATTGAATTGTTAATTCACCCATAAAACACATCTTATTTTGGAAAAATAGAATGACACTTATTTACTTTTTTAACAATGACATCCAAGACGAGATTTTAACTGTACTCTTGTATTTGAGGCTCCTAGGTGTACTACACCTAAACTCACCTTATAAGAAACCTCACAATTAGGTAAATCCTTAATGTTGACTCAACAAATAAGTTTTCGGCCCATATTAGAATCCAAAACATCTCATACATAAAAATCGTTTTTAAATTATATATATTTACTTATATCTTAAAATATAAAACCGAAAAAACACAAGTTTATATTTCACTAGGGACCTTTTTTTCTCAGTATGTCCGGGGCACTTGAATTCTCAGGGTCGACCCTGTTAAAGGGGTCACCCTCAGGCACTTAATTAAATTTAACAAGATGATGGATGGTTAATATTTTGGAATGTGTAAAAATACCTTTGTTAATTTTATAAAAAGTAGTTAGTTAATAACCAAAAACGGTTTCCATTGATTGGTATTTTTATAATGCAGATCTAGATTCTCGAATGCTAACTAATTTACAAGTAAGGATCATGTTATACACACACATTTTGAAATAATTACACAATCTTTGTATACTTCGGCCCCATGCAAGACCACATCCACAAACACAAGGTTTTTAGGACCGCAATTTTGGTTGCAAAATTGTGACAATTACCTTTTTTAGACTATTTTGAGATAAAAACGCAAAGGGACAAAATCCCTATTTATACCGTTTTGCCACCATGGCAATTTTTTGCTATCAAACTATTGCGACCATCATAACATGCCATAAGTTTGCACAAGGGCGTACCTACTTTATGGGTATGGGGTCGACTGACCCTATGAACTTTTGATTTTTAATGTTGTATATACGATCTGATCTCGAACGACCCCTAATAAATTTTGTTACTTACGCCCATGAAAATTTGACGAATCAGATGAAGCCCAATTTAAATAATTTTAAATCCAAAAATAATAAAATAATAATCAAATAACACATTGCATTACTTATGATTAAACTCAGTTGTTAATCATAGCATTGATTAATGATCTAATGCCTCATGATCTTTCTTAGGATTTTTAGGTTAAAAGGCTTATTTAGTTTAAATTAACCCTATAATTGCATTTTATAATAAATATATTACATAAATGGTTAATTGTATATAACACTAGTTTAGTTTTCCTATTTGTGTTCTTTAAACAACTTGTACGTGTTGTTATTATTACACCTTTTTGAACACTTTATATAAATGATTAACGGTTTATATTGCGTTTTAAAATAGCCACTATTGACATTACAATAATTAATAATTATCTTTCTTATGATACTATATATAAAGTGTTGAAAAAAAATGATATAACTTTCTCATATATTTATCACTATTGTAAATGTCTTTTAGATGTTAAACATTTATATAAAGATCACATGATAGAGCTAATAAAAGATCAATGACAATTGACAAGGAAAACTATTATCACACTTATGAAAGACCATAAATATGCTTAGATATGACACTTGACGTGTCGAGTCCGATGTGTCGTCTCTAAATCTCATTATCGATTTACAGAAGGTCGTAATATTTAAAAATGATAACATTGGATGACACATACATATATATAGTTACTTCTCAATTGATAATTTGTGAAGAGAATGATATTTAAGAGAATAGCTATAAATGATTTCCATTTGTTAGACCTTAGATGTGCAATTAAAGTAGCAATATAATTAAGGGGTATGAAATATATGAAATGATTTCATATAAATGTTTATAGAAGATAATAAAACTACATGAAACTTGCTTTGGTTTACTCCATTCCATGATGCGAATGTGAATATATAATATTATTCATGGTAAGTTTGACAAAATTGTAACGATGATCATAACAATAATAAAATCGATCATCGCATTGTCAAATTTTGGGAGTAATTATATGTGATAATATGTGTAAAAGATAACAATAATCAGTGGCGGAGTTGGAACGAACCCACTATTTTAACTAAAAATAACCTGTTAATTAAAAGATTAATACTAAGGGCGAAAAAGAGGGGGGACTGCCCTCCCACAGCCCTACAAAAGCTTCGCCAATAACAATAATATAACATGATAGTTTGAAATGATTATATGTTGTTGTCTTATGTGTTATATAATCATAAGTATAGATAAAGTATATACGAACATAACCAAAATAATTATAAATGAATCAATTGCCATGATTAGTTAGGGCACACCAAGTCAATGATGATGCATGAACATAAAGGTTCTTTTTAACAGTATTACATGTCATGCTTGATCTTAAATGGATTTAATTTTTATGAACCAAAAGGAGCTGAGGGTGAATTCCTTACTATTCTGGAAATGATAACATGATTTATATATTGCAATAAGATACCATTTGGTATTTAAATTGATGCATTTTCTAAATGGTTGTTACATCGCAACTTAAAATTTGTAAGATTCGTGACTTAGCTAATGAGATAGCAAGCATATTATTTGAGATATCATATTTGATTTTGTAATAATAGTGAATTTAATTCCCAAATAAAAGACTAGGTTCATACATAAATTGCTTTTATCAGTGAACGTCTACAATTGATTGCAAAATCTACAATCCTGAGAACAAAAGCTCATGTTTGTGAATATGTTATTTTACATGCAACTTAGTCATATTATCTTCATAAAGTTATAATATTTTCTGTCTATTGCAGTTGGTTTTTGGTAAGTACCAAATATTTTAAATTTAAGATTGTTAGTTGTGTGGTATATGTTTAAAGTGCTGTATCATGACGCGGATAGATGAGACATAACATACCAAAGGGGCTTTGCCCTAGTCGTACCCCATGGCTTTCCAAATGGAAGGTCACGGGTTCAAATCCCTCGCAAGACCAAATAGGGGTCCTTGAGAGGTCAGGGGGTTTTCCGGTGCGGTTTTCTCCTTGGGTGATGATGAGGTCTCAACGGAAGTCATGGTAACCAGACCTTGGTGACGTGGCCTGGAAATCAGTTGTTCACGTGTTGAGATCAAATGCCGTTAAAAAAAAAGAAAGAAAGATGAGACAACACATCAAGGTGATTGGAAATATATCTATTTTTAGAGTCATTAATGCTGGACTTACTTATGGTTCATTTCATTAATTTTTCGTTTTATTGAATCAATATTTTCAGTATCAAGGGAAGATAAGGAGTAGAAAAATTAAATAAGTGAGAATGAATTATCGTTATGCCATCCTCATCCTCAAACTAAAAACTACAAAGTACAGGTTCAAAGCAATACTTTAATTACAAAAGTTAAAGAATCAATTATCAAACACATTCACAAATTTAAAAGTGATGATAAGCCACTTATTAATTAATACTAATAATAGTGATAATAATAGTAATAATAACAATATTACCACACTTTTCAAAATGGATTGATCTTCAAACCTTGTTCTTCTTGTTGATATTCACAATGATAATGATAGTGATCAGCCTAATTCTGGTTGAAATTAGAGTAAACGTGACTTAATGGACTTGATTGTTGGAATATGGATGGTCTAATAAACCTTCACCGACTTCTAGCTTTTAGAATGTGATATATTTATGTTATCACATGTCTTATGACACAATAAATATATTTTGGTGCAACATGTCACATTGTCACATGCTAAACTTAACTTTGCTTATAATTTGTCATTTCTTAAGTTTTGTGTAACTTTACTTCAGTAATTATTTTCGAACATTATTGGTAATATATTATTAGTTACTTTAGTGTTTATAAATACATTTATGTTTGTTTATCATCAATATGTTCCGGTTAAACCGAATTCTACAACTGTAACATTCATGTAAATTGTAATAAACAATTATATATAATAAACAATTCATGACGTCATTTAAAATTTCATCTATGAGTGTTACATGTACACACACATATGTATGTATGTATGGATAACAAGTATATGTATATGTACATGAGAATACAAATTTAAACATGCTTTAACACACACACACATACACATACACACACATATATTTGTGTATGTAATTAATTATGTATGTAATTATTTAAAATTTCACAAATTAAAGTAATAAAAATAAAAACAGTTTTTTTAGAAAATTTAGATTAAGATTTTGTAAAGTTAAACATACATTATTTTAATTGTATATACAAATACTTTGTTTATATTAGATTTTATAAAATTTAAACTCATTATACTAATAATATAAAAATTAAAAAAGGGTTTATAAAAGCTGAAGGGTAAAATCTGACAATTTTAAAACTGTTAATAAAGAGGAAGAAAAAGACCACCGGGGGCAATTTGCCAAACCCCCAAAGTTCTTTCTCCTCCACTCATTTTAGTCATGAATCCGACGCATAGCCCATTCCCAACCCGTTTTCCTTTCCAGTCGATTACAACAAGTTTCAGCTAATCAAGGCTCGATAAGGTAAGTTCTAGACCATATGAATTGTTTTCAAAAACAATTATGGTCAATTAACAGCCATTAACGCGAAGAAGTCATTTCCATGAATACGAACTTCGATTGAAATTGAAATCAATTGAGACGCGTATAAAATCCCAATTCAAGTACCCCATTCGGTTCCTTTCACTCATTCAACACTCTCTGTGCAACAACCTAACACACAAAACTAGCAAAAATCGCGAATCAAGACATGATTGCTCTCGGTCGCTCATCTCTTGGTTCCACAGTCGAAACCCAATTGTAATCCAAGGCAGGTGATTCGTACACCATTCTATTCATTTTAGATCCACAAACAAAACCCACATGGTTACCGAGATTATCGGGGTTTAGAACGATTGAATTTGATAGAAGAAGGATTAGGGTTCTTTGGCCTAAAGAAAGGAAATGGGGGAAACAAAGTGTTATGTTAAAACTATTACAGATGGATTCATTCTGTGTTCTAGGCTCTAGTCCAGCCAGTAACGCACATTGGATCGGAGCAATAATCGCGGGTTTGAACCAGGTTAAAGCTGTTTTGGACCAAATTTTTATATCTTTTGATATAAGGATCCTTTATAAATTATAATTTCACCGAAGTTTTTATAAAATAAAAACTAATTATTTTGATAAAAAAATACATATTAATCTGTTAAGATATAGAGATATATTATATATTATTAACAAATAATCATATTTCAACTATTTATATACATAAAATTTTATATAAGACCTCATACATTTTAAATATACAAATAATATACATATGAACTAATCTTTTCAATATGATTTAGTTTCAAATCATTTTACAAAGTTTAATGTTTTAAAAAATTTATTTATGAAACATATCTTTAAACGGAGATTAATTATAAAAACTTATAAAATATTACAACCATTTTATTTTAGATATGATATTATTAAACTTATGTCCAACTTAATAAATCAAATACATCTTTTAATATTAGTTGTTTAATTTAAGCTACTTTAGAACGATTATAGATTTTATGAACTTCAAATTCTTTAATCTTAAAATATTTAAAGGTTTACATTTTAAAGAATTTCAACTTTAGAAATTTTATTTAAAAATTAAATGCAAACTTTTACAATAAAACCAAATGAGATTTATCATCACTTTGAACAAAACCATTGTTAAACATTTAAAGTATACTCTGAAACAAAATCAGACTCTCTGATTTATCTAGCTGTTAGGTGTCCCATAGAAGCCATAACTAGATATAAAAATGAACTTATGCACCATAAACTATCTGTAACATCCCCAATTTTCTAAATACAAGTTATTTGAATTCGCGAATGCGTAACAGATAGTATACTTGTTGGGTAAAATGGACGAAAAATAACCTAGTCAAGGCCTTGAGATCGTATACTCGAATTGGGTTTCGAGTATACTAGTTCTCGAAACTTGGTAGTCGAAAATCCTCTTGTTCAAGTACGGGTACAGTGCCTATAAATAGGAGGGCCTTGGGAAACGTGCTAACCTTTGGTGGGTAGCATTCTCTCCCAAGAACTCGAAGGGGGCGATTTCGAGAACTTCAAAGATCGAGCATTTGATCGACCAAACGGAAGAGGAAACGCACGAGAATCCACATGAGTGATCATTTATCATCAAGTAAGTGATCTAAACTAAAAAGTTGGGATTTTTTAGACAAAAGTGAACTTATGCATAAAGCTCACACCTTTATGCATAAAGTCCAGAACTTTGGGGTTCTAGTGTGTTGATAACAACCTAAGGAACCTGTAGCTAGCTTCCCAAGTCTTAGATAGTTTTCTGTAATGAATTATGTAGAAAAGATGTGTACTCGAAAAGATGCACAAAAGGGAATACTCGAAATTATGTTTGGTTCGAGTTCACTAGATCGAGTATACTTGTTTCGAGTACCCTAGTTTCGTGTACACTAGTTTCGAATACACATGGGAATTCGAGTACCCGTTGATTTCGTGTATTCTGATTCGTGTACACTGCTAATTCGAATAGTCATGGGTTCCGAGTATAATAAACCTCAAGTATTTCGGAGACTTAGTAAAGGTTCTGGAACTTGAGCCTATAACGTGGACTAGTGACTATGAGGACTTATAATATTTTCTAAGTCTAAGGATGTGGTGTAATGAGACGATGTAACTAATGTAGGTTATTAAGTCTTGGCTAAGGAGTTCGGCTAAGGAAACAAGAGTCTACTATCAGGTGAGTTCTAGACGCCCTATTTTATGTTTAAATGGTTTGGGTTGGCATACATGCTTGTTGTTATGACTATGATGTTATGTGCTTATGATGATGATGGACGAATGATGATATACCATGACTATGTATGCATGTTTGTGTCTTAGCATGAATTATGCATGAAAGTATGCTAAATATGGTGAATGCGCGTTAGTAAGATATGATGATGAACTATATGATAACATGCTATAATGATAATTACGGATGTTATGCTATGATGAAATCCTAGGCTGCTAGGATGAAAGTATGATGTATGATATGATGACTATGTACAAATGTAACATGTACATGATGCTATGATGTTACTATACGATGACATGATACTAGCATAAGGTAGTATGATGACTCCTATATTATTAGGAAATTGATATGCTGAAGTAATGCTAGCATGACATGTTTAGGATGCCATGATGATTACGATGAATGATGATATGATGCTAGTGTATCATGTATGATGAACGAATGATGTCCCTATATGTGTTATAGGATATGTATGAATGATGATGCTCTGGTACTTGTACTGGGTAAGTATGAACGATGGCCTGATTATATCAGGATATGAACAGCCGATCGGGCTATAAACATGGAGTCGATCGGACTATAAACATGGAGCCGACCGGGCTATAAACATAGAGTCGACCGGACTGTAAACATGAGAGTCGATCAGACTATAAACATGGAGCCGATCGGGCTATAAACATGGAGTCGACTGGACTATAAACATGAGAGTCGATCCGACTATAAATATGGAGCCGACCGAGCTATAAACAGGGAGCCGATCGGGCTATAAACATGGAGTCGATCGGACTATAAACATGGAGCCTTGTGCCGGCATAAGCCCAGTGTTGAAAACAGTGGGTATGATGATGACAACGGTTTTGATGATAACGATGGTTATGACGATGCAAAAGTTTATGTGCTATGGTTATGTATATGTAATGATGTTTTCATGAAAATAATGTTTTATGTACTAACACGATTACGATGAATTGTAAAACTAGAACTCACCAGCATAAGCTGACTTGATTTAACATGTATGCCAGGTTAATGTGGATGCAAGAGGACATGATGCAGCCGTGGCATAAAGTTAGATGTTCCGGTGGTTATGGCAATTCGATATGTTTTGATACAGACTCTTGGTTGTATTCTGTTTATCAAACTATGTTACATTTCCACTGCATGATTATGAAAGTTTTTAGTTTAAGAGCTATGTGTTATGATGAAAACCAACGTCTGGGAGGCGCCCGGTTTCGGGGCCTCACAAGTTGGTATCAGAGCTATAGTTTGAGAGATCTTGGCTACCCAATGCCAAGACTTAAACTGAAAATGGGATTAAATGATGCGGATTGCCAACCACGGATGAACGGATGCCACGAGCTGAACGTTATGTACGAGTTAAGAGGTAGATGTAAGGGCAGAAAGGTAGTTAGTGTCATGCACATTGAGGAGATGGGTTGGGAAACGTTTAGAGCCTATGAGTTGGATAAATGGTTATTAACACCTGATCAATGTCATTAACGATTTACAAAACTTATTTCGTGCTAAACTGATTCTTGTACTGAATCATCAATTGTTGCATTATGTAGAAAGTTTAGATGGCCAGACAAAAGGGTAGACCACGAAAAAAACCACAGGGAGCTGAGGAGCCACATGTCGAGACCGAGAAACCTGTCAATGAAGAAGAAAACGAGCACAGTGAGCCATCGGAAAATGAAGAAGAGTTCACGCTAGAGCCTATTGTAGTAAAGGCTATTTCTGAGGAGGTCTGCAAGATCATGGATAAAAAGATGCTGGCAATGATTGCTAAGGCATTAAAGGATGCATTGAAGGAAAAGTCTGAGGGAACCAAGGAAAGCTCCAAGGGAGATGAGGATGTTGTGATCGTCGAGACAAAGAGCAGTGATTCTATGTCTGGGAAACTGAAGGGCTGTGATTACAAATCCTTCAAAGGATGCAACCCACCCACTTTCGATGGGAAGAAGGATGTAGTAGCCACCTGTCATTGGATTTCTGCGATGGAGGCTGTTATCTCCATCAGTGAGTGCCGAATTGATCAAGCTGTCAAGTTTGCAGCTCACTCCTTTGTCGAGGAGGCACTTCACTGGTGGAACACTATCAAGCAATCTAAGTCTGCAGCTGATATGGAGAAGATGACTTGGGAGGATCTGAAGGAGCTGGTCACCAAACAGTTCTATCCCAAGAATGAGCTGGATAAGGTTGAAAGGGAATTTTTGGTTCTGAAAGCTGGAAGTCTGAACCACCTCCAGTACACGTCAAGGTTTAACGAGATGGCCAGACTTGTTCCTCATCTGGTTTCTACCGATGAGCGCAGGGTGAAATTGTACATGGAGGGTTTGCCTCCAAAGGTTAGGATTCATGTCAAAGCAAACGCCCCAAAGACTTTTGATTCCACTGTTGAACTAAGTGGTATTGTATTGGATGATGTGATGGCTAATGAGCCAGTGAAAGAGGAAATCAGGGTGAAGGAGTCATCCGGGACTAAGAGGGGTCGAACTGACCAACGAAAGTCTTCAGGCAAGAAGATCAAGCGAGAGGAAATAGGCCTATGCCATAAGTGTGGCAAAAGCCATTCTGGACCGTGCCGTGTGGGCACAAACTTATGTTTTCGATGTGGAAAGGTGGGGCATTTTTCAGCCAATTGCCCCGGTACTATCAGATGCTACAATTGCAATGGGATTGGTCATCTGTCCAAGGATTGTAGACAACCTCGAGCCGATGCTTCGGGCTCGGGTAAGAAAGAGGAGAAAGGAAAGGAGAAGCAGAAGGCTAAATCACGAGCCTTCACGATGACAAAGGATGATGCTGTTGAGGACCCGGACGTGGTCACATGCACCTTTTCTATCAACAATATTCATGTTTCTGTATTGTTTGATTCTGGTGCCAATATGAGTTTTGTGTCTTCTACTTTCTGTGATGGGTTATCTGGGAAGGTTAAGAAGATAGATCGGGTATTTGATGTAGAGACATCTATTGGTAAGATGACCAGGGTGACTGAGGCTATAAACGATTGTTATGTTGAGATAGAAGGTCATAAGTTCCCAGTACGATTGTTTCTTATAACCTTGGGAGGTTTCGATGTAGTCTTTGGTATGGACTGGTTAGCCAAATACGAGGCTAACATTGTATGTCGACGAAAGATGATATGTTTGCGTGCGATGGACGGGAGCTCCGTAACGATTTATGGTGATAAAGCGATGTATGCGCCGAAGATCATTTCGATGATCAAGGCTGATGTTATGATGAGGCGAGGGTGTGTAGCCTACTTGGCCTATGTGATTGAGGAACGTACGGATATGAGGACGATTGGTTATGTACCCGTGGTGCGTAACTTCTCCGATGTATTCCATGAGGAATTGCCTGGATTACCACCGGAACGGGAAATTGAGTTCCAAATCGACTTAGTGCCGGGGGCACAACCTGTTGCCAAAACACTTTACCGTTTGGCTCCCACTGAAATGAAGGAAATGATGACCCAGCTACAAGAACTCCTTGATAAAGGTTTTATACGACCGAGTGTCTCTCCGTGGGGAGCGCTGGTGCTGTTTGTTAAGAAGAAAGATGGAAGCATGCGAATGTATATTGACTACCGGGAACTGAATAAGCTGACTGTAAAGAACATGTATCCTCTACCTAGAATTGATGACTTGTTCTATCAATTGCATGGTGCAAGCTGGTTCTCAAAGATAGATCTCCGATCCGGTTACCATCAGTTGAAAGTTCGGGAGCAGGATATTCTGAAGACTGCTTTCCGTACACGTTACGGACACTACGAGTTTCTCGTTAAGTCATTTGGACTGACGAATGCTCCTGCAACATTTATGGATTTGATGAACAGGGTATGTCGACCGATGCTGGACCGATCGGTGATAGTGTTTATCGATGATATTTTGATTTATTCAAAAAACGAGGGAGACCATGCTTGCCATGTACGTGAGGTATTGGAGATCCTGAGGAAAGAGAAACTTTATGCTAAGTTCTCCAAATGCGCTTTCTGGTTACGAGAGGTACAGTTTCTGGGTCATGTAGTGAACCTAGAAGGCATTATGGTAGATCCCGCTAAAGTTGAAACGATTATGAAATGGAACCCTCCAAAGTCACCTATGTAAGTACGCAGTTTTCTTGGTTTGGCCGGTTACTATAGATTTATTCAGGACTTCTCCAAGATAGCGACGTCGCTGACGAAGCTCACGAAGAAAGATGTAAAGTACGAATGGGGCCCGAACCAAGAACAAGCGTTCTCAGTGCTAAAGGTGAAACTTATCCAAGCTCCTATTCTTGCACTGCCGGATGGAAATGATGATCTTGTTGTGTATGCCGATGCGTCACGACAAGGGTCGGGATGTGTACTGACGCAAAGGGGAAGGGTGATAGCTTATGTTTCGCGCCAGCTAAAGATTCATGAGGCTAACTACCCGACCCACGATCTTGAACTCGTAGCAGTGGTGTTTTAATTGAAAATATGGAGGCAATCGATCGAGAATTTTAGATGAAGCCCACAAATCACGTTATTCTGTGCACCCCGGTGCAACAAAGATGTATCAAGACCTTCGAAAAGATTATTGGTGGCCGGGCATGAAGTTTAATGTGATGTAGTATGTGAACAAGTGCCTTACTTGTGCGCAAGTGAAGGCTGAACATCAGAAGCCCTACGGATATGTGCAACCTCTTGAGGTACCGGAATGGAAATTGGAACCCATCACCATGGATTTCATCACCAAGTTACCGAGAACAGCTAAACGGCATGATACCATTTGGGTGATTGTGGACCGACTGACGAAGAGTGCACACTTTCTTCCTATCGGGGAAACGTATACGTCCGAACGGTTGTCTGAGTTGTTCGTGAAAGAGATTGTGACCCGACATGGAGTTCCTGTCTCCATTGTGTCAGATCGGGATACGAGGTTTCTTCCAGATTCTGGAAGCAGTTTCATGATGCTATGGGAACGAGACTGAACATCAGTACCGCCTATCACCCCCAAACGGATGGACAGTCTGAAAGGACTATTCAAACATTGGAAGATATGCTTAGGGCATGCATTATCGATTTTGGAGGGAGCTGGGATGACCACTTTCCATTGGTGGAGTTTTCGTATAATAACAGCTACCATTCTAGTATCGGAATGCCCCCATATGAGGCGTTGTACGGAAGACGATGTAGGACCCCGGTATGTGGGGGTGAAGGTGGACAGAAAGAGATGGGAAACAAGGCTGCCATGAATGATACGGTAGAAAAGATACGGGTGATAAAAGCACGAATGAAGGCAGCACAAAATCGCCAAAAATCCTATGCCGACAAGCGCCGAAGACCGATGGAGTTTAATGTTGGCGATCAGGTGTTGCTGAAGGTATCACCATGGATGGGAATCATTCGATTCAGAAAGAGAGGGAAGTTGAGCCCGAGGTACATCGGGCCGTTTCGGATAGAGGCAAGGGTAGGGAAAGTATCGTATAGACTGGACCCACCAGAAAAGCTGAACGAGATTCATCCTACCTTCCACGTGTCACGTCTTAGGAAGTGTCTGGCATACAAGCTAACACATGTTCCTTTGGATGACATACTGAATTACATTGAAGAACCAGTCGCTATCATTGACACAAAGGAAAAGCAACTACGAAATAAAACGGTTCGACAAGTCAAGATTCAGTGGAAGCATCGGAAGGGTTCAGACGCTACGTGGGAAACAGAAGAAGAAATGAGGAGGTCGTATCCTCATTTGTTCGATATGTAACGAGGCATGTTTTGGGATGAAACCTATTGTAAGGAGGGGAGACTTGTAACATCCCAAATTTTCTAAATACAAGTTATTTGAATTCGCGAATGCGTAACAAATAATATACTTGTTGGGTAAAATGGACGAAAAATAACCTAGTCAAGGCCTCGAGATCGTGTACTCGAATTGGGTTTCGAGTTCACTAGTTCTCGAAACTTGGTAGTCGAAAATCCTCTTGTTCGAGTACGGGTACAGTGCCTATAAATAGGAGGACCTTGGGAAACGTGCTAACCTTTGGTGGGTAGCATTCTCTCCCAAGAACTCGAAGGGGGCGATTTCGAGAACTTCAAAGATCGAGCATTTGATCGACCAAACGGAAGAGGAAACGCACGAGAATCCACAGGAGTGATCATTTATCATCAAGTAAGTGATCTAAACTAAAAAGTTAGGATTTTTTAGACAAAAGTGAACTTATGCATAAATCTCACACCTTTATGCATAAAGTTCAGAACTTTGGGGTTCTAGTGTGTTGATAACAACCTAAGGAACCTGTAGCTAGCTCCCCAAGGCTTAGATAGTTTTCTGTAATGAATTATGCAGAAAAGATGTGTACTTGAAAAGATGCGCAAAGGGGAATACTCGAAATTATGTTTGGTTTGAGTTCACTAGATCGAGTATACTTGTTTCGAGTACCCTAGTTTCGTGTACACTAGTTTCGAATACACATGGGAATTCGAGTACCCGTTGATTTCGTGTACTTTGATTCGTGTACACTGCTAATTTGAATACTCATGGGTTCCGAGTATAATAAACCTCAAGTGTTTTGGAGAGTTAGCAAAGGTTCAGGAACTTGAGCTAATAATGTGGACTAGTGACTATGAGGACTTAGAATATTTTCTAAGCCTAAGGATGCGGTGTAATGAGACGATGTAACTAACGTAGGTTCTTAAGTCTTGGGTAAGGAGTTCGGCTAAGGAAACAAGAGTCTACTATCAGGTGAGTTCTAGTCGCCCTATTTTATGTTTAAATGTTTTGGGCTGGCATACATGCTTGTTGTTATGAGTATGATGTTATGTGCTTATGATGATGATGGACGAATGATGATATACCATGACTATGTATGCATGTTTGTGTCTTAGCATGAATTATGCATGAAAGGATGCTAAATATGGTGAATGCGCGTTAGTAAGATTTGATGATGAACTGTATGATAACATGCTATAATGATAATTACGGATGTTATGCTATGATGAAATCCTAGGCTGCTAGGATGAAAGTATGATGTATGATATGATGACTATGTACAAATGTAACATGTACGTGATGCTATGGTTACTATGCGATGACATGATACTAGCATAAGGTAGTATGATGACTCCTATACTATTAGGAAATTGATATGCTGAAGTAATGCTAGCATGACATGTTTAGGATGCCATGATGATTACGATGAATGATGATATGATGCTAGTGTATCATGTATGATGAACGAATGATGTCCCTATATGTGTTATAGGAAATGTATGAATGATGATGCTCTGGTACTTGTACTGGGTAAGTATGAACGATGGCCTAATTATATCAGGATATGAACAGCCGATCAGGCTATAAACATGGAGTCGATCGGACTATAAACATGGAGCCGACCGGGCTATAAACATGGAGTCGACCGGACTATAAACATGAGAGTCGATCGGACTATAAACATGGAGCCGACCGTGCTATAAACATGGAGTCGACCGGACTATAAACATAAGAGTCGATCGGACTATAAACATGGAGCCGACCGGGCTATAAACACGGAGCCGATCGGGTTATAAACATGGAGTCGATCAGACTATAAACATGGAGCCTTGTGCCGGCATAAGCCCACTGTTGAAAACATCGGATATGATGAGGACAACTGTTTTGATGATAACGATGGTTATGACGATGCAAAAGTTTATGTGCTATGGTTATGTATATGTAATGATGTTTTCATGAAAATAATGTTTTATATACTAAAACGATTACGATGAATTGTAAAACAAGAACTCACCAGCGTAAGCTGACTTGATTTAGCATGTATGTCAGGTTATTGAGGATGCAAGAGGACATGATGCAGCCGTGGCATAAAGTTAGATGTTCCGGTGGTTATGGCTATTCGATATGTTTTGATACAGACTCTTGGTTGTATTTCTGTTTATCAAACTATGTTACATTTCTGTTGCATGATTATGAATGTTTTTAGTTTAAGAGCTATGTGTTATGATGAAAACCAACCTCTGGGAGGCGCCCGGTTTCGGGGCCTCACACTATCTAGGTTGATATTGAACTTATTGGGCAACTTGAGCTACTATTTGACTATCTATTATAAGGCTATAAACTCATCGAAAAGATGAGTCTTCATAGCCCCGATTTTTATGCTTTTATTTTAGGGGTAAAACATGCAACTTGTCTTTTACCATTATCCTGTGAACTTAGCTTAATGGCCTTAGGGTTAGTGAACTTTAGTTAAGAATATGCATTGATCACACATTTTGTAACTATGGTAGGTCTATTGGACCAGCTACCCCACCGATGTTTGATTTACCATTCGGAGGAAGCCCGTGGTGACAGATAACCACTTCAACATTGTTTGTAATGCTTAACATTGGTCAAATATCATTTGTTAACATTAGTTGATCTGTTTATTTTCTATTTAATCTTTGGCTATATGCATTATGCTTAGAGTTCACATAAGACATTACTTATAACATTTTTATAAACATTTTTCATGTGAGTGTTCAAACCTATGAAACTCCCCAACTATTCATAGTTGACCCTTTTATTTTTAACATCTTTCAGGTGGGAATGCAAATTAGCATTATCTTGATCTTGGAATTCCTTTTAGTTTGTTTATGTCTAATGCATTGAAGTTGAATTGATGTAATAGTTTGGTTTTGAATCTTTTGACTATGCATTGAATGTTTGAATTTAAAGTTTGAATTGAATGTGATGTATTTTAATTATTTACAACTATATACCCTGTGCTATGAACAATTGACACTTTGCTCCTCGATGGTTCTGCCATCGGTCAGAGTGTTACAACAACAAACTTGCAAAACCTTAGTTTTACCGTCGTTTCTTTGTCTACCGACCAAACACTGTAACATGTTGATTATAACATGTATAACACATGTTTATAGTGTTTAGTCTTAGTTGAAGTTAATTTGACATTTCTTCGTCAAAATCCAAAGTCAAAGTCACCAGTTAAAACCAACTAAGATTTTACAATGAGTGTCACAAACTCCCCCAATTAAAAGACTTTTGTTTTGAAATTCAAATTGTGTTGTTATTAATTAATTCTATTGTAAAGATAGGAGGATATTTGAGCTTCATTTGGTATTCACATTACGAAATGAACTCTGATCCTTATTTACAATTGATCCTAAATTAACAATTTGTATACGACTTCGTTTAAAAGTTTTGGTTCCCGAGTCTATAACAATTTGTATAGGAACCTCCTCAAGAGGCATGCATAACGAATTTTATTTGAATACACCTTCAAATTTGTTACGTGAAAAACAAAGTGTACACTATTGAGTTTCAAGGTAGTTGTAACATGTACACTACCAAACTAAGTTTGGGTGACACTTTGAAAATAATTTTGTTTCGAACTTTGACCCAACATAAAGGCAAATGTTTCTTACATCCGTACATTGCCTCAAGTGAGTTATGGGCCTTGTTTAGAATTCCATATGACAAAGACTATGGGAATGTGTTTAGTTTTCAATTTCTTGATTTCCCGATCAACAATCTTCACTGGTTTCTCTAGAAAGTGCATTGTTTCTTCAACACTCACTTCGTCGAGAGGTATATGAAGATTCTCATTGGCTAAGCACTTTTTAAGATTTGACACATGGAATATGGGATGAATATTTGAAAGTTCCTATGGCATTTCAATTCGATAAGCCACTTTAGCAATCCTTTCTATGATCTTAAAAGGACCTATGAATCTATTAGCTTGCTTGCTTTTCTTGCTAAAACCAACAACCCCTTCCAAGGTAATACCTTTAGAAGAATCATATCGTTGACTTGAAATTACAACAACTTTCGCCGTTTATTAGCATAACTCTTCTGCCTAAGTCTTGCGGTTGTCAGATTCTCATGAATTCGTATGATTTTTTTTTGTTGTTTATTGAACCAATTTAGGTACAATTATCTGAGCTTCACCTAACTCATTCCAAAAAACTGGTGATCGACACTTGCGCCCATAGAGCGCCTCGAAAGGATCTGTAAAAGTTCTTGTATGATAACTGTTATTATATGAAAATTTGATTATCTGTAATGGGTATCTTGATTACCACGAAAATCGATCACGCAACATCTGAGCATGTATTTCATTGTTGGTATGGTCCTTTCTGATTTTCCATTAGTTTGTGAATGGTAGGTTGTGCTAAACTTAAAATTGAGTTCCCAATGATGATTGTAAATACTTCTAGAATGTGATATGAATCGACCATCATGTTCAGAGATGATGTTGAGTGAAACTCCATGTCTACACACAGTTTCATTGATGTAGATTCAAGCCAACTCTTCAACACGATAGCTTTCACGAATTGGTAGAAAGTGAGCAGCCTTTGTAAGACGATCAACAATAACCCAAATGTTGTCGTAAATTTTATATATTTGTGGGAACTTAACTATAAAATCCATGCTATACCTTCCCATTTCCAAACATGTATTTCATGTTGTTCAAGTAACCGTAACGGTCTTTGATGTTCGTCTCTCACTTTGGAACATGTTAAGCACTTTGACACAAAAAGAATCATATCATTCATCATATCTAGCCACAGGTACTGACCTCGTAGATCATTGTACTTTTTATGCTATGTAGAAACATTGTAACAAACCATTTTCTTTGGATTTGAGTTGAAGTTCAACATGGTTTGTCATATCTTTGTGTAAATTGCCTTCAGATTTGATGAGTTGTGTCTCAAGAATTCAAGTTTGAAGATCAGATCTAACTTGTATGCTATGTAGAAAAATTGACTTTCGATGATCCTTTCGACTTAAAGCATCAACTATTACATTTGCTTAACCAGGAATGTAACGTATATCATAATCGTACTCGTTGAGTAATTCTACCCAACGTGTTTGTGTCATGTCCAGTTCCTTTTGATCGAGAATGTATTGAATGCTTTTATGATTGGTGAATACCACACACTTTGTGCATTATAGATAGTCCCTCCAGATTTTTAAAGCGAATACGACAGTACCGAGTTCAAGATCATGAGTCGTATAATTCTTCTCATGAATCTTAAGTTTTCTTTATGCGCATACAATCAACTTTCCACGTTGCATAAGAACGCAACTAAGACCTTGATTCAATGCATCGCTATAAATCACAAAAATCCTCTTTTCCCTCGGATGGAGTGATAATAGGTGTAACATCAGTGCCGGAAACATTACCGGAACAGTGATCTCAACAGTAATATGAACAGTAATCAGGTGCAAACTATACGTATTTCATTGTATGTCATATTCATATCATGTATCCTTATCATTTCATGTTATCAAAGAACATAATCAGAATCATTTCAGAAACAAAGCTCAGAACTATGGTTCATCAGTCAGATAGTTATATGGTGATACAGAACCATCATGTGATTGTTTGTTAGGATTTTATTACGTATAATCGTATGTGAGGCCTTACAGAACAAAACAACAACGGATGTCGTTATGTGAATGCTAAATTGACGGATTATTCGTATAGGTGACGATCTGTACGAATATATCTGAAATTTTAACGTTATGAATAATGTCCAATAATTAGAAAACTATATTGAAAAGTGTAGTTATCATCGTGTTCGTACGGGTGACGATTCGTACGAATACGCGCAATAACTGTACGATTCGATTTTAAACAATAAATTAAATATTTTCAGAAATTTAAAATAAATGGAAGATATTTAGTTAATTTACAAGGAATTACCACCTAAAATAAATTTATAAACTTTACTTTTATAACCGTGAAATTTCTTACGAAAACGAAACGAAACCGACATTTTTACGCGAAACCAAGCTAAACCGAACGAGGCCGAACCTACTTGGTTTATTTGAAAGCATTAAATGGGCATTAATACCCATTTAATTGTCACACCCCGAGCCGGCGGGATAGGATCGGTTGTCCCGTCGGGCGGAAAGTTCCCGGGGCGCGATATCGTGAGTGATAATCATGATGATCAGATTGTTTACATTGCACATGATACGAATGAGAAATGCTAAATATAATAGAATTACAAAGTTAAATTACATCAGTATTGTTTATAATTTAACAATGTAAATCTACCATTAACATCATGTATTTCTATCTTGTATTTACACAAGATATACAAAATAATTTGCATAATGATGTCTTCCAAAAATAATGCAGGTCCAAAAGCTAAGCCTTCTATCAGAAGTCCTAGTACGAAGGGAATAACTCCTTAGTTGACCTGTTCATCACCTGAGAAGTCATGCAAAAAGATCAAGTCAACACATGGTTGGTGAGTTCATATAGTTTTATGATTTGAAAATGATTTGATAACCTCCTTCGGTAAAAACCCTAACCTCATTAACATCAACTGTATCATCCAGATCGGTATGCTTATATATAGGGCATACCCCTGGGTCAAGGCTACAACCCCGCCCAGACGCCATCCCACCACATACTAATCCGCATAGGACATTGATATTAATGATAATTAAGCATTTTTACCTAACACCTCTGTAATAGATTTTGATCTCCAAAACTTGATTTACCTTTGATTCTCTTGATTTTGATCATAGACAAAAGATTTTCCAAAAATCAGTGATAATAGTAAAATGTCAAATATTTAATTAAATAATTAAATAAAACATTTAAATGCAACTAAGACATGATGATTGAGTGTAATTTTACTCAATCAGTTAGACTTAGTTGTTGGTGGTTGTCCAAGTTGTAACCTCTCACACGTGACCCATACCAGGCATAACTCACAAGGAGTATACCTGGGCGTGACGGGATTTTAATGATTTGCCCTTACAGCTTGACCCAAAGGTCTTCTGTACATGCGGGGACTTTAAGGATATCCTTTGTTTCTTGATATCTTGATTCTCTTAGACTTTGATATTGATTTCCATGATTGTTCACGTTATTGCCCGTATAGCCTGACTACAAAAGTCTTCTATACCTGAAGGGACTTTATATGTGTGTTACACGTGGTCTTGATTCCATATACAACTGACATCCACCATGACTTGAGTATTAATGAGTTCATTAGATCATAATGATTTCATTATTTCAATGAGTCACACACATTTATGATTTCTGATCTCTTGAGTCTCTTGATTCTTGATTCTTTGAGTTCCCATGATTCACAATGATAATTGATTTGATTTATGATTCTTGGGCCTCAGATCACACACTGAGTTATGATTCCCTTGAATATGATTTATTGATCTTGTTCTTTTGATTTCACTTTGAGTTTAGATTCTTGAAGTTGAACTTGATGGACTAAGGGTTGATTTAGAATTCAAATTTAAGGTATTACTCATAAGAGTACTTAAATTTAATTGATAACTTGATTTGTTCAATAATTTCCTAGACAGGAATCTAGGAGTATCAACAACATATATATGTAAAACATATAATAAATAAAAGCATTTAAATAAACAGTTTAATTAAAAACAGTTTACGCATGCTTCTCAGCCCCGCGTTTAAAACAAAAATAGTTAGAAAAGGGGCAATGAACTCACCTGTGTTGCTTTGTACTGAATTACCACAAATGCGCGCTCGTTGTTGTTGCTTATGTATCTTCGGTTCCTGAGTTGTTTTAAAAGAATTCGCAGACGATAAGTATTTATAATAATCGTCCTAACTAGGGTTTGGTCTCGGTGTGCAACTACGTGTCTTAGATTACTAATGTGTTTCTATGGTTTTTCCCTAACTAGTCTAATTGTATTACCCATAACATACCCATGTCCCAATATCATTAACTCTTAAACCCTAGATGTTTAGGGTTTATTTTAATTACATCACAAATCTTTATTTAACACATATTTAATACAATTTATTTTAAGTTAAACTTTTATTTAGATAAAAAATCACTTGTCCTAATTCAATAAAGTTTACAATTTAACATCTTTTATTAAAAATATAATTAATTCAAACGGAAAAATGTTTACATATGAAGGACTTATATTAAGCCCATTGGGCCATCCTTGACCCATTTATAATACTTTGATCGTACCATGATCCTTTGAATAACTCGTACTAGATAATTCGAATGAATCGTCTAGACTAGTTATATGTCCTTACGAAAATTCCTAAGGATTAGGTGCTAATAGTTACATTAACACGCTTATCCTTTGTTTATTGTTTTACACTTCGTGATTTCTCAAATATATCAAACACAAAATAGTGTTCAAATCCGTGTTTTAATGATAATAAAGTTTAAGAAGATTCTTGTTATCTCAAACCCTAATCCATGATTTCCTCAATATTGTTTAGAATTCTTGGTATTAACCCTAGTAGGTTATCCTCTCTCCATGCATGCACACTACATACAAGGCTCATGCATGCAAATGAAACCCTAATGTCATCCCATGCATAATTCACCCATCCTTGCATGTACACACACCCCATACATAAGTTTACGTACCCACACTTGCACACCTTGCAAATGACTTGACTCATTCGACGAAGAGCCAGGCAAATGGCTAACCACATTACCTTCGGCCGAATGTGGGTAGTTTCTGTCGAATGAGATACTACCGAATGGGGTCTTGGTCGAATAAGTATTAAAGTTGAATGAAGGTTCATTCGCGAAAGGCCTGGTCGAATGAGCAGCATGGCCGATCGAATGAGATTACTGGCGAAGGTGGTTGGCCGAAGGGAGCATTGCCGAATAGTGGGGTGGTCGAATGAGGCCTAAGGGCGAATGGGATTTGCCGATTGACTATAGTCGAATGGTCCTTGATTCGGTGTAAGGAGGGGCGAATGGCAGAACCAACTGTGTGGGATCATTCGCCGAATGAGGGCTGGGTCCATTCGCTGGCTGGCCATACGGCCACCTGTGTTGGCCATTCGGCCGAGCGGCAAATTCCAGGTGCAGCCCTAATCCTTCGAACGAAAAGGCTAGCTCAAGGTGTGTAATGTGTTCCTACTTCGTCCTAATCGTGTTTCAAGTGATTTCCTTAAGGTTTTTAGGAGATTTGGCCGGTAAAAATGGAGGGTCCGATTTAGGGTTTTTAAAACCCTTAAACCGCCTATAAATCATGAATTTACCTCAAATTGGTTGGATGAACGTCTAGATTTGTTGTACTTCTATGATCTACTAGTGATTGTGGTCGTTTAGACACCAAAATGGACGAATTTCGTGAAGAAATGAGGAAGAAAACTTAGAGAGAAGGTAGGTGTTTTAGAGAGAGAGAGCTTGAGGAGAGAGGTGGACGAAAATGGGTGTTTGGGGCTGGTAGATGGAGGTTGTTGTGGCATTAAATGCCACAATAAATGTGGGAAAAATACCCGGGTTCGTTCGGGTTCGTTCGGTTTCGCGTGGTTTCGCGTAGAAACGTCGTTTTCGCGTCGTTCTCGTTACGAAACGACTCGGTTTTTTAAAATAGAATTATAAAAATTATTTTAGGTTGTAATTCCTAATAAATTAACTAAATATCTTTTAATTATTAATTTACAAAATATTTATTTAGCATTTAAATCGAATCGTGCGGTCATCGCGCGTATTTGTTCGAATCAAATACGACGATAACTACACTTTTCAATATTGTTTTCTAATTATCGAATATCATTCAGAACGTTAAACTTTTAGATTTATTCGTACAGATCGTCACCTATACGAATAATCTGTCGGTTTAGCATTCACTTAACGATATTCGTGTTGTTTTGTCCTGTAAGGCCTCACATACGTTTATACATAATAAAATCCTAACAAATAAATTACATGATGATTCTGTGTTGCCAGATAATTATCTGACTCAATAATCATTGTTCTGAACTGATTTCTCTGAAATGACTGTGAATTCACTGTTTTGTTAGCATGAAATGATACTGAGGTTTGATATGAACATGAAATACACTGAATTACATGAAAATTGTACCTGATTACTGTTCACGCACTGTTATGATCACTGTTCCGGTGACGTTTCCGGCACTGATGTTACAGTCTCCCCTTGTTAGAGAAATTTCGTCCCGAAATTTAAGAATTGTTATCGGGTACGGCTTCCTCTTCAAACAGTTGGGGATACTTTAACTTCATGTGATCTTCACGTTCCCAAGTAAACTCGGGTCCGCGTCTTGAATTCCAACGAACCTTTACAATCGGAATACGGCTTCGCCTCAGTTGCTTGACTTTACGATCCATAATCTCTAAAGGTTCCTCGATAAAATGTAACTGATCATCAACTTGAATCTCTTCGAGTGGAATGACGAGTGATTCGTCAGCAAGGCATTTCTTTAAGTTTGAGACGTGAAATACGTCATGAACACCACTGAGTTCATCAGGTAATCTCAGTCTATACGCTACAGGACCAATACGCTCGATGATCTCGAACGGTCCCACGTATCGCGGTGCTAACTTGCCTTTCTTTCCAAAGCGGACTACGCCTTTCCATGGAGAAACCTTCAACATGACACGGTCTCCCACTTGAAATTCCAACGGCTTACGCCGTTTATCAGCGTAGCTCTTTTGTCTGCTTTTTGTAGCTTGCAATCTTCTCTGAATCTGAGCAATCTTGTCGGTGGTTTCCTGAACAAGTTCTGGCCCAGTTATGCGATTATCTCCAACTTCAGTCCAACAGATCGGTGATCGACATTTCCGACCATAAAGAGCCTCGAATGGTGCACATCCGATACTGCTGTGGTAACTGTTGTTGTAGGAGAACTCTATCAGTGGCAAATGAGAATCCCAATTCCCACCGAAATCCAAAATACAGGTTCTTAACATATCCTCTAGGGTCTGAATCGTACGTTCGCTTTGGCCGTCCGTTTGTGGATGGTAAGCTGTACTCAGATTTAACTGTGTCCCTAGAGATTTCTGCAGGGATTGCCAGAACCTTGATGTGAATCTGCTGTCTCTATCAGAAATAATAGACAATGGCACACCATGGCGTACCACTATCTCATTGATGTACAATCTCGCCAGCTTATCCATTGTGAAGGTTTCACGCATCGGCAAGAAGTGAGCAGATTTTGTTAAACGGTCAATGATCACCCAAATCGTATCGTGACCACTGGAAGTGCGAGGCAGCTTGGTAATGAAGTCCATAGCTATTTGTTCCCACTTCCAGAGCGGAATCTCAGGCTGTTCCAATAAACCAGACGGTCTCTGGTGTTCCGCCTTTACCTTCGCACACGTTAGACATCGACCGACATACTCGGCTATGTCTTTCTTCATTCCCGGCCACCAATAAAATCCACGCAGGTCTTGGTACATTTTATCAGCGCCTGGATGAACTGAGTATTTAGTCTTGTGTGCCTCATCGAAGATAAGTCTTCTCAATTCGTCTACCGCCGGAATCCATATACGATCCTGGTAGTAGATCATTCCATCAGACTTGGTCTCTAAATGTTTCTCTGCTCCGCAGTCAAGTTCTTTCTTCAAGTTTCCTCTGTCAACTGATTCCTGTTGTGCCTGAATGATCCTGTCTTGTAAACTGGTCTGCACAGTCATCCCCATAGCTCTAACGCGTAAGGGTTTGACCCGTTCCTTCCGGCTCAAGGCATCAGCTACAACATTTGCCTTTCCCGGATGGTACTTGATCACACAATCGTAATCATTCAGAAGTTCAACCCAACGACGTTGTCGCATGTTGAGCTCCTTCTGATCAAATATATGCTGCAGACTCTTGTGATCTGTAAATATGATACACTTAGTGCCATATAAGTAATGTCTCCAAATCTTCAGTGCGAAGATTACTGCTCCCAGTTCAAGATCATGAGTAGTGTAATTCTTCTCATGAACTTTTAACTGCCTTGATGCATAGGCTATGACCTTGTCCCGTTGCATTAAAACACAACTGAGTCCCTGATGGGATGCATCACAATACACAACAAAGTCTTCACATCCTTCTGGGAGAGATAAGATTGGAGCATCACACAGTTTCGGTTTCAATGTCTGAAAAGCATCTTCTTGTTTCTGCTCCCAGACAAACGGTTCACTTTTCTGAGTTAACTTAGTGAGAGGCAAAGCTATCTTAGAAAAGTTCGAGATGAACCTCCTGTAATAACCTGCCAATCCCAGAAAAGACCGTATCTCCGTTGGTGTCTTCGGAGTGTCCCAGTTCTTTATTGCTTCAATCTTGGCGGGATCTACGTGTATTCCCTCACTGTTGACTACGTGACCAAGAAACTGAACTTCCCTTAGCCAAAATTCACATTTAGAGAACTTGGCATAGAGTTTCTGTTCTGTCAACAGTTCCAAGATCTTTCTGAGATGTTGCTCGTGTTCTGCTTTGCTCTTGGAATAAATCAGTATGTCATCGATAAAGACAATAACAAACTGATCTAAATATGGCTTGCACACTCGGTTCATGAGATCCATGAAAACCGCTGGTGCATTCGTCAGTCCGAAAGGCATCACTAAGAATTCATAATGCCCGTATCTGGTTCGGAATGCCGTCTTCGGTATGTCTTCGTCTTGAACTCTAAGCTGATGATAACCAGACCGCAAGTCAATCTTAGAGAAGTACTGAGCTCCTTGCAGTTGGTCAAACAAATCATCAATTCTCGGCAATGGATACCGATTCTTGATGGTTAGTTTGTTCAGCTCTCTGTAATCTATGCACATTCTGAACGATCCGTCTTTCTTCTTCACGAACAAGACCGGAGCTCCCCAAGGTGAGTAGCTCGGTCTAATGAATCCTTTATCCAATAATTCCTGCAACTGGTTCGACGATTCCTGCATCTCCGAAGGTGCTAACCGGTAAGGAGATTTAGCAACAGGAGTTGCTCCAGGAACTAAGTCAATTCGGAACTCTACCGGTCGCACAGGAGGCAAACCTGGTAGGTCTTCAGGAAATACTTCTGGATACTCTCTTACTACTGGTACCTCTTGTATCTTCTTCTTGTCTTTCTCTTTCTCCACTACGTGAGCCAGGAAAGCTACACACTGCTTCTGTAAACACTTACGCGCCTTTATGCAAGAAATGATTTTGACACTTCGTTTTGCTTGATCCCCTCTGACTTCCAATACACGATCGTCGGGCAATGGAACTCGAAGCAGCTTCTCAGAACATATAACTTCCACTCGGTTAGAGGAAAGCCAATCCATTCCAACAATGATGTCGAAACTACCCAACTCCATCGGTATCAAATCAATAAAGAATGTATGACCGTTAAGTGTCAATGGGCAATTCCTGTGAACTGTACTAACTGTGATCTGTTTTCCGTTAGCTACTTCTATAATGTAAGGGGAGTCTAACTGTTCTTCTATGGAATCTAGTTGGCATGCAAAATCGGCAGAGATAAAACTCTGATCCGCACCAGTGTCAAATAGAACAGATGCATAAAAGTCATGTAAGAGAAACGTACCAGTGACCACATTCGGGTCCTGGCGTGCAGCTGGTGCTCCAATAACAAAAGCTCTTCCACGAGGAGCTTGAACTGCTTGTTGAGCCTTCTTTGGGTAGTTCTTTGCAAAGTGGCCTTGTTCGCCACAGTTGAAGCATCCACCATTGTTCTGGTTGGCTGGTGGAGGGAGTGCTAGAGTAGCATTGTTAACTGCTGGATTTTGTGTCAGTCTGCACTGCTGAACCCAGTGCCCTTTTCTTCCACAACCCGTGCATTGACAGTACTGGTTGTTCGCAGCATGATGATACTGGCATTTAGTACACAAAGGATGTGGACCAGTATATTGTCTCTTGGGCACATTTTGTTGTGCCGCTGCTACTTGATTCAGGGGAGTAGCCACAGTGTAGTTCTTGATTAATTTCTGCTTCTTCTTTTGGTGTTGCTGATGTTGTGGTTTCTTTGAAGTCTCTTCCTTTCTCTTGCCAGTGTCTGCCTCTTTCTTCAGAACTCCAGAGGCAACCATCAAATCAGTGAGTTTTCCAGACAGTCTCACTGCAGACTCAACAGTAGTAGGGTTGGCTGAAACAACCATTCCCTGAATGCAGGCAGGTAGTCCACCCACATATCTATCAATCCTCTTCTCCAAAGTAGGTACCATGTCGGGCACCAAAGCAACTAACTCATGGTAACGAGTAGTATACCCCATATGATCTGCCCCTTTCATCACATGGTTGGATAATTCAACCTCCAGTTTCTGCAGCTCATTCTTGGGGCAGAACTCTGTTCGCAGCAGTGTCTTGAAATCCTCCCATGGCATGGTCATGGCTTCTTCTCTTCCTCGGGCGTTGATCTGACCATTCCACCAGGTCAGAGCCCGCTTGTTGAATGTTCCAGCTGAATAACGGACTTTATGATGCTCTGGACAACTGCAGAGATCCAGAGTAGCTTCAATCTTTTCAATCCATTGGATTAATCCAACGGCTCCTTCAGATCCGCTAAAGCTAGGCGGCTTACATCCTACGAATGACTTGTAGGAGTAGTGTGAGGTACCACCAGTATTCCCACTGGCTTCTCCAGATGAGTTGCCAGTGTTGTTCATCTCATTACGGAGAAGGTTGAACATCTCCGGTATCGCCGCCTTCATCTGATTGGTCATCTGGCTGCTCAGTAGTGTCACCAAAGCGATGGTGGTAGGATCCAGTATAGGAGTTGTTCCCGAACCTGATGCCTCGGTGATCAGTGGAGGAGGAGGTGGAGGCGGTGGAGGAGGTGGCGGTGGTGAGTCATTTGGCGATGGCGTCGAGGAGTGTGGAGCTTGGTCTTGTGTTGATGTCAACAGCGGAGGTTGTCTTCGTGGCGGCATTCTGATCATAACCAAATGAATATTGGTTAGTGCAATGATCGAATGCAGAAGACGCAATGCAATAAGCCTTAAATCCTAAATTCTTTACATGCAAGGTCCCTAGGTTATAGTCTAGGCCAAACCGTTTAAACAAATGACCTATATTTCTCTATAACCATGGCTCTGATACCAATCTGTCACACCCCGAGCCGGCGGGATAGGATCGGTTGTCCCGTCGGGCGGAAAGTTCCCGGGGCGCGATATCGTGAGTGATAATCATGATGATCAGATTGTTTACATTGCACATGATACGAATGAGAAATGCTAAATATAATAGAATTACAAAGTTAAATTACATCAGTATTGTTTATAATTTAACAATGTAAATCTACCATTAACATCATGTATTTCTATCTTGTATTTACACAAGATATACAAAATAATTTGCATAATGATGTCTTCCAAAAATAATGCAGGTCCAAAAGCTAAGCCTTCTATCAGAAGTCCTAGTACGAAGGGAATAACTCCTTAGTTGACCTGTTCATCACCTGAGAAGTCATGCAAAAAGATCAAGTCAACACATGGTTGGTGAGTTCATATAGTTTTATGATTTGAAAATGATTTGATAACCTCCTTCGGTAAAAACCCTAACCTCATTAACATCAACTGTATCATCCAGATCGGTATGCTTATATATAGGGCATACCCCTGGGTCAAGGCTACAACCCCGCCCAGACGCCATCCCACCACATACTAATCCGCATAGAACATTGATATTAATGATAATTAAGCATTTCTACCTAACACCTCTGTAATAGATTTTGATCTCCAAAACTTGATTTACCTTTGATTCTCTTGATTTTGATCATAGACAAAAGATTTTCCAAAAATCAGTGATAATAGTAAAATGTCAAATATTTAATTAAATAATTAAATAAAACATTTAAATGCAACTAAGACATGATGATTGAGTGTAATTTTACTCAATCAGTTAGACTTAGTTGTTGGTGGTTGTCCAAGTTGTAACCTCTCACACGTGACCCATACCAGGCATAACTCACAAGGAGTATACCTGGGCGTGACGGGATTTTAATGATTTGCCCTTACAGCTTGACCCAAAGGTCTTCTGTACATGCGGGGACTTTAAGGATATCCTTTGTTTCTTGATATCTTGATTCTCTTAGACTTTGATATTGATTTCCATGATTGTTCACGTTATTGCCCGTATAGCCTGACTACAAAAGTCTTCTATACCTGAAGGGACTTTATATGTGTGTTACACGTGGTCTTGATTCCATATACAACTGACATCCACCATGACTTGAGTATTAATGAGTTCATTAGATCATAATGATTTCATTATTTCAATGAGTCACACACATTTATGATTTCTGATCTCTTGAGTCTCTTGATTCTTGATTCTTTGAGTTCCCATGATTCACAATGATAATTGATTTGATTTATGATTCTTGGGCCTCAGATCACACACTGAGTTATGATTCCCTTGAATATGATTTATTGATCTTGTTCTTTTGATTTCACTTTGAGTTTAGATTCTTGAAGTTGAACTTGATGGACTAAGGGTTGATTTAGAATTCAAATTTAAGGTATTACTCATAAGAGTACTTAAATTTAATTGATAACTTGATTTGTTCAATAATTTCCTAGACAGGAATCTAGGAGTATCAACAACATATATATGTAAAACATATAATAAATAAAAGCATTTAAATAAACAGTTTAATTAAAAACAATTTACGCATGCTTCTCAGCCCCGCGTTTAAAACAAAAATATTTAGAAAAGGGGCAATGAACTCACCTGTGTTGCTTTGTACTGAATTACCACAAATGCGCGCTCGTTGTTGTTGCTTATGTATCTTCGGTTCCTGAGTTGTTTTAAAAGAATTCGCAGACGATAAGTATTTATAATAATCGTCCTAACTAGGGTTTGGTCTCGGTGTGCAACTACGTGTCTTAGATTACTAATGTGTTTCTATGGTTTTTCCCTAACTAGTCTAATTGTATTACCCATAACATACCCATGTCCCAATATCATTAACTCTTAAACCCTAGATGTTTAGGGTTTATTTTAATTACATCACAAATCTTTATTTAACACATATTTAATACAATTTATTTTAAGTTAAACTTTTATTTAGATAAAAAATCACTTGTCCTAATTCAATAAAGTTTACAATTTAACATCTTTTATTAAAAATATAATTAATTCAAACGGAAAAATGTTTACATATGAAGGACTTATATTAAGCCCATTGGGCCATCCTTGACCCATTTATAATACTTTGATCGTACCATGATCCTTTGAATAACTCGTACTAGATAATTCGAATGAATCGTCTAGACTAGTTATATGTCCTTACGAAAATTCCTAAGGATTAGGTGCTAATAGTTACATTAACACGCTTATCCTTTGTTTATTGTTTTACACTTCGTGATTTCTCAAATATATCAAACACAAAATAGTGTTCAAATCCGTGTTTTAATGATAATAAAGTTTAAGAAGATTCTTGTTATCTCAAACCCTAATCCATGATTTCCTCAATATTGTTTAGAATTCTTGGTATTAACCCTAGTAGGTTATCCTCTCTCCATGCATGCACACTACATACAAGGCTCATGCATGCAAATGAAACCCTAATGTCATCCCATGCATAATTCACCCATCCTTGCATGTACACACACCCCATACATAAGTTTACGTACCCACACTTGCACACCTTGCAAATGACTTGACTCATTCGACGAAGAGCCAGGCAAATGGCTAACCACATTACCTTCAGCCGAATGTGGGTAGTTTCTGTCGAATGAGATACTACCGAATGGGGTCTTGGTCGAATAAGTATTAAAGTTGAATGAAGGTTCATTCGCGAAAGGCCTGGTCGAATGAGCAGCATGGCCGATCGAATGAGATTACTGGCGAAGGTGGTTGGCCGAAGGGAGCATTGCCGAATAGTGGGGTGGTCGAATGAGGCCTAAGGGCGAATGGGATTTTCCGATTGACTATAGTCGAATGGTCCTTGATTCGGTGTAAGGAGGGGCGAATGGCAGAACCAACTGTGTGGGATCATTCGCCGAATGAGGGCTGGGTCCATTCGCTGGCTGGCCATACGGCCACCTGTGTTGGCCATTCGGCCGAGCGGCAAATTCCAGGTGCAGCCCTAATCCTTCGAACGAAAAGGCTAGCTCAAGGTGTGTAATGTGTTCCTACTTCGTCCTAATCGTGTTTCAAGTGATTTCCTTAAGGTTTTTAGGAGATTTGGCCGGTAAAAATGGAGGGTCCGATTTAGGGTTTTTAAAACCCTTAAACCGCCTATAAATCATGAATTTACCTCAAATTGGTTGGATGAACGTCTAGATTTGTTGTACTTCTATGATCTACTAGTGATTGTGGTCGTTTAGACACCAAAATGGACGAATTTCGTGAAGAAATGAGGAAGAAAACTTAGAGAGAAGGTAGGTGTTTTAGATAGAGAGAGCTTGAGGAGAGAGGTGGACGAAAATGGGTGTTTGGGGCTGGTAGATGGAGGTTGTTGTGGCATTAAATGCCACAATAAATGTGGGAAAAATACCCGGGTTCGTTCGGGTTCGTTCGGTTTCGCGTGGTTTCGCGTAGAAACGTCGTTTTCGCGTCGTTCTCGTTACGAAACGACTCGGTTTTTAAAATAGAATTATAAAAATTATTTTAGGTTGTAATTCCTAATAAATTAACTAAATATCTTTTAATTATTAATTTACAAAATATTTATTTAGCATTTAAATCGAATCGTGCGGTCATCGCGCGTATTTGTTCGAATCAAATACGACGATAACTACACTTTTCAATATTGTTTTCTAATTATCGAATATCATTCAGAACGTTAAACTTTTAGATTTATTCGTACAGATCGTCACCTATACGAATAATCTGTCGGTTTAGCATTCACTTAACGATATTCGTGTTGTTTTGTCCTGTAAGGCCTCACATACGTTTATACATAATAAAATCCTAACAAATAAATTACATGATGATTCTGTGTTGCCAGATAATTATCTGACTCAATAATCATTGTTCTGAACTGATTTCTCTGAAATGACTGTGAATTCACTGTTTTGTTAGCATGAAATGATACTGAGGTTTGATATGAACATGAAATACACTGAATTACATGAAAATTGTACCTGATTACGGTTCACGCACTGTTATGATCACTGTTCCGGTGACGTTTCCGGCACTGATGTTACATTAATCTTCCACCTACCATCTTCAAACTCTCGCTCCCGTCACTTTCTCTCTCTACTTTCTCTCTCTAGAAGACACCTCCATATCTCTGTCATTTCTTCACGAAATCAAGCCATTTTGGTGTCAAAACGACCACCACAACTCGTAGATCATAGAAGTACAAATGATCTGAGCTTGGAACTAGTCGATTTGAGGTAAAATCGAGTTCTATGTCCGGTTTTTAGGGTTTTCAAAACCCTTGTGTTAGTATCATGCAAAAACCGGTTCTACCCTCTTTCAATTCCTAGGATTCACATATTAACACTCTAGGATAGTGTAGGAACCAACATCACTTTGATATATAGTCGTTTAGCTAGAACACCGATGGCTGCACCCAACCGTGCGAACCACCGAATGGAAACCAAACCAGCTCGCCGAATGAGCCATCTACTCCCATTCGGCCGAATGGCCAAGCCTATTGGGCCACAGCCGAACCAGCACCGACTGGGCAGCCAAGACCGAATGGTCTCATTCATTCGGCAACCTCCCTTTCGGCCTAACCCTCACTCGCATCAGCTTCTTTCGGCCAGGCCTCCACTCTGCTGCCTTTATTCGGCCAGGAGCCATTCGCATGAAATCATCTTCGGTCCAGGTTGTTTCGGCCCAAAACCCATACGGCTGAGCTGATTCGGCCAAGGCTATTTGGGAAAACCAAAACCCTTATACGGCCGTGACTCTCTTTCCTTCATAGGGATTATTCTATTCGACTAATCACATGGGATGAGATGCATGGTTTGCATGAATGGATCGAACTATGTTGATTGCATGCATGGGATCTAATGTGTGTGTGCATGGGAAGTCTGTTAGAGTTAACACTAATGCTATCCAACGATTAAGGAAGTTCAATCATGGGTTATTTCATGTGGAGTTAGTCTAAAAATGCAAGAATTTATTTAAGGAAACCATGGATTAGGGTTTTCACTAACAAGGGTTTTCATAAATCACATTATAATCTAAACATGCGTGTCAACATCTTTTGAGTTAAACACACTTGGTAATGCACTGAGAATCAAAGGTTTTAGTCTAAGGTCATGGTGTTGTCATTACTATTAACACCTAACCCTTGGACAATTCATGAAAACATCCAACTACATTAGGTTGTTCTTTTGAACTACCTAGAATGGGTTGCACACGTAACGATCGAAGAATCATGGAATGATCAAGAACTGGTAATGGGCCCAAGGTTAATCAAATGAGATTAACCTAAGCCCATCATGTTTAATTATACTTTTCTAAAATTAATTATGTTTTTAATAAAAGAAATTGATTTTTAAACTTTATTAAATTAAAATAAATGATTTCTAACCTAAGGTTTAACTTAAAATGAATTAATTTGAAAACATTTTAATTAAAGACTTGTAATGATTACTTGTGGGATAAGGGTTTATTTATGGGTAATACATTAGACTAGTTAGATGGAATTTTAGAAACACATTAGTAACATAGGACACATAGTTGCATACCAAGACCGAAACCCTAGATACGACTATTATAAATACTTATCGTATTCGAATCCTTTTAAAACAACTCAGGTGTTGAAGAAACATAGTCTACAAATAACGAGCACGCATTTTGTGATAATTCAATACAGAGCAACACAGGTGAGTTCATTGCCCCTTTTCTAAACATTTTTGTTTTACAAACGCGGGGCTGAGAAGCATGCGTAAATTATTTTCCTTGGATTATATTTACTTAATGCTTTTACTTAATATATGTTTTATATGTATAATTGTTATCCTAGATTCTGTCTAGGTAAACTATATACAAGATTTCAAATTAAGTTATCTATTCACTATGAGTAGATGACTATTTTAAATCAAAGAGCTATTTTCAAAGACCTACTTTCAAAGAACTAAATATCTAAAACAAAGAACTAATTTCAAAGGTTGTTTCAAAGAACTAAAGATCTATTTTCAAAGAACTAACGGTCCACTCAAAGAACTATTTTCGGTGATGTGTTGTCAAAGAACTAACGATTTATTTCAAAGAACTATGTACAAAGAACTATTTTCCATGGGTTTGACTGGGAAATATCAAAGATAACATGTGCCAATCTCAGGTTTTAAAGATGTCCTAGCTAGACTGATCGAATATGAGACGCATGTTTGATGATGTTTACAGTATTCCCTAACCAATTTTGAGGAACATCTGGGAAATACTCAAAGATAACATGTGCCAAAGAACTAAAGAACTATACGAACCACAGATGATCTAAAGAACTATAAAAGCCTGTATATCAAGAGATGTCCTAGCTAGACTGATTGATTATAGGTCGCATGTTTGATGAGATTTACAGATCTCCTTTACTACTAAGAACCCTGATTGCTAGACTAGTCTACTCGAGTTGACCAAGGCCCAATCATCAGGTCTTAGACTTTAATTAAATGTTTCTTTATTTATTTAACTAAGAATTTATTGAATTGTTTCTACCAGTGTTACGGTTGATCATGATTGCGTGATGAAAATAAGGAATCAATAGAGATTTCAAAATGGTGTATCTACGGGAACAAAGAACTGAAGAAATAATGTGCTAATGGTGGGGGTGAAATGCTTAATTATCATTAACAACAATGTCATATGTGGTTTAGTATGTGGTGGGATGGCGTCTGGGCTGCTTGTATAGGCTTGACCCTTTCGTATGCCCTATATATAAGCACACCGATCTGGATATTACATGTGATGTTAATGAGATTAAGGTTGTTACCCAAGAGTTTAGCAAATGTTTTAAGTGCGTGTTTAGAAATATGATGGAAATGTAATTGAATGGTAGGTAAAATGCTTAATTATCATTAACAACAATGTCATATGTAGTTTAGTATGTGGAGTGATGGCGTCTGGGCGGGTTGTAGGCTCAACTCTTTTAGTATGCCCTATATATAGGCATACCGAACAGGATATTACATTTGATGTTAATGAGGTTAAGGTTGTTAGCGAAAAAGGGTTTGCAAAACTACTTATCAAATACTAAACTATATGAACTCACCAACCATGTGTTGACTTGATCTTTTTGCATGACTTCTCAGGTGACGAACATGTCAATTAAGAAGTTATTGCTTTTGGGCTAGGATACCAGTTAGAGGACCTATCATCTTGGACCTGCATATTTTCGGAACATCATTTACAGATTATTTTGTATATCTTGTGCAGATATAAGATAGAAAATTTATGATGTTTATAGTAGATTTACATTGTTAAATTATGAACAAAACTAATGTAATTTAACTTTGTAATTATATTTTCATTTAGTATTTTGTCATTACATATCATGTTCAATGTAAACAATGTGATCGTCACGATTATCATTCCCGATATCGCGCCGCAGGAACCTTCCGCCCGACGGGACACACGATCCGGCCCGCCGGCTTGGGGTGTGTTAGATTGGTATCAGAGCCATGGTTATAGAGAAATCTAGGTCTCTTATTTAAATGGTTTGGCCTAGACTATAACCTAGGGACCCTCATGTAGGACTTTACTTGCATTGTGTCTTCTGCAATCGATCATTGCAATAACCGATATTTTATTGGTTGTGATCAGAATGCCGCCGAAAAGACCACCTCCCCTACTGCCTCCGCCACCACCGCCACCAAATTCACCTCTGCACTCGACAACACCGACGCCGCCTAACTCTCCTCATCCGCATCCTCCTCCACCACACTCTCCACGTCCAAACCCGAACGCAAACCTAGATCATGCTACCGTTGCCTTGGCAACACTACTGAGCAGCCAGCTGACTAATCAGCTGAAGGAGGTGATACCGGATATGCTTAATCGTATTCGGAACGAGGGCAAGAACACCGACCATTCATCTGGGGAAGCGAGTGGGAATACTGGCAGTGCATCCAATTACTCCTACATGTCCTTTGTGGGATGTAAGCCGCCAGGCTTTAGCGGTACTGAAGGAGCCGTTTGATTAATCCAATTGATAGAAAATATAGAGACTACTCTGGATATCAGTAGCTGTCCAGAGCATCACAAAGGTCGCTATTCTGCTGGATCTTTCAATAAGCGAGCCTTGACCTGGTGGAACTCACAGATTCAAGCCAGGGGAAGGGAAGAAGCTATGGCGATGCCATGGGAAGAGTTCAAGACATTGTTGAGAGCGGAGTTTTGCCCCAAGAAAGAGCTGCAGAAACTGAAAGTCAAACTGTCAAACCATGTGATGAAAGGGTCGGATCATATGGGTTACACTATTCGTTACCACGAGTTGGTTACTTTGGTACCAGACATGGTACCAACACTGGAAAAGAGGATTGATAGATATGTGGGTGGACTCCCAGCCTGCATTCAGGTTTTAGTTGTTGCAGCAAACCCTGTGACTGTAGAGTCTGCTGTGAGTTTGTCAGGGAAACTCACTGATTTGATGGTAGCCTCTAGGACTTTGAAGAGAGAGGCTGACTCGGGCAAACACAAGGAGGAATCATCTAAGAAACCCCATCACCTGAAGAAGAAACAGAAGGTCATCAAGAACTATACGATGGCCACCGCTCTCAACCAAGCAGCAGCCGCACCACAAAACCCTAACAAAATACCCTACACTGGTGCATATCCTTTGTGTACCAAGTGTCAATATCATCATGCTTCTAAAGCTCCCTGCAAGCAATGTACGGGATGTGGACAAAAGGGCCATTGGGTCCAACACTGCCGGATGACACTTAACCAAGCAGTCAACAATGTTGCTTTAGCTCTACGTCCACCCAACAACCAGAACAACGGTGGATGCTACAACTGTGGTGAAATTGGCCACTTTGCAAAGAACTGCCCGAAGAAAGCACAACAGGCAGTCCAAGCACCCCGTGGAGGGGCTTTCGTTATAGGAGTTCCAGCTGTACGCCAAGACCCGAACGTGGTCACTGGTACATTTCTTTTACATGACTTTTATGCATCTGTTCTATTTGACACTGGTGCAGATCAGAGTTTTATCTCTACCGATTTTTCATGCCAACTAGATTCCATAGAGGAACAGTTAGATTCCCCTTACATCATAGAAGTAGCTAACGGGAAACAGGTCATAGTTAGTACACTATACAGGAACTACCCATTGACACTTAATGGTCATACATTCACCATCGATTTGATACCGATGGAGTTGGGTAGTTTCGACCTCATTGTTGGAATGGATTGGCTATCTCTCAATCGAGTGGAAGTCATGTGTTCTGAAAAGTTGCTTCGAGTTCCAGTGACGAATGATCGTGTATTGGAAGTCAGAGGGGATCAAGCAAAACGAAGTGTCAAAATCATCTCTTGCATAAAGGTGTGTAAGTGTCGATGAAAGCAATGCGTAGCTTTCCTGGCTCAAGTGGTGGAGAAAGAAAAAGACAAGAAGAAGATTCAAGATGTGCCGGTAGTGAAGGAATATCCGGAAGTATTTCCTAAAGACCTACCAGGATTGCCACCAGCGCGACCGGTAGAGTTTCGTATCGACTTAGTTTCTGGAGCAACTCCTGTTGGGAAATCTCCTTACAGGTTAGCACCTTCAGAGATGCAGGAATTGTCAAATCAATTACAGGAGCTACTTGATAAAGGTTTCATCAGACTGAGCTACTCACCTTGGGGAGCTCCGGTTCTATTCGTGAAGAAGAAAGATGGATCATTTCGGATGTGTATAGACTACCATGAGCTGAACAAGTTGACTATCAAGAATCGGTATCCATTGCCGAGGATTTATGATTTGTTTGACCAGCTGCAAGGAGCGCAGTATTTCTCGAAGATTGATCTGCGGTCCGGATATCATCAACATAGAGTTCAAGACGAAGACATAACGAAGACGGCGTTCCGAACCAAATATGGGCATTACGAGTTCATGGTGATGCCTTTCGGATTGACAAATGCGCCAGCGGTTTTCATGGACGTCATGAACCGAGTGTGCAAGCCGTACCTGGATCAGTTTGTCATTGTCTTTATTCATGACATACTGATTTATTCTAAGAGCAAAGCAGAGCGCGAGTAACATCTCAGGAAGATCTTGGAGCTATTGAAAGAAGAGAAACTTTATGCCAAATTCTCTAAGTGTGAATTTTGGCTAAGAGAAGTTCAATTTCTGGGTCATGTAGTTAACAGCGAGGGAATACATGTAGATCTTGCGAAGATCGAAGCTATCAAGAACTGGGATACTCCGAAGACACCGACGGAGATACGGTCTTTTCCGGGACTGGCAGGTTATTATAGAAGGTTTATTTCAAACTTTTCTAAGATAGGTTTACCTCTCACCAAGCTAACTCAGAAAATTGAACCGTTTATTAGGGAGCAGAAACAAGAAGAGGCTTTCCAAACATTGAAGCAGAAATTATGTGATGCTCTAATCCTATCTCTTCCAGAAGGCTGTGATGACTTTATAGTGTACTGTGATGCCTCCCATCAGGGACTCGATTGTGTATTAATGCAACGAGACAAGGTTATCGCGTATGCAGCAAGAGATAGGATCTAGAACTGGGGGCAGTGATATTTGCATTGAAGATCTCAAGACATTACTTATATGGAACCAAGTGTACCATATTTACTGATCACAAGAGTCTGCAGCATATCTTTGATCAGAAGGAACTCAACATGCTTCAGCGATGTTGGGTTGAGCTTCTAAATGATTACGACTGTGTAATCAAGTACCATCCGGGTAAGGCAAACGTTGTAGCTGATGCCTTGAGCCAGAAAGAACGGGTCAAACCCTTGCGCGTCAGAGCAATAGGAATGACTGTGCAGACAAGCCTACGTGACAAGATTATTCAGGCACAACAAGAATAAGTTGATAGAGGAATTCTGAAGAAAGAACTTGATTGAGGAGCAGAGAAACAGTTTGAAACAAAATCAGATGGAGTTATCTACTACCAAGATCGTATATGGATTCCGGCGGTAGACAAATTGAGAAGACTCATCTTCGATGAAGCACACAAGACCAAGTACTCAGTGCATCCGGGCGCCGATAAAATGTACCAAGACTTACGGGGATTTTATTGGTGGCCGGGAATGAAGAAAGACATAGCTAAGTATGTCGGCTGATGTCTTACGTGTGCCAAGGTAAAGGCGGAATACCAGAAGCCTTCAGGGTTACTGGAACAGCCTGAGATTCCGCTCTGGAAGTGGGAACAAATAGCTATAGACTTCATTACCAAGCTACCCCACACTTCCAGTAGTCATAATACGATTTGGGTTATCATTGATCGTTTGAAAAAATATGCTCATTTCTTGCCAATGCGTGAGACCTTCACGATGGATAGACTGGCAAGACTGTACATCAACGAGATAGTGGTACGTCACGGTGTGCCATTGTCTATTATTTCAGATAGGGACAGCAGATTCACATCAAGGTTCTGGCAATCATTACAGAAATCTCTAGGGACGCACTTAAATCTTAGTACAGCTTACCATCCACAAACGGACGGTCAAAGCGAACACACGATTCAGACCCTGGAGGACATGCTGAGAACCTCTGTATTAGATTTCGGTGGAAATTGGGACTCTCATTTGCCACTGATTGAATTCTCCTACAATAACAGTTGCCACAACAGCATCAGATGCGTACCGTTTAAGGCCCTTTATGGTCGAAAATGTCGGTCACTGATCTGTTGGACCGAAGTAGGATATAATTGAATAACTGGACCAGAGCTTATACAAGAGACTACTGACAAGATTGCTCAGATTCAACAAAGGTTACAAGCAACCAGAAGCAGACAAAAGAGCTATGCCGATAAACGCAAGCCGTTGGAATTTCAAGTGGGAGACCGTGTCATGTTAAAAGTATCCCCATGAAAAGACGTGGTTCGTTTTGGAAAGAAAGGCAAACTAGCACCACGATACGTGGGACCGTTCGAAATCATTGAAGGAATTGGTCCTGTAGCGTATAGACTGAGATTAGCAGATGAACTCAGTGGTGTGCATGACGTGTTTCATGTCTCAAATTTAAGGAAATGCCTTGCTGACGAATCACTCGTCATACCAATCGAAGAAATTCAAGTGGATGAGCAATTACATTTTATCGAAGAACCTTTGGAGATTTTGGATCGCAAGGTTAAACAACTAAGGCGAAGCCGTATTCCGATCGTCAAGGTTCATTGGAACTCAAGGTGCGGACCTGAGTTTACTTGGGAACGCGAAGATCACATGAAGTCCAAGTATCCCCAACTGTTTGTAGAGGAAGTCGTACTTGATAATGATTCTTAAATTTCGGGACGAAATTTCTCTAACAAGGGGAGATTGTAACATCAGTGCCGGAAACATTACCGGAACAGTGATCTCAACAGTAACATGAACAGTAATCAGGTACAAACTATACGTATTTCATTGTATGTCATATTCATATCATGTATCCTTATTATTTCATGTTATCAAAGAACATAATTAGAATCATTTCAGAATCAAAGCCCAGAACTACGGTTCATCAGTCAGATAGTTATCTGGCGATACAGAACCATCATGTGATTGTTTGTTAGGATTTTATTACGTATAATCGTATGTGAGGCCTTACAGAACAAAACAACAACGGATGTCGTTATGTGAACGCTAAATTGACGGATTATTCGTATAGGTGACGATCTGTACGAATATATCTGAAAGTTTAACGTTCTGAATGATGTCCAATAATTAGAAAACCATATTGAAAAGTGTAGTTATCGTCGTGTTCGTACGGGTGACGATTAGAACGAATACGCGCAATGACTGCACGATTCGAAACCGACGCGAAACCAAGCTAAACCAAGCTAGGAATTACCACCTAAAATAAATTTATAAACTTTACTTTTATAACCGTGAAGTTTCGTACAAAAACGAAACGAAACCGACGCGAAACCAAGCTAAACCGAACCTACCCGGTTTATTTGAAAGCATTAAATGGGCATTAATACCCATTTAATTTTCCACCTACCATCTTCAACCTCTCTCTCCTGTCACTTTCTCTCTCTACTTTCTCTCTCTAGAAGACACCTCCATATCTCTTTCATTTCTTCACGAAATCAAGCCATTTTGGTGTCAAAACGACCACCACAACTCGTAGATCATAGAAGTACAAACGATCTGAGCATTGAGCCAGTCGATTTGAGGTGAAATCGAGTTCTATATCCAGTTTTTAGGGTTTTCAAAACCCTTGTGTTCGAATCATGTAAAAACCGGTTCTACCCTCTTTCAATCCCTACGATTCACATATTAACACTCTAGGATAGTGTAATGTCACACCCCGAGCCGGCGGGGTAGGATCGGATTCCCCATCGGGTGGAAGGTTCCTGGGGCGCGATATCGTGATTGATAATTGGAATGATAAGATTGTTTACATTGCAACATGATATATAAATGAGAAACTACTAAAATAAAATAGAATTACAAAGTTAAATTACATCAGTTAAGTTTATAATTTAACAATGTAAATCTACTATCACATCATAATTCTTCTATCTTGTTTCTACACAAGATATACAAAAAAAATCTGTATAACGATGCTCTAAAATATGCAGGTCCGAAAAGCTAGGTCCTCTATCGGGTAACCTACTCCAAAAAGAAATAACTCTTCAGTTGACCTGTTCATTATGCTTATATATCTGGTTGCTCTAAAATATGCAGGTCCGAAAAGCTAGGTCCTCTATCGGGTAACCTACTCCAAAAAGAAATAACTCTTCAGTTGACCTGTTCATTATGCTTATATATCGGATATCCATTAACCACCTATAACATCCGATTCATTATGCTTATATATAAGGCATATGTAGGGTCGAACTTATCGCCCGCCCAGCCACCGTCCCACCACATACTGAACCACATGATATATTGTTCCTGGTGATAATTAAGCATTTCATTCCACTACTTTGATTCCACAACATATGATTCATAGCATTTGATTACCCTGAAAATGTTTACCTTGATCCCCCGAAGTGACAACCTTAACCTCGTCAACAACCACCTATGCTATCCAATCAAGTATGCTTATATATAGGGCATATGTAGGGGACAAGCCCCAGCCACCGTCCCACCACATACCAGACTGCTTAGCATGTTGTTGTTAATGATAATTAAGCGTTTCACTCCATTCACCTTTGATTTAGACTTTGATTTCCACAAACAAATTTACCTCTGATCTCTTGAGTTCACCACGTATTCACGATTTCCCAAAACATTTGTTGAAATATATTAGTAAATGTGTAATTAAATTAATATCTAAACATTTAAATACAACTAAGACATGGTGATTGGGCCTTATTTGACTCAATCAATTAGACTTGGTTGTTGGTGGTTGTCCAAGTTGTACCCTCTCACACGTGGCCCATATCAGGCATGACTCACAAGGAGTCTACCTATGTGTGCCGGGACTTTAATGATGCCCATATCAGCTTGACCCACCGGTCTACTGTACATGCCGGGACTTTACGGATATCCTTTGATTCTTGATCGTCTGTGATTCTCTAGATTTTGTTTGATAGTTCACGTTATTGCCCATATAGCTAGACTACAAGAGTCTACTATTTATGCCAGGACTTTATGTGTGTTACACGTGGTCTTGATTTCTATACAACTGACATCCACCTTGACTCAAGCATTAACGATTTCATTACATTTTAATGATTTCATTATTTCAATGATTCACACACAGTTCTGATTTCCTTGATTTCCTTGAGTCTCTTGATTTTGATCTTTAGAATCCCATGATTTCACAATGATTATAGATTTATGAGTAGGATCCTTTGATTTATTGATCTCCACACTGGATTAGTTTTCCATTGCTTTTGATCTTTATCTTTTTTTCTTTTGATTCCACTTTGAATTTAGATTCTTGAATTTGAGCTTGATGGACTAAGGGTTTGTTTAGAGTTTTAGAATTAAGGTATTACTCATAAGAGTAACTTAATTAACTTGTAAGTTCTTTCTGCATAGCAAATTTCCTAGACAGGAGTCTAGGAGTATAAACAAGCATATATAATAAGCAATTCATAATAAGTAAAAGCGTTTACGTAAAACAATTTAAATAAAACAGTTTACGCATGCTTCTCAGCCCCGCGTTTTAAACAAAATGTTTAGAAAAGGTGCAATGAACTCACTTGTGTTGCGGTGCAAATGATCTATCACAAAATGCGTGCTCGTTGTCGTAGCTTAGGTTTCTTCAGTTCCTGAGTTGTTTTAAAAGAGTTGGAATATGATAAGTATACGTATTAGTCGTCGTACCTAAGGTTTGGTCTCGGTGTGCAACTCAGTGTCACTAGTCTAGTTCAATTACCCATTGGTAACCCGAATCCCATAGTTCATTATTACCAGTTCTCAACTTAGAAAGTTTTTAATTTACTTCATTTTAAGTCAAATATAAAGTCTAAATCATTTATTTTAATTTGATAAGTTCACAAAAACATTTTCTTTTATTAAAATTCCATTACTTGAATTAAGTCAACGTTTAACATGTGATGGGCTTGATTAAGCCCATTGGGCCCACTTAGGCCCATTGATGGTCTTTGATTTCCAATTTATCACAAATCAAGTTCTTTGAATAATTCTACATAGACCATTAACTTATCCAAGTTAATTATCCATGTTAAGACTATTTCTTGATTCTCATGATTTTTCCCAACCAAATCCCCATGGGTTTTTTTTTTTTTGACTAATTAAATAGGTGTTAACCCTTATGTTGAATTGCTAATGGGTTTAAATAAAAACCTTGTTATTGAAACCAAATCCATGATTACCTTAACTAGCCTTCATATTTAAAATGAGTCCTAGTAGGCTTTCATGCACCTATATTAAATTCCCATGCACACATACACTAAATCATTCCATACATACATGTATACATGAGCCCCATGCACTCAACAACCCTAGATATCTTTTATTTATTTTAAATTTTTCAGAGATGTTTAATTATCGTTTAAAATCGAATCGTACGGTCGTCGCGCGTATTCGTTCGGATCGTCACCCGTACGAACACAACGATAACTATAATTTTCAATATTGTTTTCTAATTATCGGATATCATTCAGAATGTTAAATGTAACACCCCGACCGATGGCGGAAACGTCGGGATGCCACGAGGGATGTGTAGATTGTTTAAAAGCTCGTGGGCATCTAATTTAAATCATCACATATCATTCAATCAACCAAATTACTTACACAAAAATCATGTCTGTCATGAATCAGTTACATCAATTACAAAATAGATTTAGCTATCTAACTAAATTCTAATCGCCAAAATTCCAGTTATTTAGCTAAGTCCAAGATCCTAAGTGATGATGTCCAAAATATGAGAGATCATCTTCCTCAACATACTTGTCTTCATTCCCTGAAACATGTAAGAAAATCAAGTGTCAACTACGAAGTAGTTGGTGAGTAATCATAAGTTTTTATACTTAAAAAGTGTTTTATAAAATGAGTAATAAAAGTTTATGTTTGAAAAGAGTTTTATAAAAAGTTTAGATAAAATGAGTATAAAAGCTTATGGTTTATCTGAGAAAATCCACAAGAGTACCTGCGTGAAAATCCAATATGTATCCCAACACACCAATCAACCACATAAACTAACACATAATCAATTTAATCATAGTTAATCGTAGACAATAATAGATAATCAATCCCATAACCATTCAATAATTCTCAAACATCAATATTCTCAAATAGTATCTGTGACTATACATGGAGATTATGTAATTAACATAAGTTAAAGACATGATCCATGGAGTGGTGGCTAACCACGTGACAATACATGAAACTAATGCAATTAACCGAAGTCAAAGGCAATAATTCATGGAGTTGTGATAATCCAAGTGGCAATACATGTAATCATTGTTATTGACCGGAGTCAATGACCACGTTACACGGATGTATAATAATCAGTGGTAATCCATAATAATGATAATCCATAATATGAATATCATATTGATAAACAGGTATCATCCATGTGTTATCAAAATAATATTTAAATTGGTATACATGTTTCACCTCCGAGTTTTAAAAAAAATATAGTTTAAAAAGGAGGTTATGAGAACTCACCTGAGTCCTTAGAATTAGTATTCTTGTGAAATGCACGCTCACGTAAGAAAATCAACAACTCAATCAACCTGTATTTATCATGTGTTTCATATTCATAAGTATGTGCGTATAATTCAATTATCATGAGTGTTTACCTTTAAATTATTAATTGCCTCTTTAACTTAGCTATTTAATCTAAGTTAAATTGTAATCCCTCAGGTTTCATTATTGATTATCATCACAAAGAACTCTTAAATTCGTTAGTTTTAAATTATCTATGATTGATAATTACTTGTGAACTCATGTGTTTACTTCCTATATATAAGCCTTCTAATACGAAAATATTATCTTTATTCATATGTATCTCCATACATGCATAATCAATCAACCGACCACCTTTATCAAAGTCATTAAAATCAAAGTCAAGATTTAAAAGATTAGTTTTAAGTTATTTTCATACATATTTATATTATAATGGATCTCAAATTTTAAAGTTGTTATCATGAGAAAAAAGTGGCATCTTATAATCATTCATGCATGCATATTCATACCCCACAATGTTGATCTTTAATTACCCCTAACCCATGGTTACTTAGGATGAGGTTGTGTTTCCCCCAAGGAGGCAGCGAACCTATGGCATTTTTATGCCAAGGTTCGGCTAAAGCATTGGACCAAGAAGGGTTCGGCCAAAGCATCATAGGTTCGGCCAAATAGGGTTAGGGTTCGGCTAGAGATAGGAGTTAGGGTTCGTTGGCTTAGCTGCTAGGATGGTTTAGGGTTCGGCTACCCCTTAGATCACCGAACCTTTTGTGTGAAGGCCCAAGGTTCGTTCCTTCTAGGTTCGCCGGCCAATGGTTTGTTCATGATGAAGCAGGTTCGCCCCTAAGGCTCGGCACTTGAGGGTTCGGCTGAAGACTACCTAGGTTCGTGTAGGGTTCGCATGGTCCATGGGTTCGGCTAAGGCAAGGCCGAGGTTCGGCTGGAATGGAAGAAAGGTTCGGTCCCCATTTCATTCAGCTCACGAAGGTTCGGTTCCTAACCCCCACGAACCCTGCACCCACGAACCCAGCCCCTACCCTCGCAAACCTGTGGTGTTAGGCTGTTCATCGTCATCATCATCGATTGCTAAGCTTTTACAAGTCCGATCATGGTTTCACTAGGTATTTACCACTCCGATTAACACATTCCAAACCCATATATGATGTAGAAGATAGTAACCATATTCAAAATAGGGTTTTCACCCAAAAACGAAAATAACACCTCAGATTTACCTCGCAACATCGATCAAAAACTGGGTTTCTTCGTATCCACTTGTTCCTTTCGTTCACGCGGTCGTTTTGGCACCCAGATATCGCGATCTCGTCAAGAATCGAGGAAGAAAAGCTAGAGAGAAGTTGGGTGGGTTTGTTGGTGACGAAAATCAATGTTTAGAGAGAGAGAGTTAGTGTAAAATGAAGAAAAAGGAAGGAAATAGTCTTCCTTATGCCACATCTCGCTCCCCCGTGCTCGGTTTCAACGTAACACACTTTTAAAACACAAAAACATTTAAAACAATCAAATTACCTTTTAATAAAAATGTTTTTAATCAGATTATTTCGTAAAATGATTCCGTTTAATGCGTGTTGATCTGTATAAAATTACTCGGTTTTGTTTTATGTTGTAATTCCTAATAAACGTTTTTAATTTATTTTTCTTAGTTTAATATCGATAACTATTATTTAGTTATCTCGTCGAAACGCGTTACTTACGTACGTATTTGCAAAGATCGTCACCTTTGCAAATCCAACGCTCGTATCGTATTTCGATTCGATTTACGATTTATGGAATATCTTTCCAGAATATTATTCTTAATAATTATGTTCGTATGAATCGTCACCCACACGAATACATTATTAAGGTAATATTTCTGAATTACTATTCACGTTTAAATTGTGTTCGTAACCTCACCATCACGTAATTGTTTTTACTAAAACTCCCACTATTTTATTAACTTTAATATTGAAATTCCCAATCCAAAACCCACTAAACCATATCACTGACACATCCATGATAGACCGAAATATGCATATGTATAGGGCATATGTAGGGGTCAGTCGCAACTGCCCAGCCACCGTCCCACCGCTATTTCGATAAACCATGACCATGTGTCCTTGACTATGTTTAGCAACCATACAACAACCAACTCAAACTCCTTTCCATTTCCAAACCAATAATCCATACCTGTGAAATGTAACTGCATTAACTCTCTGGTTCTGTTTAGTTGGGTTTCAACTAAACTCATCATGGTTTATGCATAAAATAATATATTCTCAATGTATACCAATAACAGTGATAATTATCAAATAATAACTCATCATTAATAATTAAAATCTCAGATCGTAACAGTACAATCGTACAGATGTACGGACGACCTGAAATACAGTGATGTTACCATTAAACCTTCAGATATATTCGTACAGATCGTCACCTATACGAATAACCCGTCGAATTAGCATTCACGTAACATCATCCGTTTGTTTTGTTCTATAATGCCTCACATACGTTTATACATAGTAAATCCTAACACATAATCACAGGATGGTTCAGTATTGCCAGATGATTATCTGTCTGATGAACCATATTTTCTGAGTTTTGTTTCTCTGTAATGATTTAGAATTTGTTGTTTGATAACACAAACTGATAATAATCTATTATACAATTATGAAATACACTGAAATACATAGAGTTCATACATGATTACTGTTCATGACACTGTTGCGATCACTGTTCCAGTACGATTCCGGCACTGATGTTACATGTAGGAACCAACATCACTTCGATATATAGTCGTTTAGCTCGAACAGCGATGGCTGCACCCAACCGTGCGAACCATCGAATGGAAACCAAAATAGCTCGTCGAATGAGCCATCTACTCCCATTCGGCCGAATGGCCAAGCCTATTGGGCCACAGCCGAACCAGCACCGACTGAGCAGCCAAGACCGAATGGTCTCATTCGTTCGGCAACCTCCCTTTCGGCCTAAGCCTCACTCGTACCAGCTTCTTTCGGCTAGGCCTCCACTCGGCTGCCTTTATTCGGCCAGGAGCCATTTGCATGAAATCATCTTCAGTCCAGGTTGTTTCGGCCCAAGACCCATACGGCTGAGCTGATTCGGCCAAGGGTATACGGGAAAACGAAAACCCTTATTCGGTCGTGACTCTCTTTCCTTCATAGGGATTATTCTATTCGACTAATCACATGGGATGAGATGCATGGTTTACACGAATGGATCGAACTATGTAGATTGCATGCATGGGATCTAATGTGTGTGAGCATGGGAAATCTATTAGAGTTAACACTAATGCTATTCAAGGATTAAGGAAGTTCAATCATGGGTTATTTCATGTGGAGTTAGTCTAAAATGCAAGAATTTATTTAAGGAAACCATGGATTAGGGTTTTCACTAACAAGGGTTTTCATAAATCACATTATAATCTAAACATGCGTGTCAACATCTTTTGAGTTAAACACACTTGGTAATTCACTGAGAATTAAAGGTTTTAGTCTAAGGTCATGGTCTTGTCATTACTATTAACACCTAACCCTTGGACAATTCATGAAAACATCCAACTACATTAGGTTGTTCTTTTGAACTACCTAGAATGGGTTGCACACGTAATGATCGAAGAATCATGGAATGATCAAGAACTAGTAATGGGCCCAAGGTTAATCAAATGAGATTAACCTAAGCCCATCATGTTTAATTATACTTTTCTCAAATTTAATATGTTTTTAATAAAAGAAATTGATTTATAAACTTTATTAAATTAAAATAAATGATTTTTAACCTAAGGTTTAACTTAAAATGAATTAATTTGAAAACGTTTTAATTAAAGACTTGTAATGATTACTTGTGGGATAAGGGTTTATTTATGGGTAATACCTTAGACTAGTTAGATGGAATTTTAGAAACACATTAGTAACATAGGACACATAGTTGCATACCAAGACTGAAACCCTAGATACGACTATTATAAATACTTATCGTATTCGAATCCTTTTAAAACAACTCAGGTGCTGAAGAAACATAGTCTACAAATAACGAGCACGCATTTTGTGATAATTCAATACAGAGCAACACAGGTGAGTTCATTGCCCCTTTTCTAAATATTTTTGTTTTACAAACGCGGGGCTGAGAAGCATGCGTAAATTATTTTCCTTGGATTATATTTACTTAATGCTTTTACTTAATATATGTTTTATATGTATAATTGTTATCCTAGATTCTGTCTAGGTAAACTATATACAAGATTTCAAATTAAGTTATCTATTCACTATGAGTAGATGACTATTTTAAATCAAAGAGCTATTTTCAAAGACCTACTTTCAAAGAACTAAATATCTAAAACAAAGAACTAATTTCAAAGGTTGTTTCAAAGAACTAAAGATCTATTTTCAAAGAACTAACGGTCCACTCAAAGAACTATTTTCGGTGATGTGTTGTCAAAGAACTAACGATTTATTTCAAAGAACTATGTACAAAGAACTATTTTCCAAGGGTTTGACTGGGAAATATCAAAGATAACATGTGCCAATCTCAGGTTTTAAAGATGTCCTAGCTAGACTGATCGAATATGAGACGCATGTTTGATGATGTTTACAGTATTCCCTAGCCAGTTTTGAGGAACATCTGGGAAATACTCAAAGATAACATGTGCCAAAGAACTAAAGAACTATACAAACCACGGACGATCTAAAGAACTATAAAAGCCTGTATATCAAGAGATGTCCTAGCTAGACTGATTGATTGTAGGTCGCATGTTTGATGAGATTTACAGATCTCCTTTACTACTAAGAACCCTAATTGCTAGACTAGTCTACTCGAGTTGACCAAGGCCCAATCATTAGGTCTTAGACTTTTATTAAATGTTTCTTTATTTATTTAACTAAGCATTTATAGAATTGTTTCTACCAATGTTACAGTTGATCATGATTGCGTGACGAAAATAAGGAATCAATAGAGATTTCAAAATGGTGTATCTACGGGAACAAAGAACTGAAGAACTAATGTGCTAATGGTGGGGGTGAAATGCTTAATTATCATTAACAACAATGTCATATGTGGTTTAGTATGTGGTGGGATGGAGTCTGGGCGGGTTGTAGGCTCGACCCTTTCGTATGCCCTATATATAAGCATACCGATATGGATATTACATGTGATGTTAATGAGATTAAGGTTGTTACCCATGAGTTTAGCAAATGTTTTAAGTGTGTGTTTAGAAATATGATGGAAATGGAATTGAATGGTAGGTAAAATGCTTAATTATCATTAACAACAATGTCATATGTGGTTTAGTATGTGGTAGGATGGCGTCTGGGCGGGATGTAGGCTCGACCCCTGCCCTATATATAAGCATACCGATCTGGATATTACATGTGATGTTAATGAGATTAAGGTTGTTACCCAAGAGTTTAACAAATGTTTTAAGTGCGTGTTTAGAACTATGATGGAAATGGAATTGAATGGTAGGTAAAATTCTTAAATATCATTAACAACAATGTCATATGTAGTTTAGTACGTGGTGCGATGGTGTTTGGGCGGGTTGTAGGCTCGACCCTTTCGTATGCCCTATATATAGGCATACCGAACTGGATATTACATGTGATGTTAATGAGGTTAAGGTTGTTACCGAAAAAGGGTTTGCAAAACCACTTATCAAATACTAAACTATATGAACTCACCAACCATGTGTTGACTTGATCTTTTTGCATGACTTCTCAGGTGACGAACAGGTCAATTAAGAAGTTATTGCTTTTGGGCTAGGATACCAGTTAGAGGACCTAGCATTTTGGACCTGCATATTTTTGGAACATCATTTACAGATTATTTTGTATATCTTGTGCAAATACAAGATAGAAAATTTATGATGTTGATAGCAGATTTACATTGTTAAATTATGAACAAAACTAATGTAATTTAACTTTGTAATTCTATTTTCAATTAGTATTTTCTCATTACATATCATGTGCAATGTAAACAATCTGATCATCACGATTATCATTCCCGATATCGCGCCTCGGGAACCTTCCGCTAGACAGGACACACGATCCGGCCCGCCGGCTCAGGGTGTGACAGATTGGTATCAGAGCCATGGTTATAGAGAAATATAGGTCACTTATTTAAATGGTTTGGCCTAGACTATAACCTAGGAACCCTCATGTAGAGAACATAGGACTTTACTTGCATTGTGTCTTCTGCATTCGATCATTGCACTAACCGATATTTTATTGGTTGTGATCAGAATGCAACCGGGAAGACCACCTTCCCTACTGCCTCCGCCACCACCGCCACCAAATTCACCTCCACACTCGGCAACACCGACACCGCCTAACTCTCCTCATCCGCCTCCTCCTCCTCCTTCACACTCTCCACCTCCAAACCCAAACACAAACCTGGATCCTGCTACCGTTGCCTTGGCAACACTACTGAGTAGCCAACTAACTAATCAGCTGAAGGAAGTGATACCGTATATGCTTAACCGTATTCGCAACGAGGGCAACAACACCGGGCATTCATCTGGGGAAGCGAGTGGGAATACTGGCAGTACATCCAATTACTCCTACAAGTCCTTTGTGGGATGTAAGCCGCCAAGCTTTAGCGGTACTGAAGTAGCCGTTGGATTAATCCAATGGATAGAAAAGATAGATACTACTCTGGATATCAGTAGCTGTCCAGAGCATCACAAAGTTCGCTATTCTGCTGGATGTTTCAATAAGCGAGCGTTGACCTAGTGGAACTCACAGATTCAAGCCAGGGGAAGGGAAGAAGCTATGGCGATGCCATGGGAAGAGTTCAAGACATTGTTGAGAGCGGAGTTTTGCCCAAAAACGAGCTGCAGAAACTGGAAGTCGAACTGTCAAACCATGTGATGAAAGGGGCAGATCATATGTGTTATACTACTCGTTACCTCTAATCAATCTTAGTAAATCCCTTTGCACCTCGCAATTGATCGAAGAGTTCAACAATTTGAGGAAGCGGATATCGATTCTTGATTGTGAGTTTGTTTAGTTCATGATAATGAAACCCATTCTAAATGAATCATCTTTATTTTTCACAAATAAAATAAGTGCACCCCAAGGAGATGAACTAGATCGAATGAAACCTTTTTCAGACAGTTCTCGTAAATGACTTGTGTAACGACCGGTTTTAACGGTTACGTGTGTTAATAAATAAACTTTATTATATTTTCAATTATGTTGTGATAATAATATAATAACATTTGGGGTATTATAGTTAACTAGTAACTAACTTGATTAGGTTGGTTAAATAAGTTAACTAGTTTAAAGCTTGAGGGACCAAAGTTGCCATATGGGCAAAGTTGAATTAAAAAAGGGAATATGATCATTGACTTGGTCAAAATTCAGAAAAACTCTTGTATGTGTGTGTGTTTTACGTGAGAACCACAGAAGAGAAGAAGGGTTTCAAAAACAAAAACCTAGCTTTCAAGATTGTTGAATTCATGGCTAAAGTTCAAGATTGGAGATTCTAAACCCATCCATAAGCGTTGCTTAACATCTTGTATGTGTTTTTAGATCCTATCTTGATGTTAATCGTGAGTTCTTATGATGAGCAAGATAAGGGTTTAGCTTAAATCTTTAAATTGGTTGTTTAAATGTGTTAGAAACCCTAAGTAGATGGGTGATCAAGTAACTAAACATCTAAGTTGATTAAAAATCAATGATTATGAACATGAGTGTTCATAGGAGGTTTTAAGATGGCTGAAATTGATAAAAAAAACGAGTTAGTAAGTTATGCACATAAGGTGCTTGATGAAATGCTTGAACCAAAAGAGATTTTTTGCTGAATTGAAAGAAATTGTGTTGATGCACTGTTATTGTAAAATCTGTATAAAATCATAGAAAAATCATGAGAAAATGAGCCTTATATGTTTGAAAATCTCTTTGAAAGGGCTACAATCCATCTTTTAACATGAAAACAAACTTAAGATGGGTTAAAAGGGCAATTACAGTAGCAACATCGAAAATTCAGCAACCTGAATTGAGAAAATGAAGGTGCTGGTCTGATTTTGTAAATTGTGTATAAAATCAACCTGTCACACCCCCAATTTTCACCTAACGGAATCATACCGTTTGGGAACGTGACAAACCAGGATCTCAGATCATTAGACATAACGAAGACCTCTATATGAATTTCAAAACATACTTTGGTCTAAAACTGTAACATCAAAATTTTCAAAGTTTGCGGAAGCGTTTTAAAACAATAGCAGTTGTAAAATGTAAATTACAATGCAAGGTTTTCAAATGTTCAAATTCAAATAACTATAATGTAAAGACATGCATGCGACTCAATCTCCTAGTCCATGCCTGCTTTCTTGTGCACCTTAGCGTCCTGAGAAAACATGTAAATCAAGTCAACACAAAGGTTGGTGCATTACACAGGTTTTAGCATTCACAATTGTTTGAAACAACAGTTTGAATATAAGTTTGCAGATAACATAATCACACATTGCATAGTCATGATAGCTAGTCATATATACTATTTACATAAGTGGTCGACACCGAAGCTGACTAGTGCATGCTATCGCATGTTTTGCCTTGCCACTATTGTCTAGCATAAACAATAGTAATGTGTGTTTGGTCAGTTAAACACTTGCGTAGATCCCATCTACCAAGTGAGGTTTGTCAAACCTAATAGATCTATTTCCAACTACCACGCTTTGCGCTACGGCAAACTAAACGGTTCGAAGTGTAAGGACTTGTAAATGCTATGTTGTCACATAATGTAAACAGCTAACTCATGCAAGTGATATGTATCCAAAAATGTTTGTTGCACATGTTTTCTCCCCCAAAACAGTTAAAATAAGAAAGGGGCCGTGTACGCACCTTTGATTGTTGCAGAATGATCAAGTACGTGAACTCGCGTAGATAATCCTCTTACGAAGGATCTGTGTTTAAACAATAACGTTGTGTTATTCGAGATGTCGTTTTGTGCTTGAAATCACATACGTGTCAACACACGTATGCTAGAGTGTTAGAAATGTGCATACGTAAATACGTGCGACTTTGAAATCGTTTAAATAAAATCATATCTGATTTTATTTAAATAACCGTAATTATACGCGATTTCGTTTCCGATCTAAAATATGAATTTTATTATTCTAATACGTTCGGGATTCTGTTACGGTTCCAACGCAATTTGAACGAGTTAAATCGGAGTTGAAACGAAGGAGTTATGATAAAAATATGGAAAATACTTTAAAACCCAAAAACCAGTAGGAGCCGGGCTCGAACCCGCGACCCCTCACTCATAACACACACACTACCAACTCAACTGCTTCAACATTTGATAATGAATCTGTTTCAGTTGGTTTTAAACACAACATGATTGGTTCCCCCTTGTTTCACCCTTAGCCGAACCAACTATCCTTCAATTAGTCCGGATTTCGAACCTGATAAACCTTTAGACAATGGGGCTTCGCTTGTAAAGGTTTAACCGACTCCGTATATGGTCTTAATTCGAACCCTAATCCACCTTAACCTGATTAATCGGACATTAAAAGTTTCGAACTCAAGTTCTCAACCCCAACTCAAAATCATTCAATTCGTTTTCACATTATGAAATTGATAGAGGGTTATCAATAAACAACCAATTCCGAAACTGTCTGGGTTGTTTAACTTCATTTTAAAACTCGTTCTAATCAAAACCCCCAAAATGTTTTAACTCAAGAACCCTAAATTAGGAAACCCATCAATTCATTATAGTTTGATAAAATTATCATATGCTTACCCTCAATCGGAACATTCTGAAACTAACCATAACAATCAATTTGATTCTTGAACTCGTTTAATCAAAAAACCCCAAAACCGTCTTGTTCTAAAAACCCTAGAATTAAAATCAATAGATTCACATATGCTAAATGAAATTTGAATATGTTTTAGCTTGATCGGAGGTGTCTGAACCTAATGGTGATGTTTAATTTCATATTAACCTCCATTTCGATCGAAACCCCCAAATCGTTTTTGCAAGAACCCTAGAACTCGAAGCACTATCAATTCGTTTTTATAACTCCAAATTAGATAGGGTTATGCTTAATCGGTTGGTTTAGGTCGTGTAGGAACAATTAATTACTTGTTTTGATCCCAATTCGATGGAGTTCGTCTTTGAGCCCTAGATTCGGTCCCCTCGAGATCGATCCTTCTGCTCGACTTGTTTTTCTTCAAATTGTTGGATGCCACAGACTCTGAATGTGCCGATGAAAGTGTAGTGATGTGCAATTGTGAGTGTCTTAATCGAATTTTACAAATTTAATCATGAAGGGTTACGGTTACAACTTTTCAATAACCATTGAGTTAAATTCGACATTCTAATGGACTCATAACGGTTTCTACTCATTAGTAATCATTAATAGGATGATTAGGAGTAGTTAATTTCGGTTTTTTTACTTGAAAGGATTGTGAAATTCGACTTTCAATTGATATTCAAACCGAATTTTGACTTTTAAAGTCAAAATCTTTGCACTTCAACTTAATTACAACTAAATCATTGAAATTGTAATGTTTAAAACTTTTTTTGCACCATAATAACCCTTAAAATTCGTTTTTGTTTGATTACATAACATTTCGGTTAATTCTAAAGTTAACGGAGTTAATCCGGAATACCGAATTGTCACTAATCGGGTCAATTGATCTATTGTAGGCTAAGTTAATCCTTTTGGGCCTCATAAATACAATTGGGCCTACCTTGGGCCTCATATTTACAATTGGGCCTACCTTGGACCTCATTGGGCCTACCTTGGGCCTCCTATTTACAATTGGCCTATTTCTATTCAATTGGGCCTCATCACATACAATTGGGCCTACTTCTATTCAATTGGGCCTCATAAGATACAATTGGGCCTACTTCTATTCAATTGGGCCTCATAAGATACAATTGGGCCTACTTCTATTCAATTGGGCCTCATAAGATACAATTGGGCCTACGGGGGTTAACTAGGTTAATTCGAAAATATCGGATTGTCACATCATCCCCTTGTTGAAAGAATTTTCGTCCCGAAAATTAGTAATTACTAGGAGTAGTTAGGAAACTACTTACGAGTTTAAATCGTACGTGTTAGTGTGGTTTGATCATTCCGTGTGCTTGCGTGTACTCACACACAAAATCTAATGCTTGCAACATCACAACTAAGTGTGATCGTTCAATGTGAAATGTGACTGTTTGCGTGTACACTAGTTAGTTCACCTAACTGTGACTGTTTGTGTTTGATCATACGGTGCTGTGTAATCTCACACATAGTGAGTGTCTGTAACTGTTTGTACTATGCAACCCCGCACATAGCAAATTGTGTGTAACCAATCATGCATGTACTACCATAACATGTAACATATGAGATGTAGCACATAAAATGTATAAAATGTAATGTAGCACAAATGTTTATAACAAAACCAATTGAATAAAGTGTTTGTGCTTACAGTTTGAAATTTGCAGTGTTGATGTGTGAAACATCACGTCATCCCCTTGTTGAAGGAAATTCGTCCCGAAATTTAACGTGCGCTTTCAGTGTTTGTAGTTGCTGTTTTGAACAGATGAGGATACTTCTTCATCATTTGGTCTTCCCGTTCCCATGTGAATTCAGGACCACGTCTTGAATTCCACCGAACTTTGACTATCGGAATCTTGCTTTGCTTAAGTTGTTTGACCTCTCGGTCCATGATTTCTGCTGGTTCTTCAATGAATCGTAACTGTTCATCCACTTGTATTTCTTCCAATGGTACAATCTATGTCTCATCAGAAAGACATTTCTTTAAGTCCGATACATGAAAGACATCATGAACTCCACTGAGTTCATCCGGTAATTTGAGTTGATACGCAACCGGACCAATCCTTTTCAGAATCTCAAAAGGTCCTACGTAACGTGGACTAAGCTTTCCGCGCTTGCCGAATCGTATCACACCTTTCCAAGGTGATACCTTTAGAAGAACTCGGTCTCCTACTTGGAATTCCAATGGTTTACGACGTTTGTCTGCATAACTCTTCTGTCGATCCCGGGCCGCTGCCATACGGTTCCGGATTTAAACTATCTTCTCTGTCGTTTCGTGTACTAATTCAGGACCTGTTATTTGACTGCCACCAATTTCAGCCCAGCAAACTGGTGAACGACATTTGCGACCATACAAAGCTTTAAACGGTGCTGCCTGAATACTTGTATGATAACTATTGTTGTAAGAGAATTCCACTAACGGTAAGTGGTTTTCCCAGCTATCACCAAAGTCAATTACACAAGCTCGTAACATATCCTCAAGCGTTTGAATCGTACGTTCACTTTGACCGTCGGTCTGTGGATGATAGGCGGTACTCATGTCTAAACGAGTTCCCAAGGACTTATGAAGTGAATTCCAAAAATTTGAAGTAAATCGGGCATCCCGATCTGATATGATAGAAATTGGCACACCATGCCGTGCTACCACTTCCTTAATGTAAATGCGAGTCAGTTTCTCCATCTTGTCGGTTTCCTTGATTGCTAAGAAGTGTGTAGATTTTGTTAATCGATCAACAATTACCCATATCGTATCACAACCACTCGGTGTACGGGGTAACTTAGTAATGAAGTCCATCGAAATCTGTTCCCATTTCCACATTGGTATTTCTGGTTGTTGCAGCAAACCAGATGGTTTCTGATATTCCACTTTGACTTTCGAACAAGTCAAACATTTGCTAACATACTTAGCAATGTCAGCTTTCATGTGAGGCCACCAATACAGTGCCTTCAAGTCATGATACATCTTATCTGATCCCGGATGGACTGAATATCTGGACTTGTGTGCTTCATCCATCACGAGTTCCCTTAAACCTCCGTACAAAGGTATCCACAGTCGATTAATGAAATAACGAATTCCATCAGGTTTAACATCCAACTGTGTTTCCATCCCCCGTAAGGATTCATGTACCAGATTATCCTTTTCTAAGGTTCCCAGTTGAGCACTGCGTACCTTGTCAGGTAAGTCAGTATGTACTGTCATCATAAGTGCACGAACCCGTCTTGTTGAAGTGTCTTTTCTACTTAAAGCATCAGCTACCACATTAGCTTTTCCCGGGTGATACTTAATCACGCATTCGTAGTCGTTCAACAACTCAACCCATCATCGCTGTCTCATATTAAGCTCCTTCTGATCAAAGATATGTTGCAAACTCTTATGATCAGTGTAAATGGTACACTTAGTTCCATATAAGTAATACCTCCAAATCTTCAAAGCAAAAACCACTGCTCCTAACTCCAAGTCGTGAGAAGTGTAATTCTTTTCGTGTGGTCGTAGCTGCCTTGAAGCATATGCAATCACTTTATCACGTTGCATCAGCACACATCCCAAACCCTGTGCAGATGCGTCACAATACACCACAAAGTCTTCCGTCCCTTCTGGTAAGGACAGAATCGGCGCACTGCAGAGTTTCTGTTTCAATAACTGGAATGTCGCTTCCTGTTTATCCGTCCAGTTATACTTCGTTCCCTTGTGCATAAGAGCTGTAAGTGGTTGAGCGATCTTTGAGAATCCCTCAATGAATCGTCGGTAATAACCCGCCAAACCAAGGAATTGTCGTACCTCGGTAGGAGTCTTTGGTGCTTCCCAATTCTTAATCGCTTCAATCTTTGCTGGATCAACATGTATGCCTTTTTTATTGACTATATGACCCAAGAATTGTACTTCTCGCATCCAAAAGTCACATTTTGAAAACTTAGCGTACAATTGTTCCTGTTTCAGTAATTCTAGTAGCAATCGGAGATGTTCAGCATGTTCTTCTTCGGTTTGAGAATATATGAGAATGTCATCAATGAAAACAATGACAAACTTATCGAGATAAGGTTTACAAACACGATTCATGAGATCCATGAATACAGCTGGAGCGTTTGTCAACCCAAATGGCATGACCAAGAACTCATAATGGCCATAGCGCGTCCTGAATGCTGTCTTCGGGATGTCTTCTTCCTGTACTCTGAGTTGATGATAACCCGGTCTGAGATCAATCTTCGAGTAGTAACTCGAACCTTGCAACTGATCGAACAGATCGTCAATTCTGGGTAATGGATACCGGTTTTTGATAGTAACCTTGTTAAGTTCCCGGTAATCGATACACATACGAAAAGTCCCGTCCTTTTTCTTGACAAACAAAACTGGAGCTCCCCACGGTGAGAAACTAGGTCGTATAAAACCCTTATCTAACAACTCTTGCAGTTGTGTAGATAACTCTTGCATCTCTGATGGTGCAAGTTGATAAGGCGCCCTAGCTATCGGTGCTGCATCTGGTGTAAGGTCGATTCGGAATTCCACTTGTCTGATAGGCGGTAATCCCGGTAAGTCTTCTGGAAATACTTCCGGAAATTCACAAACTACTGGAATATCTTCAATCTTCTTCTCAGCTACCGGTTTTTCAGTTATAAGTGCTATAACTGCCGTATGACCTTTACGCAGACATTTATGTGCTTTCATACAAGATATGAGACGCAGTGACGTACTGCTCTTCTCACCTTGTACATACAATGTCTCTCCATGCGGAAGAGGTATACGAACGATCATTTCATGGCATACTATTTTCGCCTGGTGTTTGGACAACCAGTCCATGCCAATGACTACATCAAAACTTCCTAAAGTGATAGGCATAAGATCAATTTCCAATGCCTGACCCATCAAATCAAGTATACATCCCTTAAGGATTTGTTCACTTACAATTAACTTACCATCAGCTAATTCTACAGTGTATGGACTATCTAAGGCAGTGGGACTAACATTTAGCAACTTAGCAAGTGAACTAAATACAAAACTCCGATCGGCACCAGTGTCAAATAACATAGAGGCATAGTGATTATTTAAGAGGAACGTACCCGTAACAATGTTGGGATCCTCCCGTGCTTGACGTCCTCCAATCACAAACGCCCTGCCCCTAGCACCATTGTTATTGTTGTTGTTATTGGTGCCATTGCCGTTTCCGTTGCCGTTGCCATTTGCATTGTTATCCCCGCCTTTCTTGAGTTGTGGGCAATCCTTTTTAAAGTGCCCCATCTTGCCACACTCAAAACAACCCTTCTGTGCGTTGTTCTGGTTGTTATTCTGATTGTTGTGATTGTTTTGCAGCTCTCCGCGACAATCCTTAGCTGCATGTCCAACTTTACCACACCGTTGGCACTTAACTTTATCACACTGATTTCCCGCATGATGAAATCCACACCTGTTACACTTTGGATGTTTACCAATATAACCCCCTCATGATGACGACTGCTGACCACTGTTCGAATTGTGGTAAGACTTGTTTGAGTCTTGCTTCCGGTTCTGCTGAAACGGCTGTTGGTTGAAATTCTTGGTGTTGCTACTCTCCCACTTCCTTTTGTGATCTCCCACCTTAGTAGCTGATGTTCACTTAGGCAGAGTCCCCTGTAACACCGCCTGGTCAGTCAATTGGTGCGTCAGTCGAACAGCTTGTTGAATTGTTGTGGCATTTGCAGAAGTAACCAAACCCTGGATCTGAGGCACCAATCCCCCGATATACCTCTCTATCCACTTACTGGCTGGAGTAGCCATGTGAGGTAGAAGTCTGGCCAATTCATGTGACCGGGTCGCATATTCCTCAATGTTTGACCCCTCCATCTTAAGATGCCAATACTCCTCCTCCAGTTTCTGCATCTCACTGCGAGGGCAGTATTCTTCCTGCAATAAAGTCTTGAAACCATTCCAAGTCAAGGCATTAGCCTCACCCAATCCCAAAGTTTGGACATTCAAGTTCCACCAAGTCAATGCCGGACCCTCCAATGTTCCCGTAGCATACTTTACTTTACTCTCATCAGGACAGTTGCACATCTCAAACACTGATTCAGCCTTCTCAATCCATCGAAGGAGTCCAATGGCCCCCTCCGATCCTTTGAAATTATGTGGCTTACAGTACAAGAACATCTTGAACGTGCACGCCTGTGGATTCACCAATCCCCCAGCTGGACCATGTGGCCCTGTATTGTGTGTCTGTGCGTAGTTCGCGATAGCCTCCGCAACCCTGTTATTAATCAGCTCATTGAGCTCAGCAACTGTCATGTGAACATTCCCCTCAGCCATTATCTTCCTAGTTAAAAGAAGTGTTAGAGCGTTATCAAAGTCCAATGTGAAACGTGTAAACAATACAACAAACATCAAACATGTAATGTAGAAATCAACACAACTGTTGTCAATAATAATAGTTTTTCAATAGATAGAAATCTGTTTTGAGTACAATACTTTCAAAATCAAACATAAGTTTTCAAACTTCTAATATAGGGACACAACCCGCCCCTAATAAGTTTAAATAAAATAAAGAAAATCAATCATCCTCAATAGTGGATTCAGGATCAGAATCAACAGCTGGTGCTGGTTCCTCCCCTTCCTCATCTTCATCCTCTTCATCCTCTTCTTCATTCTCTGAGACCACCAAGTCCTCCAAGGCTTCAAGTCTGCCTTCCAGAATCTCAGCTCGGTCCTCAGAAGCTTGAAGACGATCAGTCAAATGGATGATCTCATCTCGCATCTCATTAACCAGGTGGGCAAGGTTATCTTGCCTTTCATTTGCATCCCAGAGTTCCCGAACATTGTACTCAATTCTATCATTAGCCCAGTACAAGTCCTCACGTAGTTTGGCAATCTCCTCAGAGTCAGTCCGTTGCCTCTTAGGCTCAGGAACATCCAATGCAGGTGGTGGATGAGTAGAAGGTCCCTCAGCAGGAATCTCCTGAGAACCCTCAACTGGCTCCTCCTCCGGATCCTCATCCGGGTCCTCATCTGGATCCTCCTCCGGATCCTCCTCCGGGTCCTCATCCGGATCCTCCTCCAGATCCTCCTCAGGGTCTGAATCATCTCTCTCAGATGGTGGAGGAGATGGGATAGGTGGTGCTGGTGATGATGGTGGTACTGGAACTACTGGCTCCTCATCCTCCGAATCATCAATGTATATATATGGTGCTGATGATGAAGATGCCATGCCTGTTACATAATACCATATGTAAGTGCAGTGCCATGGAATGTGTAAGCAAGTCTATTACATAATGCCATATGTAATTTCTAAGTGATATGTGTAAGCATGCGTGTCTAATGTCTAACAGTTATAGTCTAAGTCTACAAATGCAAACCTAGTTCGCTATAACCAATGTCTCTGATACCAATCTGTCACACCCCCAATTTTCAACTAACGGAATCATACCGTTTGGGAACGTGACAAACCAGGATCTCAGATCATTAGACATAACGAAGACCTCTATATGAATTTCAAAACATACTTTGGTCTAAAACTGTAACATCAAAATTTTCAAAGTTTGCGGAAGCGTTTTAAAACAATAGCAGTTGTAAAATGTAAATTACAATGCAAGGTTTTCAAATGTTCAAATTCAAATAACTATAATGTAAAGACATGCATGCGACTCAATCTCCTAGTCCATGCCTGCTTTCTTGTGCACCTTAGCGTCCTGAGAAAACATGTAAATCAAGTCAACACAAAGGTTGGTGCATTACACAGGTTTTAGCATTCACAATTGTTTGAAACAACAGTTTGAATATAAGTTTGCAGATAACATAATCACACATTGCATAGTCATGATAGCTAGTCATATATACTATTTACATAAGTGGTCGACACCGAAGCTGACTAGTGCATGCTATCGCATGTTTTGCCTTGCCACTATTGTCTAGCATAAACAATAGTAATGTGTGTTTGGTCAGTTAAACACTTGCGTAGATCCCATCTACCAAGTGAGGTTTGTCAAACCTAATAGATCTATTTCCAACTACCACGCTTTGCGCTACGGCAAACTAAACGGTTCGAAGTGTAAGGACTTGTAAATGCTATGTTGTCACATAATGTAAACAGCTAACTCATGCAAGTGATATGTATCCAAAAATGTTTGTTGCACATGTTTTCTCCCCCAAAACAGTTAAAATAAGAAAGGGGCCGTGTACGCACCTTTGATTGTTGCAGAATGATCAAGTACGTGAACTCGCATAGATAATCCTCTTACGAAGGATCTGTGTTTAAACAATAACGTTGTGTTATTCGAGATGTCGTTTTGTGCTTGAAATCACATACGTGTCAACACACGTATGCTAGAGTGTTAGAAATGTGCATACGTAAATACGTGTGACTTTGAAATCGTTTAAATAAAATCATATCTGATTTTATTTAAATAACCGTATTTATACGCGATTTCGTTTCCGATCTAAAATATGAATTTTATTATTCTAATACGTTCGGGATTCCGTTACGGTTCCAACGCAATTTGAACGAGTTAAATCGGAGTTGAAACGAAGGAGTTATGATAAAAATATGGAAAATACTTTAAAACCCAAAAACCAGTAGGAGCCGGGCTCGAACCCGCGACCCCTCACTCATAACACACACACACTACCAACTCAACTGCTTCAACATTTGATAATGAATCTGTTTCAGTTGGTTTTAAACACAACATGATTGGTTCCCCCTTGTTTCACCCTTAGCCGAACCAACTATCCTTCAATTAGTCCGGATTTCGAACCTGATAAACCTTTAGACAATGGGGCTTTGCTTGTAAAGGTTTAACCGACTCCGTATATGGTCTTAATTCGAACCCTAATCCACCTTAACCTGATTAATCGGACATTAACAGTTTCGAACTCAAGTTCTCAACCCCAACTCAAAATCATTCAATTCGTTTTTACATTATGAAATTGATAGAGGGTTATCAATAAACAACCAATTCCGAAACTGTCTGGGTTGTTTAACTTCATTTTAAAACTCGTTCTAATCAAAACCCCCAAAATGTTTTAACTCAAGAATATTTAGGGAAACCCATCAATTCATTATAGTTTGATAAAATTATCATATGCTTACCCTCAATCGGAACATTCTGAAACTAACCATAACAATCAATTTGATTCTTGAACTCGTTTAATCAAAAACCCCCAAAACCGTCTTGTTCTAAAAACCCTAGAATTAAAATCAATAGATTCGCATATGCTAAATGAAATTTGAATATGTTTTAGCTTGATCGGAGGTGTCTGAACCTAATGGTGATGTTTAATTTCATATTAACCTCCATTTCGATCGAAACCCCCAAATCGTTTTTGCAAGAACCCTAGAACTCGAAGCACTATCAATTCGTTGTTATAACTCCAAATTAGTATAGGGTTATGCTTAATCGGTTGGTTTAGGTCGTGTAGGAACAATTACTTACTTGTTTTGATCCCAATTCGATGGAGTTCGTCTTTGAGCCCTAGATTCGGTCCCCTCGAGATCGATCCTTCTGCTCGACTTGTTTCGCTTCAAATTGTTGGATGCCACAGACTCTGAATGTGCCGATGAAAGTGTAGTGATGTGCAATTGTGAGTGTCTTAATCGAATTTTACAAATTTAATCATGAAGGGTTACGGTTACAACTTTTCAATAACCATTGAGTTAAATTCGACATTCTAATGGACTCATAACGGTTTCTACTCATTAGTAATCATTAATAGGATGATTAGGAGTAGTTAATTTCGGTTTTTTTACTTGAAAGGATTGTGAAATTCGACTTTCAATTGATATTCAAACCGAATTTTGACTTTTAAAGTCAAAATCTTTGCACTTCAACTTAATTACAACTAAATCATTGAAATTGTAATGTTTAAAACTTGTTTTGCACCATAATAACCCTTAAAATTCGTTTTTGTTTGATTACATAACATTTCGGTTAATTCTAAAGTTAACGGAGTTAATCCGGAATACCGAATTGTCACTAATCGGGTCAATTGATCTATTGTTGGCTAAGTTAATCCTTTTGGGTCTCATAAATACAATTGGGCCTACCTTGGGCCTCATATTTACAATTGGGCCTACCTTGGGCCTCATTGGGCCTACCTTGGGCCTCCTATTTACAATTGGCCTATTTCTATTCAATTGGGCCTCATCACATACAATTGGGCCTACTTCCATTCAATTGGGCCTCATAAGATACAATTGGGCCTACTTCTATTCAATTGGGCCTCATAAGATACAATTGGGCCTATTTCTATTCAATTGGGCCTCATAAGATACAATTGGGCCTACGGGGGTTAACTAGGTTAATTCGAAAATATCGGATTGTCACACAACCGTATATCCGTTTGAGGCGTATCTTATATGTCTGGAAAGGTCTAAGAGTCTACTACAACCAATATTTGAACATGAAGAGCTAAAACATATTGTAAATGTGTCAAAAATGTTGATTACAGCAGCAACTCAGAAAGTTGCTGCACAAAAATGAGATTTGAAAGTCAATGTTTTTAACATAAACATGTGATTATAAGTAGTAACTTGACTTCTAAACACTATATATTGATAATTGAGATTCAAATTAGTTTGAATCAATATGTATATGTGTTGTGTGTATTGAAACTAGTTGTATATATATGTGAATTGCAACTAGGTGTTGAAGGTGGAAGTCAAGGGATAAGCCATAGAAGTGGAAACGAGGTTGTAGGAGGTGACCGACTATTTGAACAAGGTAAGTTACCCAACTTACTATAAAATTACATATAAGTAGTAGAAAGAGTCTACTTGATTGTTGGTGTTTATATATTGATTGTGCATAACTTGACTAACGAAATTAATTGAGTTAAAAGACTATGAGAAGGCATTTTTAGTTTCAATATGAATGTTATGCTTGAGTTGTATGTGTAATATAAATGGCATATAATTAGCCGGATGAGCCAGTAGATGAGTTCATGATACCACATGAGTGTGGATAGCCGGATGAGCTGGAAAAATTGATCAATTGAACCACTAGAGAGTGGATAACCGAATGGGTCGGTAGATAGTGTGATAAACCACTAGAGTGTGGATAACCGGATGAGCCGGGATTTAAATTGATAAAAACCCACTAGAGTGTGAGTAATTGAATGAGTCAAAATAGTGAATATAATTTGATGATTAACTAGAGGTGCTAGTAATGGAGTTGGAAATAGATCATATAATCCTATTTGTGAAAAGTGACCCATTAAGGGAAATAAATGTACAATGGTGTGTTATGTGCAATTAGATGTTTGAATATGATATATTATGATCTAAACATGATAATCATCCATATGATATGTATGTGGATTTGTTAGAATGAGTTTTGGGAACTTTGGGGGTTACTTACTTAGTTCATATGAACTAATTGTGACCTTATATGTGATGTTTACAGGTCAAAAATAGATATGCATCGGGCGATCAGATCGGGCACGTTTTGGAGCGGAATCACTCGTTATGTTAGTTTTTTTTGTGGTTGTAACTTAAATATACTATGTTTTTTTTTGATGTGTGAATGTTTTAAACAAGTCTTTTATGATCCGTGTGGGATCAGGGTGTCACAACTTGCCAATTCTTGTAGTTTAAATGATGCAAGTCGATATGGAGCTTTGTCGAAAAGAATCGCACCAGGAATAAGATCAATTCGAAAATCAACTTGTTGAGTTGGAGGTATACCAGTAGTGTCTTCAGGAAGACTTCAAAAAAATCACGCACGATCAGAATGTCTTCTATATTTTTCTTTTCAGTTTTGGTTTCCACAATGTAAGCTAAGAAGGTCAGGTACTTTTTGCATAAGTACTTTAGAGCTTGAGCGCAAGACATGAGTTTAAGACCCTTTGAAGCCCTCTACATATAAATACTAAGTTCTTGACCTTCTTTAAGTGGAATATAAATGTATTTTACAAAGAAAATAATTTCAGGTGGTGGTTTGACAACAAATCCATGCCTACTAATATATCAAAACTACCCAACTTCACTAGTATAAGATCGATAGTAAAGTCATGTTTGTTAAGGTTCTAAGTATAGTTTAATATGTATGATTCATGTTTAATAGACTTACCATCAACTACTTCAAAACTAAATGGTTTATCCATCTTTGTTGGATGCATGTCAAGTAATGGTTCAAACTCTAAAGAGACAAAACTTCTATAGGCTCTCATATCAAACAATATAGATGCATAAATTCCATTAATTAGAAACGTACCATTCACCACATCGTTATTGTATTGTGTTTCGTTTGCGTTGACATTGACATTGAACACACGACCCCTAGCTCTTGATTGCCTTGGTTATTTTGAGCCCCCAAAGCATTGTTTTTATTGGGTCTAAGAGGGCAATTGTTAGCATACTTATTTGGATTCTTATAGTTATAGAAAACTCTAGCCACATTTGTCTAGGCGTAGTGATAAAAGGAATATTTGCTTGTGGAGGCTTGAACTTTAGCCGCTCGACAATTGATAGCAATGTGACCAAATCGATTGCAATTTGTGCACAATAACGTTGTTGAATAGACAAATAGTCATGGTTGCATGCATTACATAATGTAATAACATACAAGTACAGATTTTTGTTGGGTTGAGTGATAATAGTGGGAGCATCTTATTATATAGGTGTAGCATGTGTCACAACAAAGTTCATGTGATCCGCTTCCCTCTTATTGTTTATTTTGAAAGGTGTGGATGTTGAACCAACTTTTGACTCCTCTTTTGGAGTCTCAAGAGAACCTTTAGGTTTTTTTTTTACCTGTTCTTTGTCTTTCTTTGGCCCTTTTCCTTGTTAAGGTCCCGGCCTTAACATGATTATCGCTAAGAGTCATAGATGGATAGCATCGGCTAGAATAACGGGTTTGCTACCCCAAACAACATCTTGAATCAACGTTTGCAATCCACAATGTAGTTTTCAATTCCCCTTGTCAAAAGGGGTCACCATGTGGGGACAAAGCAAACTTTACTCATGGAACCGATTTTTGTAAGCCATATTCTCGCAATTTCCTGTTTAAGTTCCCAAAAATCATACTCTGGTTTCTTGACCTCATTTTGAGGATAAAATTACCAAGTCATATGCTCCTTGAGTTGATCCCAAGTCAAAGTAATGACGACTTCACCCAAAGTCCATTTTTCATTGTTCCATCATGTAAGAGCCCCTATTTTGAAGAGTTCCCATAGCAAACCTTTAGATCATCCGGACATTCACTCTTCATGTCCTTCATAGATTAATTAAACTAGGTTTAATCCCACCCGCGCGTTGCGGCGGGTTATCACAGTATACTTCCGATAACGGGTATTATATATCATTTGCAAAATCATAAGTTACATAGCAAAATCAAATCTCTCATCACAAACTCTATACAATTATATATATATATATATATATATATATATATATATATATATATATATATATATATAAACATAAAATTATACAAAATTGAAAAAACAAAATTTAAAAGTTTTAGTGGCCAAAATTAAATAAACAAAACTTTATATTATATAAAAGTTTTAGTGACCAAAATCGAAAAAACAAAACTTTATATTATATAAAAGTTTTAGTGGCCAAAATCAAAAAAAAAACTTTAAAAAGTTTTAGTGGCCAAAATCGAAAAAACAAAACTTTATATTATATAAAAGTTTTAGTGACCAAAATCAAAAAAACAAAACTTTACTATTAAGTTTTAGTTGCCAAAATCGAAAAAACAAAACTTTATATTATATAAAAGTTTTAGTGGCCAAAATCGAAAAAACAAAACTTTAAAAAGTTTTAGTGGCCAAATTCGATAAAACAAAACTTTATATTATATTAAAGTTTGAGTGGCAAAAATCGAAAAAACAAAACTTTAAAAGTTTTTGTGGCCAAAATCGAAAAAACAAAACTTTATATTATATAAAAGCTTTAGTGACCAAAATCGAAAAAACAAAACTTTACTTTAGTGACCAAAATCGAAAAAACAAAACTTTATATTATATAAAAGTTTTAGTAGTCAAAATCGAAAAACAAAACTTTAAAAAGGTTTAGTGGGCAAAATCGAAAAAACAAAACCTTATAATATATAAAAGTTTTAGTGGTAAAAATCGAAAAAACAAAACATTAAAAGTTTTAGTGGTTAAAATCAAAAAAACAAAACTTTATAGTATATAAAAGTTTTGGTAACCAAAATCAAAAAAACAAAACTTTACTGTTCCTTTCAGTTGGTTTTTAATATATATATTAATTTGGATAATTCATAACGATTTTTTATACTTAGAGGATGTTACTTCCCTAGAATATTGATATACTCGATATCTAAAAAAAATGTTAACATTCATGATATTTATGCATGTTGGAGTAATATTTTTCACCATTACACACTCATTAGGCATACACAAAAATGCAATGTTTTCATATTTGGACCGGACGTCGAACCGGTCTCCTTACTGGTCAGAGATCCGACCGGATTTAAGATCCGGATGATTTTATAAACATTTTAAATATATATATATATATATATATATATATATCAAAAAAAACAAAAGAAAATAAAAAAATTTAAAAAAACCCGGTTCAACCACCGGTTCGACCGGCCGGTTCACCCAAAAACGGCCCAATTAACCCCTAACCGGACCGGTTCACCCACCGGTTCCCGGTTCGACCGGTCCGGCCCGATTTTCAAAACACTGCAAAAATGTGATCCTTTTCTTTTAAATTCATATTCTCTTTTCGTTTGAAATATAAAATTAAGCGAAAAAGTACTAAAATATAGCATTCCTCATCTAATATGTGGTGAGGGATAAACATGTGCACTCATGTCCATCTACTCATGGTACCTGCTAAATTTATACCAAAAAATTACTTAATATTATTTCTTAATTAACCCTAGATCGACCAATTGTTTTCGGAGGTAGCGTTATTGAATTCTAATGTGAAGGTTATGTATTCGAGTCTCACTTTGAACAATATGTTTTAGGTGGGTCAGAGATTTTATCACCATGAGTCTTCGGGCGGAGCCGGGTCACCAGTGTTGCCTACGTTTCACGAGCGTACTTGACCTTTTGTTGTTCGGTTTACCCGGGTGACTGAACTTAACATATATTCGTAGGCAGTTAAAAAAATTGCTAAATATTTTATGGATGTGATGGTGACTCAAGATTTTTAGAAAAAAATTGTAGTTGTACCTTCTAGAAACAATATAATTAGTTTTATAATCTGCGTTTTTCACTTTATATTACTTATTTTCTTGGTGTGATGGTAACCACGAATAAAAATTGAAAGAATTGGTGGACCGTCCGAGTGGAATCCAAGATAGTTTGTTGGATGTTCTCTTCTGTTGTCTAAAAGCGATCTTTAAAAAAAATAAAAAAAAAGGTCTAAAATGTTGTTTGGAGCTATAATTCATCTTAGTCAAGATTCTTATGAATAAGTCGTATTTATCATTTTTAAAATAAGTCGTATTTATCACAAAAATCTATAATCAAAACTCTGAACTTTTGTGAGCAAAATGAGCAGCAACAAAAAAAATAAAAAATCAAATATAATAAATCTGACCTGCTGTCCAAAAGTCTTTCGTGCTCAAACTGCCAAAGAGGGTATTTTTATACTATCATATAAAGTGTAATATGTACATTTGTGTTCCTATTTATCACAGCAATCAACCAAAGATGGTAAACTCTTTCAGAGAAAACAAAAAGAAAATATCTACTACTTGTAAGATAAACTCACGTAATTGTTGAAGTTGCTTAGAATAGGCCACACACAAATATATGTAGCAAAAAATATAGAAATATGAGGCTAGTCAGCAAAATCCTTATAAGATTCTCGTAAATTGTCTACAATTAATGGGAAAATAAATCTTCAAAAAGTAGATGAGGCTTACAACACAAATCAAAGGATTTGTTTTTTCAAGAAATGAGTGGTGGTCTCAAGGTAGTCAGAATAACATTAATAAAAGTGGTTTTTGACTTTAAATTTGAATTTTAAAGGTAGAAAGAAGATGAAGGTTAAATTTGAAATATAATCATTATTTTCTCTCTTATTAAGCACTGATCAATTGTTTTTTGAAATAAAATCATTATTCTCTCTTATTAATTACTAATCTATTTTATTTGAAATATAATCAATGTTCAATTGACATCCGCATTACATATTTTTTGCTTATGTGGACAAGATTAGAGATTGACAGATAAGTTGACTTAACTCTCATTTATTAGATAAATAGATTATAATTAAGATGATAAGATAGTTGTTAACACTTGAAACATGTCCTTTATAAAACGGGTTACTTTTTACCGTGTTAAAATAGGTTGGATTGAGTTAAGCAAAGAAGTTCAAAAACAAAAATACTAGAAAACATTGATACCTTGATATATGAAACAAAATCCTCGTCATGGGCTAGTCAGCAAGGCCATTAAGTCATGGTTAGTTGGTCACAATGTAAATGTTCTCCTACTACTATTCAAGAAAATCATGCCACCAAACTAAAGTAAAATTATGTAAGGAAGTTTTTCTTAGTCAGTTTGATTAGTTCTACCCAGAAGAGAACTAAACACATTGGATCGTGTGAAATAATTTAGGTCTCTAAGCCTGTGTGCAGCAGTCGTCCCGCTACCCCAGCGGCCTTTCAATTTTCGGTGAGGCTAGGCGGGAACACCGCCCCCAACCCTTGTAGCTCGCCTCTTTCGCCCAAAGCAGCCCCTGCTCTCCGCTTTCTCCAACAGTTTTCCGAGCAAATTCTGATAAAAAAACCTCATATTTTTAGCGTTAAAATTCCGACAATTTATCGACAAAACATGTAGTGGTCGGAAAGCTATCGGTAGATACCGATGGAATTCCGACACCCGGTTTACAAATAAAATAAATTAACATATTTTTCATAACGTTATCAGGAAAATAGCAAAAAAAATGAATTAAAGAAATAATTAAAATGTGGTTTAGAAATATAAAATATTTTTTTTTCATTTTATTTTATTCTAAACATAAAAAAATAAATATGAAAGTTTGATTTTATGATGTATAATGGATGTTTAGAAAAGATTAATTAAAAACACGATGTCTAAAGCTTGAAAACAAAAAAAAATGAATTGTTTTAGTAGGAAAATGGTCAAAAGTTTCCGACATTTTCTAGCCAAAATAAACAATTCGTTAGAAAATCGTAGCAATTTTCCGACTATATTCTTATCACATGTTTTCTTCTTTTATTTTTCAGACTATTAACATCATTTTCTCTTATAATCTTCGTCACACCTTGATTATATACGAAAACATTAGTTATAAATAATATAATGTAACAAATTATATGTATTTCAGTTGTGAAACAAACAAATGCACATATACTTGTACACTATAAACTTTCTTGGGATTTAATAGTGTACATACACGTAAATACTTGGATGTTTATAACATATATAATTTATTAACACTAAGTTTTTTCTGATGTATAATGAATGATTAGAAAAGATGAAGTGAAAAAAAAAAGATGTCTAAAGCTTGAAAAACAAAAAATGAATCGTTTTAGTCCGAAACTAGTTGGAAGTTTATGACATTTTTCCAACCAAAATAACAATTCTTGGAAAATGGTAGCAATTTTTCAACTATATTCCTACCATAGGTTTACTAAAATATTCTGCAACTTTAATAAATCTAAATCTGAAATCTCATTTTCTATTAACATTTCTTTTTATGCCCTACATACTTATCCTGAATCGTTAACCGTGTCAGTTTTTGGTTCGGTTCTTAACCTTAACCCAATTACAAATTCTGTTGTGAAACAAACAAATGCATATATACTTGTACACTATAAACTTTCTTGGGTTTTAATAGTATACGTACACGTAAATACTTGGATGTTTATAACATACATAATTTATTAACACTAAATTTTTTTCTGATGTGTAATGAATGTTTAGAAAATATGAAGTGAAAAAAACCGATGTCTAAAGCTTGAAAAACAAAAAATGAATCGTTTTAGTAGGAAGATAGTTGGAAATTTCTGACATTTTTTCGACCAAAATAACAATTCGTTGGAAAATGGTAGCAATTTTCCGACTATATTCCTACCATAGGTTTAATAAAATATTCAGCAACTTTAATAAATCAAAATATGAAATCTTATTTTCTATTAACGTTTCTTTCAATGCCCTACATATTTATCCTGAATCATTAACAGTCGGTTTTTGGTTCGGTTCTTAACCTTAACCGAATTACAAATTCGGTTATCGTATCAGTTTTTGGATTCATTGTTCTTTGAATTTGGCTTGTTCGGTTATTCGGTTAAACCGTTGAAACCGATTTGGTAATTAATTAATGTATTTTTTTTATTTATATTATATAACCATTGAATGTCTACTACCATCTCACGATTTATTATTGTAATAATTTTAAGTTATTTTTATATCAGCTTTATTTTTTGTTATTCTTAAAGTAAAATTTATAGCCACAAATTTGGAGTAAAGTAAAATTGTTTTGTTTTGTTTTTTTGAAACATTTTTTGTCAAAACTTGTAGGAAAAAATAAGAAAATGTTTGTCGAAAATTTGTTACAAATACAACAAATAAATGAACAAATAAATAATGATGGTGGTCGGAAATTCATCGGAAACATCTGATCGGAAATCAGTCAGAAAATAATAAATTTAAAAAACGAGTTTTGCCGGAAATTAGCTGGAATAGACAAAAATTAAAACCTATTTTTAATATATTTTTGCCTGAAATTTTCTCGGATGCTAGTCGGAATTAGGCTGCTGACTCGATGGTTGTAAATCACTGTTGTAGGTACGACTGTTAAACCAGTTCTGGTTGCTATTGTAAAGACTCCAAACAGGTTGTTTCTGGTGTTATTTACAGCGGTAATCACGGGTGTAGATGCCGGTTCTTAGGGCTGGCCTCTATTTATTATTAGGTTTGGGCTTTGATGTATATAGCTGGGTTTAAAATTGGAGTTGGGCTTTGGTATTTTGGCTGGCACATCTTTTTAAATTGCAACAGCCATAAGGCCCCTCATGACTCCTCACACACAGGTCATAAAAGAACAAATGGGTGCCCGACTCAGAAGTCAGAAACAGGTACCAATCACGAGATCAGGGAATCAGATTTAGGGCAAGTGAAAATAGCGGGGCGTCATCTTGATTCTTGAGATCGATTCCAGAGGAGACGGGAGAGGGAAACGAATACGATGCCATCATGCTATTCTTGAGGCCGTTGAGCGGTAGCATGCAGTCCAGATGAGGGGAAGCGAGGCATCGAGGCTTCAATGTTCGACGGTCGATAAGTGTTTTATGTTATTATGTTAATTGTTTTAAGTTGATTATTGCATCTCAGCATCTAACATCTTTTAAGTCGATGGTGGATTTTGATGACTCCAATTTTAAAAGAGGGGAGTTTGTAACAGGGATTGCAAATTAGGAAGAATACAGTTTTCTCCTCAAAACTGGTCAATTGTAGAAGATTCAAGAGGATGATGCCATCCCTCTTTTGTACCATGTTGGCCAATTTGGTATGTATGTATTTATCTTCTCCAACTAAATTACAACTACCTGAGTATTATAGTTTATACAAGTTTATTCTTGAGGTCAAAGAGTTTAAATCTAGGCAAAGACTATTTTGATGTAGATTTACGATAGGCGTGTTTGCTATTTGGAAAGAAAATAAAAGCACATAATAAACAACCACCATACAGTTATAAACATTCTGGTGGCAAAGTGATTCTCCTTTATCCTTGAAAATTGAAATGGAAGATTCAAACCTTGGTGGAGTCACTATAGTCGGATAAGACGGGTATGTGTTTGTTGTTCTAAACTAAAAAAAAAAAAAAAAAAAAAAAAAAAAAAAAAAAACCTTGTTTTTTTTTATTAAATTCAAAAGTATCAGCTTTCATAACTAAAACCATACATGTAAAATATAAACATTTTTTAGCTTAACTATTATAAACTTTATAGTTTATTATTATGAGTCTCAAGCTTGGATAAAAGCAGAGGAGTTTTAACGTAATCGTTAGTGAAGGGCCCCCGATTTTTTTTTTGCTTTGGGCCCCTAAAATAGTTGAGCCGGCCCTGCCGATTCTTTTTGGGATCTTCCATGGTCCACAAGTTTATTATACAAATCATGCAATGAGAGTGGGGTTTCTCTAACCTTGAGGGTAGCGGAAATTTGACTGTAATCTTCACCAAGTTGAGTGAGTATGTGAACCATCAAATCTTCATCATCAATTGGGTTTTAAGCAAAAGCAAGTTCATCTGCGATGGATTTCATGTCATGTAGAAATTTTGTACTGGAGTGTGTACCTTTGGGATTCTTGGCAAGTTTAGTTTTGAAGGAGATAATCCTTGATCTGGAGGTGCTCGCATAGCTCCTGTTCAGATTATCACATGACTATCGACAGGTGTCTGCAGAAGATGCAGCTGGTTGGATGGTGTCGGAGCAACTGCCGAGGATAGCCCCCCAATAAGTATATGGTCTTGTCAAAACCAGGTAGAAAAGCCCGATTTGCTTTGGAGATGTTATCGTGCAGTGTTCTTGGGGGTGGATCGGATTCAAGAAAACTGTTCAGATTCAATCCGATTAGGGTTGAGAGCACTTGTTTTCTCCAAATCAGAAAGTTGTTTGGTGTGAGTCGGATTGGAAAGTGGGTGTTAGCAGCAAGTTGTATGATGGTGTTGTTAGAGTCTGCCACGGTGAATTGGATTGTGTTGAAAAAAAAATGGAAGATAAAGACTTGTCGATCGGCTCTGTGGAGCTATAGACGCTCTAATACCATATTAGGGTACAGAGAATTTGGGTAAAATTCATATATTTCATTCATAGTATTTACAAATATATATAACACTATATTATAAACTCATGTACTACACGGGATTTGATACAAAAATTATACAATTAAAATATCTTTATGATAAATTACATAATATACTATACATGAATGCATTTTATAATTCAAAATACAAACTATAAACCTTTAAAACTTCTTTGTATACAACATTAGATGTATTGTTAGTAACATTACCATCTAAATCATCCTTATTCTTAACTTTGGATAAATAATGTATAGTTGTCTGTGAGAGAAAACAAATTGTTTCGTTAAGATAATATAATTCCATCAATTTATGCTTAACATAACATTTTTTTTGTTTTACTTCGTATCCTCATTCAAAAGCATCCTTTTATCATTTTTGTCCAAAAGTAAGATTAAAGTTTTTATATATCATCTGTATATAATATAGAATTTTTAAAAAAGATTAGAAAAGTGTTATGAAAAATTTTTGGGTGTTACAAAATAAAATTAAATATATGTTAAAAATGTGTTTGTAATAAAATAAAATTTTCATTATTTTATTATTGTTTTGAAGTATATACTTCATTTAAAGGAGAATATTAATATGTAACCGTTGACATTTTAAAATTTTTTTAATATACACTATATATGCAATTTATTATAAAGTCACATAATACTATAGAATAAATTGTATTTTAAGATCTAAAATCAATATATTAAATATTGAATAAATCAAGTTACTTTAATTTAGCACAAAAAGAGGAATGGTTAGTTAAATTGTTTTTAATTATAATGTGACATATGTCAATAATTTTTTTAAATTAAACCTAAGATTGACATGTGTCAATATTTTAAGTAGATTTGTTGTGATATTGACACATAAGCAAATTTATTTTCCTTTATTATAAAGTATAGATATAGATTTGTTTACAATGGAAATAGAGAAATATTAGGAGTGATACATGGATGAATATTAATAGTATGTTGACTATTTAGTTATGGAAATAATTTTAATATTCAAATGGATGATTTGCTTTATTCGGTATTCTTAATAAGAGGAAGTGTAAGAATCAATTATTTGAAGCACGGGTTGAAAAGTTTGGTTAGGGGATGATGTTTAAAACCGTCACTTTGGGAGGGAAAATACATGCGAATGACTTGTTTAATGGAGTGTACTACAAAGTATTTTGTTAGGGGTATGGGGGTTTAAGTCTTGAAATTTGACTACAAAGAAGGTAGTTATGGTTTTTAATTTGTTGGAGTACATTTGGATCATTGTTAAAATTTGGATTTGGTGTGGGTTGAGGTGCCGTCGGAATTAAACAAACAATTACCAATGTGATGAGTTTAGTAATTTTGTTTGTTTATTTATTACCGCATTAAACTCCATTTAATTACTTTGATAAAGAAATTAACCCTCACTCATGATATAATATATACTAGGTAATAACCCGTGTATCACACGTGTGAAGTCATAAAAAATATGTAATAAACATTTGATATATTACGAAGATTAATTGCATATAAATACTTTAAATAATCTATAAATATTTAAAAAATTACTAATATACAACATTCGACATCATATTCGCACATGTAACATATTTACCTAATATTAATAATTTAGTGTCTATGTTTTTACGATAACTTTTTTCGCATTCATTTTGTTTTCTTTTTGAAAATAAAATATTTTATTTTGAAAATAATTTTTTTTAAATTAAATATTTCTTACTTTTAAAAATTTTGATTTTAGAAAATTTTGTATTTTATAAAAAAAAATTAAATGTATTTTATAATAAAAAGATAAATAATATATTAGTTATTAGTAGTATAATTATTTAATAAAAGAAAGAATTTATTTAATAACAGAGAGAATTTAGTTATTTAATGAAAAAGATAATTAAGTGTAATAATAAGGAATGACAAGTGTCAATAATAGCGTAAGACTGTGACAAGTGACAATAGTGGTGTAAGAAGGTAACAAGTATCAAAATGTTACTCTTTTATCTATATCTATACTACTATATAATGTATATAGGAAGGGTAACAATGTATTTTACTCAAATCTTAAAAAGTACGAGGTATAAATTTTAAAGCTTTTGATACAATCCATCAAAGCTTACTGTCGGCGGGGTTGGATCGAAGTCCCCGTCAGGCGGAAGGTTCTCGGGGAGCGATATCGTGAGTGATAATCAAATGATCAGATTGTTTTCATAGCATCAATGTTTAAGAATAACAAAAGCACAGTCAACATTAACTAGGATTACAAAGTTAAATTACAATAGCAATGTTCAGTAATTTAATTAAGTAAACCTAACAAAAGAATCAAATGTTTATATCTTGTATCTATACAAGATATCAAAAGTGATGCGTATTATCAACAAAAGATGTGCTTCCAAATCAACTAGGTCCTCTATCTAGGCCACCTAGCATGCAATCCAATAGCCTTAGCTTAGACATGTTCTTCACCTGAGAAAGCATGTAAGAAAAACAAAGTCAACACAATGGTTGGTGAGTTCATAAAGTTTATAAGTTTAAAAATAGCCTTAACAAACCTCTTTCGGTAAAACCTTAACCTCATTAACTCCACATGTAATATCCAAATCGGTATGCTTATATATAGGGCATACCCCTGAGTCGAGCCTACAACCCGCCCAGACGCCATCCCACCACATACTAATCCGGATATGACACTGTTGTTAATAATAATTAAGCCTTTTCCCTACCAATCAACCCATTCCTCATCATAGCTTTTGTTTTCTGTTGCAAGTTTACAAGTCTATAGCATTCATAAGTATTAGTTTCAAAGTATGTTTAACAAGCATCATAGTTTCACACGCACATAGTTTAGTTGTCCCTAATCTCATGTGTGAGTACAAGCTCTGCACTAGCAGAAGTTTAGCCATTACGTATCTCATGAATTAGTTAAGCTTAGTCTAGCAATTACGTGTCTCCTATACAAGATACAAGCTCTGCACTAGCAGAAGTTTAGCAATTACGTATCTCATACATAGACACAAGCCATGCATACACAAACAATCCAGCAATTACATATCTCATATAAGAAGACAAAAGCTCTGCACTAGCAGAAGTTTAGCAATTACATGTCTCTTATATAGATAATAGCTTAGCCTCGTCATGGTTTAGTTTTAATCCAGCAATTACATACCTCATATAAGCAGACAAAAGCTCTGCACTAGCAGAAGTTTAGCAATTACATGTCTCTTATATAGGTAATAGCTTAGCCTCGTTATGGTTTAATTTACATGTATCTCAATACATAGGTACAAGCTCTGCACTAGCAGAAGTTTAGCAATTACGTAGACTATGATTAGATACATGCCCAATGTTTCATGCGCAAATAATAGTTTCAAGCATATAGTTTCAAGCGTCCACACATAGTTTCATCATGAATTCCATAGCATAGCATCAAGTCTCATGTTTAAGCATATAGTTTCATAAGCATAAAGTCTCACGTTTAAGCATATAGTTCCATAAGCATTCAACATATAGTTTCAAGCTCCAAGTTTAAAGTATAAGTATCAAGTTTATAGTTTCCCAAAGTCTACTAGTTTCCAAGCATAATCATCACTAAAAGCATCATGTTTAAGTTTAAAAGCTTTGAATAACATTTCAATAGTTTATTAAAATGTTTACCATGCTTCTCAGTCCCGAAGTAAAACAAATAAGTTTGAAAAGGGACAAATGAACTCACCTTGTGTCCGTAGTAGTTGACTATGTAAAACAAGAATACGCACTCTCTTTGTTTGCACTTGTTGTGATGATCACGATCCTGTATTGATTTCATAGTGTTGTAGTTTATAGGTATAAATTGTGGTTTGTTTGTGTGCGTGTTGTGTTAATCCTAACGTTGACTGGCACTCACGAGTCTTGTTTATTATCCGGCCCAATTTGTCATATTACATAAAATAACATTGATTTCCTTTTATGGTTTAAAAATTTCCCAACTTAGAGTTTAGTTTAAAAGTCAAAACCTTCAACTCTAACTTTAAGTATTTTCATGCCTTTTCATAAACGTTTTATCACCACCTACGCAACAACCAAAGAATAATTTAACATTTGGTTTCATCATTTGTTGTTAATTGTTGGGCCCAAATCAATTTCTAGTGGGCCGGAAGGATAATCACATGGGCCGGTTACTTGGATTTAAACCAATTGAGATGTTTGGGCCTATTTATTACAATGGCAACTTCGATACTTCCTTGGGCTGAATAAGAGAGGGTATTGGGCCAAAAGTATGGGCTATGAAATGGCTGGGCCTTGGTCTTATGATTTCCTGGTTGGGCTACGAATTGGGCCTAGTTAATTACCCTGTAACCGACCGGATGAGTATACGGATAGATTAGCCAGCGAACCTTAATCCTAATGGTAACAAAGGTTCGGCCATGGGACTAACTGTAATGGTTTCGGCAACATCAACTGGTTTGTCGTGATTGGGTTCGTGGAGTTCACATGGTTCGGTGGTTGTGGATAAAAGGTTCGGCTACCTGGTTCGCTCGCTGATGGTTCGTAGGGCTCATCATGGTGTGGGTTCGCAGCCCATGTATGGGGTACGGCTAAGGATGCACTCGAAGGTTCGGTGATGGTGCCAACAAATTGGTTCGCTCAGAGCTCGAAGGTTCGTGTCATGCATTTGATTCGGCAAGCTATAGGTTCGCTTCAGAAGGTCCAAGGCTCGGCCATGTGGGTTCGTGGGGTTGGGTTCGTGTACCCATGGTTCGTTGCTCGTGATTCGTTGAGGGTTCGGCTGTATAAGCTGGGTTCGCCTGAGCTTCGCCACGCCAGGGTTCGTCTGATCATCGAGGGTTCGGCTAAAGGATGGTTCGTTCTTCTGTGTGCATGGTTCGCTAGTACCGACTAGGTTCGGCCTCCAACTGGTTCGTGACTGTTGCAGAAGGTTTGGCCAGTCAACTGCGGAAATAGGTTCGCCGCTTGAACCTCACGAACCCTGTTCATCGACCCATCCTCAAGCTTCCTGTTGCGGGGAAGCAATATTCTGGTGGTTGTGTGGTGTTAGATGGTTGCTCATGGTCGTGATCTTATGGCAAAAAGGAGATTTAACCGGTTTTAAGGTGGTGGTCGACAATATGCTTAGAAAACCCTAGTTTTTCAGATTTTCAAAGATTCGTACCTCAAAAATGGTTGATCAAATTCGTAGATCTGCTGTACTTCTTGATAGGGGGAGTCGAGATCTTCGTTTAGGCTCCAGGAACACACGATTTGGCCAAGTATTGATCAAGTTATGGAGGTTTTTAGTGATGAAATCTAGAGAGAGAGGGTGAACGGTTGAGAGCATTTAGTGAGAGAGAGGGTTTGACATAAATGAGAAAATTAGCCTCTTTCAAGGCTTATATACCCCGTGTGTGTTCGGGTTCGTTTCGGTTGTTCGGTTCGTAATTTCGTCGTGTTTCCAGATCGTTACGCGCATCTTTCGTAATTTAACTAGAAAGTATTAATTTAGGATGTTTAGGATAAAATTATCATTAGAAATTATTTTAAAGATCGTTATATTAAACTATTTATCAAATTATAATATTTTACGCGTTTCGATTATTTGTTCGCGAATTAATAAAATGGTTTCGTTTAAATTTTATTTATGATGAGTTTCAAAATTGTAAAATAGGAAATATTTTATTCCCTTAAATTTATGATCGTTCGCATCGTTTTCGTGTTCGTCAGAACGCGTCGCCATCACGCGTATTCGTTCGAATCATCATCCGAACGAACACGACGATAGTTTGGCTTTCTGATTCTTGTTCTCTACTGTTCAGTCATTGTTTCAGAACGTTAAATTCTCAGAATCATTCGTACAGGTCGTCACCTATACGAATAATTCATCTGTTTAGCATTCTGTAACAACAACCGTTATGGTTTCGTTCTGTTTAACCTCACATATGTTTATACACAATAGTATCAAATCAAGTATCTATGTTTCAACATTGTGTTGTCTGACATGTTTCTGACTGTTAAACCCTAAGGTTTTAATCAGATTTTCAGACAATCGTATAATAGTTTCGTATCAAGTATGATGTATCAATAGTATAACCATAGTTTCACGTAATGTGTACCTAAGTTACTGTACGGTTTACTGTTGCGATCACTGTTCCGACACGCGTCCGGCACTGATGTTGTAGTCTCCCCTTGTTAGAGAAATTTCGTCCCGAAATTTAAGACTCGTTATTCGGTACGGCTTCCTCTGTAAAGGGTTGGGGATACTTGTTCTTCATGTGATCTTCAAGTTCCCAAGTAAACTCGGGTCCGCGCCTTGAGTTCCAACGAACTTTAACGATAGGAATACGGCTTCGCCTCAGTTTCTTGACTTTGCGATCCATAATCTCTAAAGGTTCTTCAACAAAGTGTAAGTGTTCATCCAATTGAATTTCTTCAATCGGTATGATAAGAGTTTCATCAGCAAGGCATTTCTTCAAGTTTGAGACATGAAACTCGTCATGTACACCACTAAGTTCATCCGGTAAGCTTAATCTGTACGCCACAGGACCAATGCGTTCGATGATTTCGAATGGTCCCACGTATCGTGGTGTTAGTTTGCCTTTCTTTGCAAAACGGACCACGCCTTTCCATGGGGAAACCTTTAACATAACTCGGTCTCCCACTTGGAATTCCAACGGCTTGCGCCGTTTATCAGCATAGCTCTTTTGTCTACTTCGTGTTGCTTGTAGCCTTTGTTGTATCTGAACAATCTTGTCTGTAGCTTCTTGAATAAGTTCTGTCCCGGTGATACGATTATCTCCCACTTCTGTCCAACAGATCGGCGACCGACATTTCCGACCATACAGAGCCTCGAATGGGGCACAACCGATGCTGCTGTGATAACTGTTGTTGTAGGAGAACTCGATTAGTGGCAAATGAGAATCCCAATTACCACCGAAGTCTAGAACACAAGTTCTCAACATGTCCTCTAGGGTTTGTATGGTACGTTCGCTTTGACCATCCGTTTGTGCATGATAAGCTGTACTCAAGTTTAATTGCGTCCCCAGAGATTTCTGCAATGACTGCCAGAACCTTGATGTGAATCTGCTATCACGATCTGAAATGATAGACAATGGCACACCATGGCGTACCACTATCTCATTGATGTAAAGCTTCGCTAGTTTATCCATCGTGTACGTTTCTCGCATCGGCAAGAAATGAGCAGATTTTGTTAATCGATCAACGATAACCCAAATAGTGTCATGTCCACTGGAAGTGCGGGGTAGCTTAGTAACAAAGTCCATAGCTATCTGTTCCCACTTCCACAATGGAATTTCAGGCTGTTCCAGTAAACCTGACGGTTTCTGGTGTTCCGCCTTCACTTTAGCACACGTAAGACATCGACCAACGTACTATGTTATGTCTTTCTTCATACACGACCACCAATAATACGCACGTAAGTCTCGGTACATTTTATCAGCACCGGGATGCACAAAGTACTTGGTCTTGTATGCTTCATCAAATATAAGTTTCCTTAACTCATCTACTGCAGGAATCCACACACGGTCCTTGTAGTAAACGAGTCCACCAGGTTTCGTTGCCAAAAGTTTTTCCACTCCACAATCTAAGTCTTTCTTCAAGTTTCCTCGTTCAACCGCCTCTTGTTGTGCTTGCATAATGTTACCGTGTAAGCTTGCCTGCACAGTCATTCCCATTGCTCTGACGCGCAAGGGTTTGACTCGTTCCTTCCGGCTCAAGGCATCAGCTACAACGTTTGCCTTGCCCGGATGGTACTTGATTACACAGTCGTAATCATTCAGAAGTTCAATCCATCGTCGCTGTCGCATGTTGAGTTCCTTCTGATCAAATATGTGTTGTAGACTTTTGTGATCAGTAAATATGGTACACTTAATGCCATATAAGTAATGCCTCCAGATTTTCAGTGCAAACACCACTGCTCCTAGTTCTAGATCATGAGTAGTGTAGTTCTTCTCATGAATCTTTAGTTGTCTCGAAGCATAAGCAATATGCATAAGTACACAGCCAAGTCCCTGATGGGATGCGTCACAATACGCAACAAAGTCATCACAACCGTCTGGGAGAGATAAGATTGGACCATCACATAACTTTTGCTTCAAAGTCTGAAAGGCTTCTTCTTGCTTTTGTTCCCAAATAAACGGCTTGTTTTTCTGTGTCAACTTTGTAAGTGGCAGAGCTATCTTAGAAAAGTTTGAGATAAACCTTCTGTAATAGCCTGCTAAGCCTAGAAAGGAACGTATCTCAGTAGGTGTCTTCGGTGTGTCCCAATCTTTTATTGCCTCGATCTTGGCAGGATCAACATGTATTCCCTCACTGTTAACTACGTGCCCTAGGAATTGAACCTCTTTTAACCAAAACTCACACTTAGAGAATTTGGCATAGAGTTTCTCTTCCTTTAACAGTTCCAAGATCGTTCTAAGATGTTGCTCGTGTCCTGCTTTGCTTTTAGAATAGATCAATATGTCATCAATAAAAACAACAACAAATTGATCTAAATACGGCTTACACACTCAGTTCATGAGATCCATGAAAACCGCAGGTGCATTCGTCAAACCAAAAGGCAACACCATAAACTCGTAATGCCTGTATCTGGTACGAAACGCCGTCTTGGGTATGTCTTCGTCTTGTACTCTGAGCTGATGGTATCCGGAACGCAGATCGATCTTCGAAAAGTACTGAGCTCCTTGCAATTGATCAAACAAATCATCAATCCTCGGTAATGGATACCGATTCTTGATGGTTAGTTTGTTTAACTCTCTGTAGTCTATGCACATACGAAAAGATCCATCCTTCTTCTTCACGAACAAAACAGGAGCTCCCCAAGGTGAGTAGCTCAGTCGGATGAAACCTTTGTCCAGCAGCTCCTGTAGCTGGTTAGATAATTCTTGCATCTCCGATGGTGCTAACCTGTAAGGAGATTTAGCAACAGGTGTCGCTCCCGGAATCAGATTAATACGAAACTCTATCGGTCGCACAGGTGGCAAACCAGGTAGATCTTCAGGAAACACTTCAGGGTATTCCTTTACTATCGGTACGTCTTGTATTGTTTTCTTGTCTTTTTCTTTCTCCACCACATGAGCCAAGAAGGCTATGCATTTCTTTTGTAGACACTTACGCGCTTTTATGCATGATATGATCTTTACGTTTCGCTTTGCTTGATCCTCACGAACTTCCAATACACGATCATTCGCAACTGGAATCCGAAGTAGCTTTTCGGAACAGATGACTTCAACTCTATTGAGCGATAGCCAATCCATCCCCACAATGATGTCGAAACTGCCCAACTCCATCGGCAACAAGTCGATGGTAAATGTGTGAACAGTGAGTGTAAGTGGGCAGTTCCTAAGTATAGTGCTAACTGTAACTTACTTTCCGTTCGCTACTTCGATAATGTAAGGGGAGTCTAAAGTTTCCTCAGTAAGACTAAGTTGTCGTGCAAAATCAGATGAAATGAAACTCTGGTCTGCACCATTATCAAATAATATAGATGCATAAGAGTCATGTAAAAGAAATGTACCAGTGACCACATTAGGGTCTTGGCGTGCAGCATTGGCTCCGATAACAAAAGCACATCCGCGAGGTGCTTGTGCTCCTGGTTGCACTTTCTTTGGACAGTCGCGGGAGAAATGACCCATTTCCCCGCAGTTGTAGCACCCCCTGTTATTGTTGTTGTTGCCTGGATTCTGTGGTGGTGGTGGAGGTAGTGCCCTTGCTGCAGTGTTGGTAGCTTGATTTACAGCAAAACGGCATCGTGTAACCAAGTGGCCAAACCGACCACAATTAGTGCATTTCCTACATTGAGCAGTTGGAGGATGATGATACTTGCAGTGAGTGCACTGGGGATGTTCTCCCCCATAGTTCCTGGTAGCAGGATTGATAGGTGCAGGTGCCTGTCTTAAAGGAGTGACGGCCGCATAGTTCTTAACGACCTTTTGCTTTTTCTTCTGGTGGTACTCAGGTTTCTTTGTTGTTGTTTCCTTGGATTTCCCTGTGTCATCTTTCAGAACTCCAGACTTCACCATCACCTTGGTGAGTTTAGCAGAAAGAGAGATGGCTGACTCCAGAGTAGCAGGATACGCAGCCAGCACAATGCTTTGAATACAAGAAGTTAATCCTGCTACATAGCGATCAATTAGCTTTTCCAATGTTGGCACCATCTCTGGCACCAGGGCTACCAGTTCATGATAGCGGTTGGTAAAAGTCATATGATCGGCTCCCTTCATCTCATGGTTCGAGAGCTCAACCTCCAGCTGTTGCAGTTCGTGTTTCAGATTGAACTCATTCCTCAGAAGAAGTTTAAATTCTGCCCAGGGCATTGCCATTGCTTTATCTCTTCCTTTCGCCCTGATCTGAGCATTCCACCATGTCAACGCTCGCTTGCTTAAAGAACCAGCTGCATAACGAACTTTATGGTGATCTGGACAACTACTTATGTCCAAAATGTTCTCCATTTTCTCCAGCCATTGAATCAGTCCAACAGCTCCCTCGACTCCAGTAAAGCTCGGTGGTTTGCATCCTACAAAGGATTTGTAGGAGCAGTCAGTAGTATGACTAGTGTTTCCACTAGCCTCTCCAGTAGTATGGCCAGAATTGTTGCCATGTCCTTGAATCCGGTTTATCATCTATGGGATGACATTTTTCAGTTGGCTTGTCAGTTGAGTACTCAGCATTGTCGCCAAGGCGATAGTAGCAGGATCAATAACTGGACCCGCATTCGGGTTCGGAGGAGGGTTTAGCGGAGGAGGAGGACGTGGCGGTGGTGAATCTGGTGGTGACGGTGTAGAAGAGTGTGGTGCAGAAGTCTGGGTAGTAGGTACCAGAGTCGGTTGTCTTCTAGGCGGCATTCTGATCATAACCAAAAGAATTTGGTTAGCGTAGTGATCGAACGCAGAAGACACAATGCAAAATTAAGTCTTATGTTCTCTACATGAGGGTTCCTAAGTTAAAGTATAGGCCAAACCGTTTAAGAAAATGACCTATTATTCTATATAACCTTGAGCTCTTATACCAATCTGTCACACCCCGAGCCGGCGGGGTTGGATCAAAGTCCCCGTCGGGCGGAAGGTTCTCGGGGCACGATATCGTGAGTGATAATCAAATGATCAGATTGTTTTCATAGCATCAATGTTTAAGAATAACAAAAGCACAATCAACATTAACTAGGATTACAAAGTTAAATTACAATAGCAATGTTCAGTAATTTAACTAAGTAAACCTAACAAAAGAATCAAATGTTTATATCTTGTATCTGTACAAGATATCAAAAGTGATGCGTATTATCAACAAAAGATGTGCTTCCAAATCAACTAGGTCCTCTATCTAGGCCACCTAGCATGCAATCCAATAGCCTTAGCTTAGACATGTTCTTCACTTGAGAAAGCATGTAAGAAAAACAAAGTCAACACAATAGTTGGTGAGTTCATAAAGTTTATAAGTTTAAAAATAGCCTTAACAAACCTCTTTCGGTAAAACCTTAACCTCATTAACTCCACATGTAATATCCAAATCGGTATGCTTATATATAGGGCATACCCCTGAGTCAAGCCTACAACCCGCCCAGACGCCATCCCACCACATACTAATCCGGATATGACACTGTTGTTAATAATAATTAAGCCTTTTCCCTACCAATCATCCCATTCCTCATCATAGCTTTTGTTTTCTGTTGCAAGTTTACAAGTCTATAGCATTCATAAGTATTAGTTTCAAAGTATGTTTAACAAGCATCATAGTTTCACACGCACATAGTTTAGTTGTCCCTAATCTCATGTGTGAGTACAAGCTCTGCACTAGCAGAAGTTTAGCCATTACGTATCTCATGAATTAGTTAAGCTTAGTCTAGCAATTACGTGTCTCCTATACAAGATACAAGCTCTGCACTAGCAGAAGTTTAGCAATTACGTATCTCATACATAGACACAAGCCATGCATACACAAACAATCCAGCAATTACATATCTCATATAAGAAGACAAAAGCTCTGCACTAGCAGAAGTTTAGCAATTACATGTCTCTTATATAGATAATAGCTTAGCCTCGTCATGGTTTAGTTTTAATCCAACAATTACATACCTCATATAAGCAGACAAAAGCTCTGCACTAGCAGAAGTTTAGCAATTACATGTCTCTTATATAGGTAATAGCTTAGCCTCGTTATGGTTTAATTTACATGTATCTCAATACATAGGTACAAGCTCTGCACTAGCAGAAGTTTAGCAATTACGTAGACTATGATTAGATACATGCCCAATGTTTCATGCGCAAATAATAGTTTCAAGCATATAGTTTCAAGCGTCCACACATAGTTTCATCATGAATTCCATAGCATAGCATCAACTCTCATGTTTAAGCATATAGTTTCATAAGCATAAAGTCTCACGTTTAAGCATATAGTTCCATAAGCATTCAACATATAGTTTCAAGCTCCAAGTTTAGTGTATAAGTATCAAGTTTATAGTTTCCCAAAGTATACTAGTTTCCAAGCATAATCATCACTAAAAGCATCATGTTTAAGTTTAAAAGCTTTAAATAACATTTCAATAGTTTACTAAAATGTTTAACATGCTTCTCAGTCCCGAAGTAAAACAAATAAGTTTGAAAAGGGACAAATGAACTCACCTTGTGTCCGTAGTAGTTGACTATGTAAAACAAGAATACGCACGCTCTTTGTTTGCACTTGTTGTGATGATCACGATCCTGTATTGATTTCATAGTGTTGTAGTTTATAGGTATAAATTGTGGTTTGTTTGTGTGCGTGTTGTGTTAATCCTAACGTTGACTGGCACTCACGAGTCTTGTTTATTATCCGGCCCAATTTGTCATATTACATAAAATAACATTGATTTCCTTTTATGGTTTAAAAATTTCCCAACTTAGAGTTTAGTTTAAAAGTCAAAACCTTCAACTCTAACTTTAAGTATTTTCATGCCTTTTCATAAACGTTTTATCACCACCTACGCAACAACCAAAGAATAATTTAACATTTGGTTTCATCATTTGTTGTTAATTGTTGGGCTGGATAACCCATTGGATCCCTTATGTATAAATGGGCCTAGCATGTGTATGTGTATGGGCCGACTAAGTGCAATGGGCCCAAATCAATTTCTAGTGGGCCGGAAGGATAATCACATGGGCCGGTTACTTGGATTTAAACCAATTGAGATGTTTGGGCCTATTTATTACAATGGCAACTTCGATACTTCCTTGGGCCAAATAAGAGAGGGTATTGGGCCAAAAGTATGGGCTATGAAATGGCTGGGCCTTGGTCTTATGATTTCCTGGTTGGGCTACGAATTGGGCCTAGTTAATTACCCTGTAACCGACCGGATGAGTATACGGATAGATTAACCAGCGAACCTTAATCCTAATGGTAACAAAGGTTCGGCCATGGGACTAACTGTAATGGTTTCGGCAACATCAACTGGTTTGTCGTGATTGGGTTCGTGGAGTTCACATGGTTCGGTGGTTGTGGATAAAAGGTTCGGCTACCTGGTTCGCTCGCTGATGGTTCGTAGGGCTCATCATGGTGTGGGTTCGCAGCCCATGTATGGGGTACGGCTAAGGATGCACTCGAAGGTTCGGTGATGGTGCCAACAAATTGGTTCGCTCAGAGCTCGAAGGTTCGTGTCATGCATTTGATTCGGCAAGCTATAGGTTCGCTTCAGAAGGTCCAAGGCTCGGCCATGTGGGTTCGTGGGGTTGGGTTCGTGTACCCATGGTTCGTTGCTCGTGATTCGTTGAGGGTTCGGCTGTATAAGCTGGGTTCGCCTGAGCTTCGCCACGCCAGGGTTCGTCTGATCATCGAGGGTTCGGCTAAAGGATGGTTCGTTCTTCTGTGTGCATGGTTCGCTAGCCCCGACTACGTTCGGCCTCCAACTGGTTCATGACTGTTGCAAAAGGTTCGACCAGTCAACTGCGGAAACAGGTTTGCCGCTTGAACCTCACGAACCCTGTTCATCGACCCATCCTCAAGCTTCCTGTTGCGGGGAAGCAATATTCTGGTGGTTGTGTGGTGTTAGATGGTTGCTCATGGTCGTGATCTTATGGCGAAAAGGAGATCTAACCGGTTTTAAGGTGGTGGTCGACAATATGCTTAGAAAACCCTAGTTTTTCAGATTTTCAAAGATTCGTACCTCAAAAATGGTTGATCAAATTCGTAGATCTGGTGTACTTCTTGATAGGGGGAGTCGAGATCTTCGTTTAGGCTCCAAGAACACACGATTTGGCCAAGTATTGATCAAGTTATGGAGGTTTTTAGTGATGAAATCTAGAGAGAGGGTGAACGGTTGAGAGCATTTAGTGAGAGAGAGAGAGGGTTTGACATAAATGAGAAAATTAGCCTCTTTCAAGGCTTATATACCCCGTGTGTGTTCGGGTTCGTTTCGGTTGTTCGGTTCGTAATTTCGTCGTGTTTCCAGATCGTTACGCGCATCTTTCGTAATTTAACTAGAAAGTATTAATTTAGGATGTTTAGGATAAAATTATCATTAGAAATTATTTTAAAGATAATTATATTAAACTATTTATCAAATTATAATATTTTACGCGTTTCGATTATTTGTTCGCGAATTAATAAAATGGTTTCGTTTAAATTTTATTTATGATGAGTTTCAAAATTGTAAAATAGAAAATATTTTATTCCCTTAAATTTATGATCATTCGCATCGTTTTCGTGTTCGTTTTCGTTTTGTCAGAACGCGTCGCCATCACGCGTATTCGTTCGAATCGTCATCCGAACGAACACGACGATGGTTTGGCTTTATGATTCTTGTTCTCTACTGTTCAGTCATTGTTTCAGAACGTTAAACTCTCATAATCATTCGTACAGGTCGTCACCTATACGAATAATTCATCTGTTTAGCATTCTGTAACAACAACCGTTATGGTTTCGTTCTGTTTAACCTCACATACGTTTATACACAATAGTATCAAATCAAGTATCTATGTTTCAACAATGTGTTGTCTGACATGTTTCTGACTGTTAAACCCTAAGGTTTTAATCAGATTTTCAGACAATCGTATAATAGTTTCGTATCAAGTATGATGTATCAATAGTATAACCATAGTTTCACGTAATGTGTACCTGAGTTACTGTACGGTTTACTATTGCGATCACTGTTCCGACACGCGTCCGGCACTGATGTTACACTTACATACAAGTGATAAAGCTTAATGTACAACAAATCAATCATAGTTCTTTAACCTTGAACTCATCCCCTTTAAAATTCAAACCCACCGTTTGAAAACCTCCTATTTCAAAATTAAAACCGTTCCCCAACGTGAAAAACCCTAAATTCAGAGAAACCACAAGCAAAATATCAATCAACTCAGCTTGTGAAATGCTCCCAAATGGTCTCCTCCTACCCCTCATTGTCCTTGTCGATGATAATGCCACTCTGGTCTTCATCTTTTGAGTTCAAATTTTAGACCCATTCAAGTTTTGTTATTTCTATGCAGGTTCTTTGTTGGTGACTACAGTGGCTTTCTTGATTTGTCTTCATCCTTATTAACTGATTTAATAAAGGAATAATTATGGGATTTTCCTTTTTTGTTAGTTCTTGGTTAAACAGGAGGTGGTTGAGCCGCTAGAGACGGTGGTGTGAGGCGGCGGAGGTTGAGATAAAGAAGAAAGAGATTTGTGATTGAGGTAGAGTCTTGAGAAGCGATTAGATATGTTTTCGACGGTGGTGAGTAAGGAATTTTGGTGGTGAGTGTTGGTGGGGATCTCCGTCGTGTATCTGTGGCGGCGGGTAGTGGTGGTGATTATTCGGTTATGCCTGAGATTTGGCAATTGACACTCCGAGTTCTGCCTGAGATTTGGCAAGATGTTATTATTTGGTTGTAATTTATCCTGCCTGATATTACAAATAACCACGTGATGTTTGCCTAACTTTCTTCCTGCTTTCTGTTGTTCATTTCAATGACACTTATTTCAGTTTTACTTTATTATGTTTATGTGTTTTTTGTGTATGTTATTTTCTTGAATACGAATGCAATTTATGAATTGACATGATTATAACTGAAATGTGTAATTCATAAGTTTGTCAAACATGGTTTCTTGATGCTGGGAATTTAGGAATTTGCTCCAAGTTGTTTATGTTTAGTTGAATTTGAATTCAATTTCCAATTCACCACTTGATTAAAACTGCAATGGGTATTTGGGAATTTTATCAGTATAGTTTCTGTATACTTGAGTTTGATTTCGATGTCTAAATACTCTAAAACGAGTCTGATGACTAATTTCTTTATTAATGCAGCTGATAAATGTTTAAATTTTATACAACAATAGACTATTTGAGTAAATGCATGTTCTTTATATTATGTTCATTAGTTAGATTGAAATAAAGGAATTAAACTTATGTTTATTTGTTACCGTCAAGTATCTTTGGACGAGTTTAAGGAAATACATTATGAGAGTTTGTTTAGCTCTCGAAGGTAGACCCTTACATATGAGAATTGGCTCAAAGGTTATTATTGTTTATTATATTTGATTTTATTTACTATCCAAATTACACATATTTTAGTATCATTGCCCTTATTGCTTCTAGGTTGCCAATTTGCTGTTATTTGATTCTAGAAGAATGCTTTGATGATCTAAGAATCAATTCAACAGTAGAGGTAGGTGATAAGTTACAACTAAATTCTTGCTCACTTTGTAACTTAAAAACTATTTATATAATTATCGTTCGGATTTGAAGAATGCTTTGAGGATCTAAGAATCAATTCAAGTATTTTTGTTCAGATTTTGTGGCCTCATGATGATTGCTGGTACAATACAATTTAGAAGCTTGGGATTTGATTTTTTTTATATGTGCCTGGTGTTAAATTTTGCTTGAGTTTGTTTCCATTTTGGAGGGTTTGGAATGCTAAATTTGCTTAATAAATTAAACTAATATTTGAATTTTGATGATAAGTAGGATGCTTTATGTGACTATATATTTATTTATTTCGGATGAAAATGTGCTACATTATTATTTTATGATATCTGATTACTTCTATTCTCATTATTTTCAATTTTGGAACTTTAGACCTTGGAAGAAAAACGGATATGACGATTCAAATTTCAAGCTCTGGAGTTGGTTGAAGAACTTAGAACTCAAATAGCAAACAAACATGTACATGTTCATTTTTAATTTGCTAATGAGTTTAATCATTGTTGTTTTTAACTAAAATGAGGGTGCCTTGTTTATTAAGTTGTGTTGGTTGCATTAGAATATGGCTTAAATTGAATTGATGGCTGTTTGGTTTTTTATGTTTAATGTTTAGGTCAAACAACCGTTTGAAGACTTGGGTGTGTGGGTTTTATGGTTTGCAAGTGTTAAGTGTTTTGTGTTTTATGAATGTGTGATTTGTCTCTAATGTGCTTATACAATATGCTCACTTGTCTCTAATGTACTTGTACAATATGCTCACTGGTTCTATTTACAACCTTAAATTTGGTCCGTTTTATAAAAAGCTTCTATGACCATTGATGAAACCATTGATGTTAAAGTTCTTGCAACCGAGTACAAACAAGGCGAAAAAGAATTCCATTTGGTCTGGTTTTTAAAAGGCAAGGGGCATTTGATCTGCTTTATAAAGCTTAGATGATCACTGATGAAGCAGTTGCTGTATGAGTTGCATGGTTATATTTGGAATGTTGATAGCACATCTATTTTTCAAAGTAGTCGATAAAGTGAGGATGATCTTATGCTTCTAGAGAAGGATTAAATTATCAGTTGCAACTTGATTTGTTGTAGAAGGTGTTGAGAAAAACCTGTCTAAGGTTTGAGTTTTGTTGTTTGTTTTGTAACTTAAATTCAATTCCTATTGATCTATTTACTTTTTAATTTTGCTTCTTCTTGGCTTTTGTTGTTCGCGGGTGGATAAATTAGGAAAAAACGAGAACCATGTTGTATATTTTCGTTGTCGCCGCCGCATCGCACGGGTTTCCGACTAGTTGTATATTATAGATTATAGATTAGTATATAATTTAAACAAGATCATAGGGACGAAGATACTTGAATTCTTCACATTTCTTTGTTTTTCATCATATACACAGTTGTGTATATAAAATGTATATTTTTAATTATAGGATGGATATATGTAAAACGGTTAAAAATAAAGTTTCATATTAAACGAATCTTTTTCATGTTAGACCATGCAATTTTGTATTGTTGATGTTCATTTGTCTCACACAATTTCGAATCGTGTCATGTTAATGGTCATATCAAATTTTTGATTGCTTGTTAGATTTGACCCAACAATTTACGAATACGACCAATTCTTAAATTTAAGCCATTGGACCGGTATCTTTAATATAAAAGTAAACAACTTTTAAATGTTACAAGTTACAATACTCTGCCCTAAATTTACAACCAAATTAAGTAGGAGAGTAATGCGCATTTAGAACAATGGCACTGATTAATTCATGTTTATATTGAAACACTTTATTAAAATATAAAAGCCTTCACTCGACCTAGATGTGGATAAACTACATAGGAATATTGGCATTCTTATTAAAGAACTTAAGAAGCCAAAAACAGCATCACAACATGATGTTTTTGTCAAAACTCTCCTTTTTTAAAACAAAGACTTTAATTTATAGGAACAAATCTAGGAGAAAAAAGGTACAAATAAAAATAAGTTTTTGTCTGAAAATTTAATACGTCTGAAAGCTTAAAAGTATTTATTTTTTTTGCTAGATTTGTCTTTTTATTTAATTTATGTTTTTTATACTTTATTTCAAATATATTACAAATTTAAATAAATAAAAATGAGTCATGTTATTCTCACATTAACCCCATCCATACTATAAATGAGAGAAATCATTGTTTGTTATAATTTATCGGTATCAATAATTGAACACTTATACATCTCGTATAAGCATATAAGAGGTGTATAGTATCTATATGATACAATCATTGTCGAAATATTGAATATTAAGGGAGGATATACGTCACGTATAAGCTTATACGAGACGTAGAAGGTTAGTGAGATGTTAAAATAAAAAGTTGAGCGTGGAAATAACAAATTCCATAAAAATTTAGATGTTTTTATGTTTTATGCAAAACACTTTTCATTTAACAGATCTACGCATAAATGATGTTAGCTAGACCCACAAAGAAGATGAATCCATATAAATCATAGAATACCTTGAAAACCAAGCACCCTGGTCTTTCTTCCAACCACAGTATGTTAATATCAATCGTTTAGGTTATAAATTGCAGGATTACATGCATAATGTCGGATGACCTATCTGAAGACGCGATTGTCGAAATATTTTCAAGGCTACCTAAAAAAGTAACAAAACACCTCATCTGATTCAAACCAGTTTCCAAATCAGTACCTGATCGTATCGGTAGCCCCAATTTCATCCGACTTCACTCTCTTTGATCTCCGAAGAAACTCACGATCATACATCGAGCGCGTTGTAAAGAAGAATCATGCAACAAACTCCTATACACACTGCATTATTCGGAAGACCAACTGCTGTGTAGTCCCTATCTCCGCATAACACAAATCCAGTACCCTTTTAAAAGTATCCGGATTGTAGTCGCGTGTAATGAGTTTTATGTGTTTATGAATCAAGAATAGGTATAGGAGTTTGGTTAATGGGTTTGGTTTCTACCCGGTCATCCAAGATTACAAGATTTTGAGAAAATCCAAAGCAGGTTCATCTGTTTACACCTTCAAGACAAGCGCTTGGCATGACATTGCTTCGCCTGCAAGTCGGTTTCAGATGTGAATTCATGCCAGTGCCTGTTCAATGGAGCATTGCATTTAGTGGCGGATCTAGGATTTTTAATAAATGGATTCACCATTTTCCGATTTTTTAACTAAATAGATATGGACATAAAAATTTTCAGGTCGGGTTGACGGTTTTGGTCTTGTAATGTTGTTCACGTAATAACAGTGCGATATATTAAGTCAATGATTAAAATTAAAAAACGTTGTCATTAAAGAGTTCGAAGGTAGATAGTGCATTTTTGTTTAAGATTTCTGAGTTCCAGACCAAGCGGAAGTCAAGGGGGTCACACGCCCTCTCAGGGTCTAAGGTGGTGGTCCTGCTGGCCATTCAAGAGGCATGGTTCAAGGGGGCAACGCCCGTTGGGTTGTAAAGTTAACAGATTCATACGGCGTATGTCATTACGGTTACATAATGACGTTTGATTTGAGCTCTGAGGCTTTTTCAACGATCGAATTCCCAGAACCAAGTTGGGAAACGAGTGTAGTGACGATCATCAAATTGGGATCCATTTAAAGGAGGCATGAGAGTTTTTCAGCAACATTCCATCGATGGTTATTTAAGGGGATCGTGGTTTCGAATCCTGAGACACGGTTTCTACGGGACCTTCGAAAATTGAGACGTTCGTCTTTCATTGTTGAGATGAATACGTGTGAAGAAAGCCTTGAATTGTTAGGCATGGGGACTTCATGTGATCATCATAACAAACCAATTTCCCATTCCCAGAAGAAGCAAAACAAGTGAAATTATGGCAGGTTTATCAGATTATTGAGTTTTCTAGTTATAACTATTACTTGCTTTTGGTATCTCAAATTTGTGTTATAAAAATAACTTCCACGGCATTTAAATTCTTGAGTTTTCTACTTTGAATAATTGCTTTGTGTGCCTACAGATGAAAAAAAAATCCTCATAACCAGGGGCGGCCCTAAGATTTGGCGTGCCCAGGACGAGCCGAAAAAAAAAGGCCCCCTAAAAATTCAAATATTAGAGTGGAGGTGCTCAAAAACCAAAAACCATATAATACCGAAAACCGAAACTTATTCTTAACTGAAAAATCTAACTGAATTCGGAATTTGGTTTTCGTTTTGGTTCTAGCTGTATCAAAATTCCGAATTCGGTTTTCGGTTCGGTACCTAACCATGTCCGAATTTCTGTTTTTGATTCCAATTTTTTTATAAATTTGGTTTGTTTGGTTAACCGATTAAACCAAATTCAAATTTATATTTATTATCTTATTAATAATATATAAGATTGAATTCGGTTTACTCGGTTGAATTCGGTTTATTCACATCGGTTTATTCGGTTTTTAATCAGTTTATTCAATTGAATTCGGTTTATTTGGATCGGTTTATTTGACTTTTAAGCGGTTTAAATAGCTTTCAATCTATTTATTTAGTTTTATTTGGACCGGGACGGGGGTCGGGTTTGCTCCTCCCCCGGGCCGCCCTTGCTCATAACCAGACCGATATTAGTTTGTAACAGTTAAAAACCAGTACCGTTTACCAGACTTCGACCAGTTAACTATTTAGGTTATTCCAAAACTAGTTTTCAACTGGTTTGTGCACCTCTATATGTGCCTAAGTATCATTGCAATGTCTAATGGTTAATTGGTATTCATGTAAAATATATTTTAGTTTTTTTTAAACATCAATATCCGATCATCTGAGATAGCCTTGTCAAATACGTCACCTACCCAAAGAACAGATCGAACGTGGTGATCCAACCCAACTACAACTTGAAGATGACTTGAATCTAAATGATTTAATAAGTAAGGTCCCGTCCACTGTTTCAGCGGCCTCGATCTCGTCTAAAATCGAAGTTGATGAAAGAAAAGTGGCAGTTTGAGGAAACAAGCATATCCCGCTAGAAAGGGTTGAATCGCAGGTAGGCTTCGTCGTAATGTAATGGTCAATGCCAATTGAAATTCATTGTCATTTGTTAAAAAACAAAAGAAGGCGACGAAGGGTCACTGCCATGATCCACGAAACCATTCACCATCAGCGCCTTCTTCTCTTCCACCTCCACTGTAACATCAGTACCGGAATCGTCGCCGGAACAGTGATCTCTACAGTACATGAACAGTAAACAGGTGCGAATCATATACATTTCAATATATTTCATATTTATATCAGTTGTCATTATCAGTTTGGGTGTCATAGAACAGTTTCAGAAACATTTAACAGAAACACAGCTCAAAACAATAGTTCTTGGGTCGGATAATTATCTGGCAACACAGAACCCTCATATGATTATTTGCTTAGGAATTATTATGTATAAACGTATGTGAGGCTTTACAGAACAAAACACAAGAATATTGTTACGTGAATGCTAAATTGACGGGTTATTCGTATAGGTGACGATCTGTACGGATATATCTGAAAGTTTAACGTTCTGAATGATATTCTATAACTAGAAAACAAGATTGAAAAGTATAGTTATCGTCGTGTTCGTACGGGTGACGATTCGAACAAATACGCGCGACAACCGTATATTTCGATTTAAACCGTAAATTAAAATATTTTAATTTAATTAATAGAAAATATTAGTTAATTTATTAGGAATTACAACCTAGAATAATTAAAAGATTTCTAATTTTATAATAGTATCGTTTCGTCTCGAAAACTACGCGAAACGACATTATTACGCGAAACCGAACGAAACCGAGCAACCGGATATCTTCCTAAACAATTAATGAACCATTAAGGCTCCAACCACCACCACAAGACCCAACCCACCCCTCTCATTTCGTCCACCTTCTTTCTCTCTCTAAAGGATTGTTCTCTCAACTTCTCTCTACAAGATCTTAGCCATTTCTCAGCGGATTCGAGTGTTCTCGGAAGCAATACGTTCCTCTTGCTGCGTAGATCAAGAAAGTACAGGCATTTCACGCAATCATCCGTCTATTTTGAGGTAAATAATCATTTTAGATTCGGTTTTATAGGGTTTTCACGAGTTTTATGGGTTTTGCTATTATAATCGAAACTAGCCACTTAAAACACTTAGATGATGATGTCCTACGTGGTTAGGAAGTGTTAGGGATGAATTGCAACAGGTTAGGATTCGAAATAAACGAAGAACTTGGAGTTTATTGCAGGTTCGTGAGTAATGGTGGTCGGCCGAACCTTTGCCATAAAGCTCAAACACAACGAACCCTGAGGCTTTCTGCAGCCGAACCCTGAAGGACCTGCGACGAACCCTGCAAGCCTGACAACCTGCAACGAACCCTGCTCCCAACTGACCACCGAACCTATGTTTCCACGAACTCTCAAGGGACGAACCCAATTTAGGCGAACCTTAGTTCACGAACCCAAGGAGGGTTCCAGCCGAATCTTACAATTCAGACGAGTCTAAACATCACGAACCTAGGACACACGAACCCTTGCATGGCCGAACCATGGCCATGCAACCCACGAACCATGACGGACCGAACCTTATGGGTTCGTTTAACACCATTGGAGCCGAACCCTAGGCCAATATAGCATAGGTTCGCTGCCCTGGACATCTGTCGAACTTAGGGGTTGTTTAATGTGGTTACTATGGACTAGAATCAAAGAGACTAATGCTATAACTTAGGAGAACGAGTAGTGAGCCATTAAATTTAGCCATCTTCTGGGAAATTGATCATATAATTTGCATGCAATGAGTGCATGGGGATCAATCATATATACATGTGTGTTGGAATAACAAGGATGAAACCCTAATCATGCATGCGCATGTAGAAATAAATGTTGAACCTAAGATTGATTAACAATAGGTTAAAAAAAAAGGGGGGGGTACTAAGCTCAAGGGAATCAAAAACACAAGTTGGAAATCAAATAGTAATCAAAGAAGTTCAATTGGGCCTAAGTGGGCCCAATGGGGCTTAATTAAGCCCATCATGTATTAAATGATTTAGTAAACTCAAGTAATGAGGTTTTGGTAAAATCTCATCTATTTATAACTTGTTAGATTGCATTAAATGATTTTGACTTAATAATTGATTTAATTGGAAGTTAAATTGTAATGCTTTGATTTAAATTACTTACTTTGAATTAATTGATTTGAAACTTGTTATAAAACAGACGCTTTAATTGTCTGGAATTGTTTTAAAAACAAAGGAAACTCTGCCGAAATTTTCTAAAATTTAAAGGTAAGTTAGTAACTCAATATGGGATTGGGATCAAAAAGGGGTAACTAAGATAGGTTAGATCTTAGATGCACATAGTATTAAGGCACTTAGTTGCACACACAACAAGACCAAACCGTAGCCACAACGACTATTACGCGTACTTATTATGTTCGAATTCTTATAAAATAACTCAGGAACCGAAGATACTTAGCTTACAAACAAGAGTGCGCATTCTGTGATAGTACATTAGACATCAACACAGGTGAGTTCATTGCCCCCTTTTCTAACATTTTTGTTTTAAAACGCGGGGCTGAGAAGCATGCGTAAACTGTTTATCTAAATTGTTTACTTAAATGCTTTTAAATTTATATGTTTTACATATATATAAATGTTATCCTAGACCATGTCTAGGAAGATTTTATGCAGGTTTACTAACCGATTTACTTATATATTAAGTGAATAATCGAGTTAAACTAAACTTTTCAATAAGTCAAAACATTTCAAAGGAATCAAATCAAACATTTTGACAAATCAAGTGGGTGAATTCAAGGAATCAAATCAAACATTTTGACAAATCAACTGGGTGAATTCAAGGAATCAAATTAAACATTTTTGACAAAACAAGTGTGGGACTTCAAAGAAATCAAACAAAACAATCTTTGCAAAAACAACATTCAATGTTCTACAAATCAAGTGTTTGTTGAACAACGAATCAAGTGTACAATTGATCAATGAATCTTGTATTCTATGATCAACACATCAAGTACATCTTGTGACAAAATCAGTTGAATCAATAAATCATTTTCAAGGGAAAGTCTGGGAAATATCAGAGATAGCATACGCCAAAAACATTGACGAAACATAAAATCCTGCATTTCAAGAAGTCCTAGCTAGACCGTTTGACTTGTAGGTCGTATGTTTGAGGATATTTACAGTTTCCCTAACTACTAAGTACCTAGATTGACAGACTAGTCTACTCGAGTATGACCACAGGCCCCAATCATTAGGACTTAGATTTTATTAAATGTTTATTTATTTATGTAATTAAGCATTTATAACTGTTTACACAATTATTATGGTTGATCATACTGTGTGATGAACTTATGAAATCAACATGGATTTCAAATGATTGTAATTACAGGGACAACAAACAGAAGAACTTATGGGTTGTGTTAAGGGTAAAAATGCTTAATTATCATTAACAACAGTGTCATATGTATATTAGTATGTGGTGGGATGTTGGCTAGGGCTTGTCCCTTACATATGCCCTATATATAAGCATACCGATGTGGATATTACATGTGGAGTTAATGAGGTTAGGGTCTTTACCAAAGGAGGTTTTCAAATCATTTTCAATTACTAAAACTTTATGAACTCACCAACCATGTGTTGACTTGATTTTTGCATGACTTCTCAGGTGACGAACAGGTCAACTAAGGAGTTATTTCTTTTGGACTAGGGCTTCATATAGAAGACTAGTATTTTGGACCTGCATACTTTTGAAGACATCATTAAACAAATTATTGTGTATATCTTGTGTAAATACAAGATAGTCATTTATTGATGTTTTACAATAGATTTACATTGTTAAATTATAAACGATACTGCTGTAATTTAACTTTGTAATTCTATTATATTTAGCATTTCTCATTTATGTCATGTGCAATGTAAACAATCTGATCACTTCGATTATCACTCACGATATCACGCCCCGGGAACCTTCCGCCCGTCGGGGAAACCCGATCCTACCCCGCCGGCTCGGGGTGTGACAGATTGGTATCAGAGCCATGGTTATAGAGAAATATAGGTCACTTACTTAAATGGTTTGGCCTAGACTATAACCTAGGGACCCTGCATGTAGAGAACATAGGACTTAAGACTTATTTGCATATTGTCTTCTGTATTCGATCATTGCACTAACTGATAACTTTATTGGTTATGATCAGAATGCCTCCGCGAAGACAACCTCCCTTGATACAGCTACCACCTCGAGACATGGCTCCACACTCCTCCACACCGTCTCCGAATGACTCTCCACCACCACCTCCTCCACCTCCTCCTCCCCCTCCTCCATTGATTACTCAAGCATCTGGTTCAGGCACAACACCGACTATGGATCCTGCTACTATCGCTCTGGTGACGTTACTGAGTAGCCAGATGACGAATCAGATGAAAGAAGCTATACCGGAGATGTTCCTTCGTCTTCGTAATGAGATTCTCAATACTGGCAACACATCAGGGGAAGCCAGTGGAAACACTGGAGATTCATCTCACTACTCCTACAAGTCCTTTGTAGGATGTAAACCACCCAGTTTCAGTGGGTCTGAAGGTGCCGTTGGATTAATCCAGTGGATTGAGAAGATCGAGACAACTTTGGATCTCTGCAGCTGTCCTGAACAACACAAGGTCCGTTACTCAGCTGGAACATTCAACAAACGGGCTCTGACCTGGTGGAACGGTCAGATCAATGCCCGAGGAAGAGAAGAAGCCATGGCTATGCCATGGGAAGATTTCAAGACACTGCTGCGAACAGAGTTCTGCCCTAAGAACGAGTTGCAGAAGCTGGAGGTTGAGTTATCCAACCATGTGATGAAGGGGGCTGACCACATGGGGTACACTACTCGTTATCACGAGTTAGTTGCTTTGGTGCCAGACATGGTACCAACCTTAGAGAAGAGGATAGACAGATATGTGGGTGGACTTCCCGCCTGCATTCAGGGCATGGTTGTTTCAGCCAACCCTACTACTGTCGAATCCGCAGTGAGACTGTCTGGGAAACTCACTGATCTTATGGTGGCCTCTGGAGTTTTAAAGAAAGAGGCTGAACCCAACAAGAACAAAGCTGAGCCATCCAAGAAACCTCACCATCATCAGAAGAAGAAACAGAAGACCATCAAGAACTACACGATGGCCACACCTCTCCAACAAGTAACAGCAGCACCACAAAACCCCAACCGCAAACCTTACACTGGCACGTTTCCTCTGTGTGCCAAGTGTCAGTATCATCACCCTGCTGACGCTCCGTGTAAACATTGCACGGGATGTGGAAGAAAGGGCCATTGGGTCCAATACTGTAGGATGACACCTAACCAAGCAGTCAACAATGCTGCTTTGGCTCTTCCTCCACCAGCAAATCAGAACAATGGTGGATGCTATAATTGTGGCGAACAAGGCCACTTTGCGAAGAACTGCCCAAAGAAGGCACAACCAGCAGTTCAAGCACCACGTGGACGAGCTTTCGCTATCGGAGCACCAGCTGCACGCCAGGACCCAAATGTGGTCACTGGTACGTTTCTCTTACATGACTTTTATGCATCTGTCTTATTTGATACTGGTGCGGATCAGAGTTTTATCTCTACCGATTTTGCATGCCAACTAGATTCAGTAGAGGAACAGTTAGACTCCCCTTACATTATAGAAGTAGCTAACGGGAAACAGATTACAGTTAGTACAGTTTATAGAAATTGCCCATTGACACTTAATGGTCATACATTTGCCATCGATTTGATACCGATGGAGTTGGGTAGTTTCGACATCATTGTCGGAATGGATTGGCTTTCCTCTAACCGAGTGGAAGTCATCTGTTCTGAGAAGCTGCTTCGAATTCCATTGCCGAGCGATCGTGTATTGGAAGTAAAAGGGGATCAAGCAAAACGAAGTGTCAAAATCATTTATTGCATAAAGGCGCGTAAGTGTCTACAGAAGCGGTGTGTGGCGTTCATGGCTCATGTGGTGGAAAAGGAGAAGGTTAAGAAGAAAATTCAAGATGTACCGGTAGTGAAAGAATATCCCAAAGTATTTCCGGAGGACCTACCTGGTTTGCCACCTGCACGACCGGTAGAGTTTCGTATTGACTTAATTCCTGGAGCAACTCCTGTTGCTAAATCTCCTTACAGGTTAGCACCTTCAGAGATGCAGGAATTGTCTAATCAGTTACAGGAGCTACTTGACAAGGGTTTCATCAGACCGAGCTACTTACCTTGGGGAGCTCCGGTCTTGTTCGTGAAAAAGAAAGACGGGTCGTTCAGAATGTGCATAGATTACCGTGAACTGAACAAACTAACCATCAAGAATCGGTATCCTTTGCCGAGGATTGATGATTTGTTTGACCAACTGCAAGGAGCTCAATACTTCTCAAAGATTGACTTGCGGTCTGGATATCATCAGCTGAGGGTTCAAGATGAAGACATACCGAAAACGGCCTTCCGAACAAGATACGGGCATTATGAATTTATGGTGATGCCCTTCGGATTGACAAATGCACCAGCGGTTTTCATGTATCTCATGAACCGAGTGTGCAAGCCGTACCTGGATCAGTTTGTCATTGTTTTTATTGATGACATACTGATTTATTCCAAGACCAGAACAGAACATGAGCAACACCTCAGAAAGATCTTGGAACTGTTGAAGGAAAAGAAACTTTACGCCAAATTCTCCAAATGCGAATTTTGGCTAAGAGAAGTTCAATTTCTGGGTCATGTAGTCAACAGCGAGGGAATTCATGTGGATCCTGCCAAGGTTGAAGCGATAAAGAATTGGGACACTCCGAAGACTCCGACGGAGATACGGTCTTTTCTGGGATTGGCGGGTTATTACAGAAGGTTTATCTCAAACTTTTCTAAGATAGCCTTGCCTCTCACTAAGCTAACCCAGAAAAGCGAACCGTTTGTCTGGGAGCAGAAACAAGAAGATGCTTTTCAGACCTTGAAACAGAAACTATGTGATGCTCCAATTCTATCTCTCCCAGAGGGCTGTGATGACTTTGTTGTGTACTATGATGCTTCCCATCAGGGACTCGGTTGTGTGTTAATGCAACGGGACAAAGTCATAGCCTATGCATCAAGACAGTTAAAGATTCATGAGAAGAATTACACTACTCATGATCTTGAACTGGGAGCAGTAATCTTCGCCTTGAAGATTTGGAGACATTACTTATATGGCACCAAGTGTACCATATTCACTGATCACAAAAGTCTACAGCACATCTTTGATCAGAAGGAGCTCAACATGCGACAGCGCCGTTGGGTTGAACTTCTGAATGACTACGATTGTGTGATCAAGTACCATCCGGGAAAGGCGAACGTTGTAGCTGACGCCTTGAGCCGGAAGGAACGAGTCAAACCCCTTCGTGTTAGAGCGATGGGGATAACCGTGCAGACCAGTTTAAGTGACAAGATTATTCAAGCGCAACAAGAAGCACTTGACCGAGATAATCTGAAGAAAGAACTTGATTGCAGAGCAGAGAAACAGTTTGACACGAAGTCTGACAGAATGATCTACTACCGGGAGCGTGTATGGATACCGGCGGTAGATGAATTGAGGAAACTTATCTTCGATGAAGCACACAAGACTAAATACTCTGTTCATCCAGGTGCTGATAAGATGTACCAAGACTTGCGTGGATTTTATTGGTGGCCTGGAATGAAGAAGGACATAGCCGAATACGTCGGTCAATGTCTAACGTGTGCGAAGGTAAAGGCGGAACACCAAAGACCGTCTGGTCTATTGGAGCAGCCTGAGATTCCACTCTGGAAGTGGGAACAAATAGCTATGGATTTCATCACCAAGCTACCCCGCACTTCCAGTGGTCATGATACAATTTGGGTGATCATTGATCGTTTAACCAAATCTGCTCATTTCTTGCCCATGCGTGAGAACTTCACCATGGATAAACTGGCAAGATTATACATCAACGAGATAGTGGTACGCCACGGTGTGCCATTGTCTATTATCTCTGATAGAGACAGCAGATTCACATCCAGGTTCTGGCAATCATTGCAGAAATCTCTAGGGACACAGTTAAATCTGAGTACAGCCTACCACCCACAAACGGATGGTCAAAGCGAACGTACTATTCAAACCCTAGAGGACATGTTGAGAACATGTGTATTGGACTTCGGTGGAAACTGGGACTCCCATTTGCCACTGATTGAATTCTCCTACAATAACAGTTACCACAGCAGTATCGGATGTGCACCATTCGAGGCTCTTTATGGCCGGAGATGCCGATCACCAATCTGTTGGACTGAAGTTGGAGATAACCGAATAACTGGGCCAGAACTAATTCAAGAAACCACTGACAAGATAGCTCAGATTCAGAGAAGACTACAAGCAACAAGGAGCAGACAAAAGAGCTACGCCGACAAACGGCGCAAGCCGTTGGAATTTCAAGTGGGAGATCGTGTAATGTTAAAGGTATCCCCATGGAAAGGCGTGGTACGCTTTGGAAAGAAAGGAAAATTAGCACCACGATACGTGGGACCGTTCGAGATAATCGAACGTATAGGTCCTGTAGCTTATCGACTGAGATTACCAGATGAATTCAGCGGTGTGCATGACGTGTTTCACGTCTCAAACCTGAAGAAATGCCTTGCTGACGAGTCTCTCGTCATTCCAATCGAAGAGATTCAAGTCGATGAACAGTTACATTTCATTGAAGAACCTTTAGAGATTATGGATCGCAAGGTTAAACAACTGAGGCGAAGCCGTATTCCTATTGTAAAGGTTCGTTGGAATTCAAGACGCGGGCCCGAATTCACTTGGGAACGTGAAGATCACATGAAGTTGAAGTATCCCCAACTGTTTGAAGAGGAAGCCGTACCGGATAACAACTCTTAAATTTCGGGACGAAATTTCTCTAACAAGGGGAGACTGTAACATCAGTGCCGGAACCGTCGCCGGAACAGTGATCTCTACAGTACATGAACAGTAAACAGGTGCGAATCATATACATTTCAATATATTTCATATTTATATCAGTTGTCATTATCAGTTTGGGTGTCATAGAACAGTTTCAGAAACATTTAACAGAAACACAGCTCAAAACAATAGTTCTTGGGTCGGATAATTATCTGGCAACACAGAACCCTCATATGATTATTTGCTTAGGAATTATTATGTATAAACGTATGTGAGGCTTTACAGAACAAAACACAAGAATATTGTTACGTGAATGCTAAATTGACGGGTTATTCGTATAGGTGACGATCTGTACGGATATATCTGAAAGTTTAACGTTCTGAATGATATTCTATAACTAGAAAACAAGATTGAAAAGTATAGTTATCGTCGTGTTCGTACGGGTGACGATTCGAACGAATACGCGCGACAACCGTATATTTCGATTTAAACCGTAAATTAAAATATTTTAATTTAATTAATAGAAAATATTAGTTAATTTATTAGGAATTACAACCTAGAATAATTAAAAGATTTCTAATTTTATAATAGTATCGTTTCGTCTCGAAAACTACGCGAAACGACATTATTACGCGAAACCGAACGAAACCGAGCAACCGGATATCTTCCTAAACAATTAATGAACCATTAAGGCTCCAACCACCACCACAAGACCCAACCCACCCCTCTCATTTCGTCCACCTTCTTTCTCTCTCTAAAGGATTGTTCTCTCAACTTCTCTCTACAAGATCTTAGCCATTTCTCAGCGGATTCGAGTGTTCTCGGAAGCAATACGTTCCTCTTGCTGCGTAGATCAAGAAAGTACAGGCATTTCACGCAATCATCCGTCTATTTTGAGGTAAATAATCATTTTAGATTCGGTTTTATAGGGTTTTCACGAGTTTTATGGGTTTTGCTATTATAATCGAAACTAGCCACTTAAAACACTTAGATGATGATGTCCTACGTGGTTAGGAAGTGTTAGGGATGAATTGCAACAGGTTAGGATTCGAAATAAACGAAGAACTTGGAGTTTATTGCAGGTTCGTGAGTAATGGTGGTCGGCCGAACCTTTGCCATAAAGCTCAAACACAACGAACCCTGAGGCTTTCTGCAGCCGAACCCTGAAGGACCTGCGACGAACCCTGCAAGCCTGACAACCTGCAACGAACCCTGCTCCCAACTGACCACCGAACCTATGTTTCCACGAACTCTCAAGGGACGAACCCAATTTAGGCGAACCTTAGTTCACGAACCCAAGGAGGGTTCCAGCCGAATCTTACAATTCAGACGAGTCTAAACATCACGAACCTAGGACACACGAACCCTTGCATGGCCGAACCATGGCCATGCAACCCACGAACCATGACGGACCGAACCTTATGGGTTCGTTTAACACCATTGGAGCCGAACCCTAGGCCAATATAGCATAGGTTCGCTGCCCTGGACATCTGTCGAACTTAGGGGTTGTTTAATGTGGTTACTATGGACTAGAATCAAAGAGACTAATGCTATAACTTAGGAGAACGAGTAGTGAGCCATTAAATTTAGCCATCTTCTGGGAAATTGATCATATAATTTGCATGCAATGAGTGCATGGGGATCAATCATATATACATGTGTGTTGGAATAACAAGGATGAAACCCTAATCATGCATGCGCATGTAGAAATAAATGTTGAACCTAAGATAGATTAACAATAGGTTAAAAAAAAAGGGGGGGTACTAAGCTCAAGGGAATCAAAAACACAAGTTGGAAATCAAATAGTAATCAAAGAAGTTCAATTGGGCCTAAGTGGGCCCAATGGGGCTTAATTAAGCCCATCATGTATTAAATGATTTAGTAAACTCAAGTAATGAGGTTTTGGTAAAATCTCATCTATTTATAACGTGTTAGATTGCATTAAATGATTTTGACTTAATAATTGATTTAATTGGAAGTTAAATTGTAATGCTTTGATTTAAATTACTTACTTTGAATTAATTGATTTGAAACTTGTTATAAAACAGACGCTTTAATTGTCTGGAATTGTTTTAAAAACAAAGGAAACTCTGCCGAAATTTTCTAAAATTTAAAGGTAAGTTAGTAACTCAATATGGGATTGGGATCAAAAAGGGGTAACTAAGATAGGTTAGATCTTAGATGCACATAGTATTAAGGCACTTAGTTGCACACACAACAAGACCAAACCGTAGCCACAACGACTATTACGCGTACTTATTATGTTCGAATTCTTATAAAATAACTCAGGAACCGAAGATACTTAGCTTACAAACAAGAGTGCGCATTCTGTGATAGTACATTAGACATCAACACAGGTGAGTTCATTGCCCCCTTTTCTAACATTTTTGTTTTAAAACGCGGGGCTGAGAAGCATGCGTAAACTGTTTATCTAAATTGTTTACTTAAATGCTTTTAAATTTATATGTTTTACATATATATAAATGTTATCCTAGACCATGTCTAGGAAGATTTTATGCAGGTTTACTAACCGATTTACTTATATATTAAGTGAATAATCGAGTTAAACTAAACTTTTCAATAAGTCAAAACATTTCAAAGGAATCAAATCAAACATTTTGACAAATCAAGTGGGTGAATTCAAGGAATCAAATCAAACATTTTGACAAATCAAGTGGGTGAATTCAAGGAATCAAATTAAACATTTTTGACAAAACAAGTGTGGGACTTCAAAGAAATCAAACAAAACAATCTTTGCAAAGACAACATTCAATGTTCTACAAATCAAGTGTTTGTTGAACAACGAATCAAGTGTACAATCGATCAATGAATCTTGTATTCTATGATCAACACATCAAGTACATCTTGTGACAAAATCAGTTGAATCAATAAATCATTTTCAAGGGAAAGTCTGGGAAATATCAGAGATAGCATACGCCAAAAACATTGACGAAACATAAAATCCTGCATTTCAAGAAGTCCTAGCTAGACCGTTTGACTTGTAGGTCGTATGTTTGAGGATATTTACAGTTTCCCTAACTACTAAGTACCTAGATTGACAGACTAGTCTACTCGAGTATGACCACAGGCCCCAATCATTAGGACTTAGATTTTATTAAATGTTTATTTATTTATGTAATTAAGCATTTATAACTGTTTACACAATTATTATGGTTGATCATACTGTGTGATGAACTTATGAAATCAACATGGATTTCAAATGATTGTAATTACAGGGACAACAAACAGAAGAACTTATGGGTTGTGTTAAGGGTAAAAATGCTTAATTATCATTAACAACAGTGTCATATGTATATTAGTATGTGGTGGGATGTTGGCTAGGGCTTGTCCCTTACATATGCCCTATATATAAGCATACCGATGTGGATATTACATGTGGAGTTAATGAGGTTAGGGTCTTTACCAAAGGAGGTTTTCAAATCATTTTCAATTACTAAAACTTTATGAACTCACCAACCATGTGTTGACTTGATTTTTGCATGACTTCTCAGGTGACGAACAGGTCAACTAAGGAGTTATTTCTTTTGGACTACGGCTTCATATAGAAGACTAGTATTTTGGACCTGCATACTTTTGAAGACGTCATTAAACAAATTATTGTGTATATCTTGTGTAAATACAAGATAGTCATTTATTGATGTTTTACAATAGATTTACATTGTTAAATTATAAACGATACTGCTGTAATTTAACTTTGTAATTCTATTATATTTAGCATTTCTCATTTATGTCATGTGCAATGTAAACAATCTGATCACTTCGATTATCACTCACGATATCACGCCCCGGGAACCTTCCGCCCGTCGGGGAAACCCGATCCTACCCCGCCGGCTCGGGGTGTGACATCCACCACGTTATTCTGCTCCCCTTTCGATGACCTTGACGCAACATAACTCAACCACCGATGATCTCAGTTGTAGATCGATGACCGGTGACCTCTCGCAGAACCTTTTTAATTGGAGGGTAAGAAGCAACGACAGTGATACGAAGGTGTTGGATTTATATGTACAGACCCGATAAGTTAACGTAACTAACCGAGCTGTGACCCGTAAGATTTACACCTTGGTCAACGAACATTAAATCCACTTAATTTGATTAACTGGTAATCACGAACGGATTTATAATTTATAATTGTTATAAATTATATAAGTTTAATTACTTATTTAATTAAACAAATGGTGTTGGGCTTGATATTGCATATTGGACCTAAACTAACTTGATTGGGCTTTAGGGCTTACTAATATGAGATTAAAAGTTAATCTCAAATCCCTAATTGTTTTGGGAGAATACTGCCGTCAAAAAATAAAAACAAAACAAAAGGTTATTTTTTTTTGTTCTTGGTTTTGGAGAAGCTGCCGTCAAAACACAAAAAAATTAGAAAAACAATTTTGTGGTATTGTGAATTGCCGTAGAAGACAAAAACAAAAGGGTATTTGTTTTTCTCTGTCGTTCAAAGATATACAAAGAGTAAGGAGTTTTGATCAACCAACACAAACCACATCCTGCTTCCACTGTGAACCAGGAACCCGTTCGTGCTCGTGTTCTAACAATTGTTCGTTGAACCTCGGTGTCTCAAACGGTTAATCATTAACCGAAAGGGTATAATCTTTTCTCATCGGTAGATTAGATTAATTAATATTATATCCGTGTTTGTATGTTTGTAACCATGATCCTGATTGGGAATTTTAAAAGTGTTAAAGTTTGAAACCCTAATTCCGTTGTGTTATATTAAATATGGATTTAATATACTAATTGGTCAAACTTGTTTTTACCTAAAAGTCAAACAGAATACCACTATGATTCCCAACAGTGGTATTAGAGCCACGCTTACAACATGCAAATCGGATCCGGTCAGTTTAACCGGTTACAGATCACAAACTCTAAATTGTTTAAAATTTTGAGTTTCTGATCCAGATTTAGATCTGACTAATTATTTGGGTAAAATTATTTATTTGGTCAAAGTTATAATTGACCAAAAGAATTACCCAGTTTAATTATAAAATTATGATTGAATATGTAAATCAGGCCCGACCTTGTGTTTGTTTGGTTGTTTAATTTTTCAGTTTGGTTTATTATGTTTTGGCCCATTTTGATGGCTCAAAGTTGTAATAGAATAGGGTTTGTATTTTCTCGTTATGTATTTCAATTTCTTGTAAATATTGTAATGACAAAAGACCTGAAGACAAAACTGAAGAATCAAGATCAAGATGCACGGAGCTGGAGGTCAGTGAGAGCAGCTCAAGATCACAAGATGCACTATTCATCATTGTGGTTGATTGTGTGTTGTGACCCCGTGACCTAGTTTATTTTGCTACTTGGCTCTAGCAAAATCAAACGCATTTTGGCCTTATGATTTACATATTTATTTAATTTGATATTGTGGTTGCTTTATCTTAATAAATGTTATAACATACCAACCAAATACCAAAAAGGTTTTAAAAGGAGTTTTAAAACATAATCGCAATAAAATGTAACAAGTTCAAAAACTAATCAATTTTGCAACTTGTAAAAGTTTTATAAAAACAAATGGTTTGTTTTAAAAAAAATATAACCAATGAGTTTCTACAATCTAAAATTGTTTTAAAACTCAGAAACTTAATAGATTAACTATTAACTTTTGAATGGTTATACAAGTCGCGACAAACTTAGTTTTTAATAGGTTATTTAAAATTAAGTGTCCTGAGAGATGAAAGGGTTCATCACAAATGTCACGACACTAAAAAAAATAGTAAAACTTTTTTTTACAACGCACGTATGATTAGATCATTCGTTGTGTTTGACCCTTATTCGGTAAACACTAAAATTGGATCCCATATATATAAAATCAATAGTCTATGCTATCCTATTATAAGGGACACTTGGAGCATAATGCGAAACACCAGTGTTTGGAGCCACAGCATCGCACTTGGTGCGTAGTTTGTCCTCTAAGGTGCAAGAGTTTCCGTTGACACATCCGGCTCTTCCACATGTACCTGTTTTAGGACGACTATTACTTTCATATCTTGTTACGTGCCACAGCTGTCTGGAAATGAAAGTGAGCATAGATGAGGCTAAACGTATCACTAAATAGACAAGTTGTCTTAGTGGCCTCATACTTGAGAGTTGTGCATTTTTCACAATTGACAAACGTTGTCAGTCTACCTAATATCACTTACTAATGTTGTGTGCCACAGCTGCCTTTAGTAACTGATACTGCTAGATTCTCAATCCTTATTCTTATTACTGTTAATGGGTCATTAATTAAATAAGGAATTAAACATCAAAATAATAATTATTTATTTTTTCTTACATTAACAGATGTCTCATGAAAACAACTCATCATTCGCTCTCAAGTCCATACTTGAGAAAGATAAGCTGAATAACACCAACTTTCTTGAGTGGCATCGTAACTTGAAAATTGTTCTCAAGTTTGCGAAAAAGCACTATGTACTGGAAGGTCCAGTTCCTAACGAGCCTGAGGGTAATACGGCTGCTACCTGTAAAGCCTGGGAAAAGCATAACGAGGATGCCATTGAGGTAGCCTGCCTTATGCAAGCCACCATGTCTTCTGATCTTCAGAAGAACATGGAAGACATGAGTGCCTTTGACATGATCCAGCAACTTACAGGCATGTTTCAGAAACAAGCCCGTCAAGAATGCTATGACACCATGAAGCAGCTTATCGGCTGCAGAATGCAAGAAGGCTCGTCAGTTAGTGCTCATGTGCTTACGATGAAAGGGTACATCGACCAACTGAGTAAACTTGGTTACCCCCTGTCAAATGAAATGGCAGCGGACTTCATCTTGAACTCTCTCCCAAAGTCTTACGACCAGTTCGTAATGAATTTCAATATGAATGCTTGGGAGAAGACTGTGCTTGAACTGCATGGGATGCTGAAGACGGCTGAGATGAATGTACCAAGCAAAGTCAATCAGGTATTAATAGTTCGATCTGCTGGTGTTAGAAAACCCAATCCCAAGAAACGGGGTTATAACAGTAAGGGCAAGAATAAAGCTATTGTTGCTGCCAAGCATGCCACCAACAAAGCCAAGCCAATTACTAAAGCACCACCTCCTGAGGAGCGTCAATGTTTTGAATGCAACAAGATGGGGCATTGGAGGTGTAACTGCCCTGAATATCTTGCTAAGCTAAGGATGAACAAGGCCAATGGTGCAGGCCCTTCAGGTATCTCTATTTATGTTATTGAACTTTTTACTGTTTTCAGCAACACATGGGTGTTTGACACTGGATGTGGTTACTCACATTATTAATGTCTTGCAGGAACCTGAAAAGTGGAAGAAGCTGAAACAAGGCGACATGGAGCTCATCGTTGGTGATGGGAAAAGAGTACCAGTTCTTGCAACTGGGACATATCATCTTACATGTCCTTCTGGCCTTGTACTTATTTTGAATAATTGTTTGTTTGCACCTGGTTTGACCAGAAACATTATTTCAGTTTCTTTATTGTTTGAAAAAGGATTTAAGTACGTTTTTAATGGTATTGCTATATCTACCTACTTAAATGATGTCTTTTGTTTTGAGGCTAAACCTCGAAATGGAATTTACGAAATAGATGTTCAACCAAACAATAACATATACAATCTTTCTAAACATATCAAATCTGGCATTAATGATACATTTCTATGGCATTGTAGACTTGGCCACATAAGCAAATCTCGCATAAAAAGGCTCGAGTCTGAGGGGATTCTTGAATCCACTGGACAGGACTCTTTTGATGACTGTGAATCTTGCTTAGCTGGCAAACTCACTAAAGATCCCTTCACCCATGTTGGTGAACGAGCAAAAGATCTGTTAGCACTCATACATACTGATGTGTGTGGTCCTTTCAGAACTATGTCTAGAAACCATGAAAGATACTTCGTTTCATTCATTGATGATTATAGTCGATATGCATATGTTTATCTAATGAAGCATAAGCATGAAACCTTTGAAAAGTTCAAAGAATTTCAAAATGAAGTAGAGAACCAACTTGGTAAAACGATTAAGGCACTTCGATCAGATCGAGGTGGCGAATATCTCAGCTTAGAGTTCATCAATCATCTGAAAGAATGTGGAATTGTTTCACAGCCCACTTCTCCTGGCACACCCCAACTTAATGGCGTAAGCGAGAGGAGAAATCGCACCCTACTTGATATGGTCCGATCGATGATGTGTAGAACTAACTTGCCCCACTCCTTTTGGAGTTTTGCTCTTATGACCGCCGCCCGCATTGTAAATCTGGCACCGACTAAGAAGGTAAACAAAACACCATATGAGATATGGTTTGGCACTAAACCCAATTTGTCTTACCTCAGGGTATGGGGATGCGATGCATATGTCACTAGAGACTCTGATGACAAACTTGATCCTCGAGGCGAAAAGGTTGTTTTCGTCGGATACCATAACAAAAGCGGATATTATTTCTACCATCCTGATGCAAACTTGATTTCCATCAAAAGGAAGGGCCACTTTCTTGAGAAAGAATTTCTTGATCGAGGAACTGGAAGCAATATTGTGGATCTCGAAGAAATTCGAGAACCGCAAACGACCGCTGACGAAGTCGGAATGTCTGATCAACAAGAAGTTGTTGCTAATGATTCAGACATAAACACAAGAATTCGTAGAAGTAGCAGGACACGCAATGCTCCTGATAGATACCTTTGGCATCTTGATGGTTCTGAAGTCCTGGTAGTAGCTGAGCCTGATGACGAACCTACTAACCACAAATCTGCTATATCAGATCCAGAATCTGGGAAATGGCTCGATGCCATGAATTTCGAGATGCAATCCATGCGTGAGAATCAAGTCTGGGACTTGGTTGAGCTACCCCCCGGTTCACGGGCAGTAGGGAGCAAATGGATTTTCAAGAGAAAAACCGACATGCATGGAAATGTTCATACCTACAAAGCACGGCTGGTTGCGAAGGGTTTCACTCAAACTCAAGGTGTTAACTATGATGAAACTTTTTCACCCGTTTCTATGATCAAATCGATCAGGATATTACTTGCCATAGCTGCATATTATGACTATGAGATATGGCAAATGGATGTTAAAACTGCTTTTCTGAATGGACATCTTTCTGAAGATGTCTATATGGTTCAGCCTGATGGTTTTATTGATCCAAAATATCCAAGTAAGATATGTAAACTAAATAACTCCATTTATGGACTCAAACAGGCATCTCGCTGTCGGAATCTTCGTTTTGATCAAAAGATCAAAGAGTTTGGCTTCATCAAAAACGAAGATGAACCTTGTGTTTACAGAAAGGCTAGTGGGAGCACTATATCATTCCTCATCTTGTATGTGGATGATATACTGATTATTGGAAACAACATTTCTATGCTTAACGAAGTTAAGCACCGGTTGGGAACTTGTTTTGCAATGAAAGATCTTGGAGAAGCAGCTTACATTCTTGGAATAAAAATCCACAGAGATAGATCTAAGCGGCTTTTAGGGCTGAGTCAAAGTACATACATAGACAAAATGATGACACGCTTCAACATGGAGAACTCTAAGAAAGGGACTATTCCCATGACTAATGGAACCGTGTTGAACAAATCACAATCTCCTTCAACGGACATTGAAATTAGGCGAATGCAAGCAATTCCATATGCCTCAGCGATTGGTTCTATTATGTATGCTATGTTATGCACTAGACCTGAGGTCTCATACGCTTTGAGCATGACCAGTCGTTTTCAGCAAAATCCTGGCATTGCCCATTGGACTGCAGTCAAGAACATTCTGAAGTACTTGAGAAGAACTAAAGAAATGTTCTTGATATTAGGAGGAGTGGAAAAAGAGCTCACTGTAAGGTGTTACACTGATGCTAGCTTCCAGACTGACCGAGATGACTCTCGCTCACAATCAGGTTTCGTATTCACTCTCAATAGAGGAGCTGTCTCTTGGAAAAGTTCCAAACAGAGTGTAGTGGCGGATTCAACCACCGAATCTGAATATATTGCTGCATCGGATGCTGTAAAGGAAGCTGCTTGGATAAAGAAGTTCATAGCTGACCTCGATGTGGTTCCAAGTATTCGGAAACCTATCGAAATCTTTTGTGATAACACAGTTGCTATAGCTCAAGCCAAAGAGCCCAGGTCTCATCACAAATCCAGGCACATTTTGAGAAAGTTTCACTACATACGGGAAATAGTGGAACGTGAAGACATCATAATAAGCAAAGTGGACATAGATCAAAACCTAGCAGACCTGTTCACTAAGCCCATGACTCAGGACAAGTATGATCAGCACAGGAATGCGATCGGGCTTAGATTTGCTAGCGATATGTTTTGATTTAATATTTGGATGTACGAACATATAAACAGTTATACTTTTGAATTCACTTTTGATTTACTGGTTTAAATGCAATTCTGAATTTTTTATAACTGTGTTCGTTTTTAATACGTTTAATCCATGAATATTGTATTCTTAATTATCCGTAGTCAGTCAGACTCGTGGGAACGACTCTGAATTAAGACTATTATGGATTTGATCTCAAGTAGTTGACTACCAAATTCACAGACGTCATTATGAATGATGTTGGATGTAACTCGCTTCAAATCATCTCCATGGATCTTAGTCATGAGATGTTTTTGAAATGATAAACTCATCTTGTATCCTTTGACTTGAGATATATATTAGAACTTTCGTTTACTAAGGGGCATTCTTTGATCATTGTCAACCGCTGTCGCGTAACTGCCAGTCATAAAGGTTTTGATTGGGAATGGTTCTGAGGTTCAGTGGGAGTTGTATATAATCAAGATTGGGATTCTGTACTCTTACATATTTCATGTAACGGTTAGACATTATGGCGCCCTCGTTGATTCAAACTGGTGAAGTGTAAGGCCTTAACCAAACTGACTGTGTGTTTGATTGGACCACTCTGAATCTAAAACGAGAACAATAATAATTGAACGTCATATGAGAATGAATTAGATCCATGTCTCATTGTTTCAATTGATGTCTTTTACAGAAAGGATAGATGACAATGATTATCATAAGTCTAGTATCCTGCTATAGTAGCACGGTAATTTGGTTAATGACTTTAAAGTGTCATACCTTGTTAGGAGCAGTTATGTGTAGCTAGAGCACCGCTGACTGTCAACGTTTATTTTATCGAAATCCGTCCAAGTGGGAGATTGTTGGATTTATATGTACAGACCCGATAAGTTAACGTAACTAACCGAGCTGTAACCCGTAAGAGTTACACCTTGGTCAACGAACATTAAATCCACTTAATTTGATTAACTGGTAATCACGAACGGATTTATAATTTATAATTGTTATAAATTATCTAAGTTTAATTACTTATTTAATTAAACAAATGGTGTTGGGCTTGATATTGCATATTGGACCTATACTAACTTGATTGGGCTTTAGGGCTTACTAATATGAGATTAAAAGTTAATCTCAAATCCCTAATTGTTTTGGGAGAATACTGCCGTCAAAAAATAAAAACAAAACAAAAGGTTATTTTTTTTTGTTCTTGGTTTTGGAGAAGCTGCCGTCAAAACACAAAAAAATTAGAAAAACAATTTTGTGGTATTGTGAATTGCCGTAGAAGACAAAAACAAAAGGGTATTTGTTTTTCTCTGTCGTTCAAAGATATACAAAGAGTAAGGAGTTTTGATCAACCAACACAAACCACATCCTGCTTCCACTGTGAACCAGGAACCCGTTCGTGCTCGTGTTCTAACAATCGTTCGTTGAACCTCGGTGTCTCAAACGGTTAATCATTAACCGAAAAGGTATAATCTTTTCTCATCGGTAGATTAGATTAGTTAATGTTATATCCGTGTTTGTATGTTTGTAACCATGATCCTGATTGAGAATTTTAAAAGTGTTAAAGTTTGAAACCCTAATTCCGCTGTGTTATATTAAATATGGATTTAATATACTAATTGGTCAAACTTGTTTTTACCTAAAAGTCAAACCGAATACCACTATGATTCTCAACAGAAGGTCCCTTTGATTCTCATTCCACAGAACAAACATATAAAGGTAGTGTTTTTGTTTCCATACTGGAGCCACCTATCAAACCAATCAGATCGAGAATCATCACTAAAAACGATTCAGTTAAGTGCATATAGACAGCTCTGATTTGGACCGGACAATTATCGGTCGGACCGGTCAAATGATGATGATGATCGGTTCAAACCTTTTTATTATTTTTTTAATCTTTTTGGTAATGTTTTTGTACAATGCCAATTTGAAATTTTTTTAATTTAATTCGATATTTATTTCATAGAACTTATTATTATTTTTAATTGTTAAGTTTAAGATTAACATAGACGTTTTGAATTTATATTAATTTTTATTTTGAAGCCAAACCAAAGCAAGTCACTCATTTGTAAACAAGCTAAGTATAAGCACAATATTTGGTTCGGTTTTGTAAATCCAAACTGAGTTGTGCCACTTGGTTTGTAAAACTTCAAGCACGAACAAACCCTCACTTAATTCGGTTCTAATTCGTGAACATTCTTAATAAGGTATGAAGGACAAGAGTGGGGTTTGAGTTTAGATGTTAAAAACCATTGAAATGAACGTATTAACGTACTGATTCCTTTGAAATTGAGTCTCAAAATGGGATTTGTTAGGGAAAGACGAGAGTTTTGGAGCGTAGTGGGTATATAAAATGACAAAAAGCCTAAACTTTTATTAGGCGTCAATATTGTGTAGACAATTTGTAACTAAACGTTAAAATATAAATTAACATCAACTATTTTTTTAAATAGCATACCAATATACTCATACTTGTAAGTTTTCTTTAACTAATTTTATATATGAAGGGCAGATTGTTGAAATCTTCACGAGACTACCAACAAAATCCCTTGTCTGATTTAAATCGTTTGCATACTCTTCGCATAGTCATGATCATACGCTAAGTTGAGTACGAAGGAGGACCAAGCGCTGAGGATGTGCATACGATATGCTCTCGATAGGTCCGTTGTCATATAACAATCCCTATATTGATGTAGCAATTGTCGCATATCCTTTCCTAAATTTCAGAAATGTTGGTTCATGTAATGGAATTCTATGCCTTCACAATTACAAAAATTGTATGAATCCATGGAACTATTCCATTAGGCGCAAAATAACCATACATGACCCTCCTTGGAGTGATTGTTAAAAACAGTGGTGTCCAATAAGGTTTCGTTTCAACAGGTCACTGATGATTGAACCATGCCCAGTACCAAAAAGGAGTCGAATCAAGTAAATTTGTGTATACCATGAAGAGAGACACGTGGCGTGAGACTGCTTCACCAACTAGCCCGTATACTTGTATGAATATATGGTGCGTTTTTAAATTTTATTGTTTATGGTTGATAGTTGATGAAGATTCATATTTTATTATATACAAAAGGCAAAATCCTTTTAAAAATTTGCAGTTATTAACTTATTAAAACTTTTACATGGACTTGGGATCATAAACCAAGACAAAAATAACCCTGTAAAAATCAACAAGCCAACCAAGTGACCAACAATACTAATGAATCTCATCTACCCAAAACAACTGAAATATGGTATAGCAAATGAAGAGTATTAAATTCGAAAACTGTCAATATCAAATAGATTTTAACTTTCTCAACAATAACAACGTACCCAATTAAAGCTCACTTTTGAATGAGGTATGGGAGGAGAGATGAATGCAAACCTTATCTCTTTTTCAGATAAGTCCCCTTGCTCATGGAATTTAACTTCCTCAAAATGCCCTTTAAATAAAACACAAATATATTAATTGGCATATGTTAAAACTTTGAGGAATGAAGAATGTTAACTATGCATACCTCTAAATTGCCTTCTTTGGTGACTGAAATTATTTTATCCTCTGACTGAATAAGCATAATGAATATCTCTTTTCCTGTAAGCAACAACTAACATATTACTGTCGGAGTTGGACTTAAGTTGATTTATACCGACCCTGCTCTCCTATTTCCACAAAAAATTAAAATCAAACAATAGATGATACATTATTTACACACACACATAATATGAAATGTTGGTGTCGTGTTTAGTCTTAGGTCCGTAACGATGCGGAACATAAACATAGGTACGTGTTTCTTGTCAATTTTGGGTCTCTTGTTAATGTTGTGCCTCTATATTTTTACAATTTTTTCTGTTATTAAGTTGGTTCATAAATGTCATTTCCTTCATCAAATAGACACTAAAAAATATCAGCTATTAATAGGAGCATACACAAGTTACATTACATTTTATCCAAAAGTTACCATCTATTAGTTTATATCTGAAAACGGCTTTTTAAATAGGTTTAGGCTGCTATGAAATTGTTGTAAATGATTGTTCATGTAGTTTGAATAGTATACTTAAATATGTACATTGTTATGATTAAGTGTACATACTTATGGAAAACGAAAGTTCATGTGTTTTGAGTTCTTCAATTACTAATATCATCAGCTACGTCGACATAACTTCTACACTGATATATGAGTTCAAGAATGTTAATTTACTATTTTCGTTCACTTTCACTACCTTTCCTCTCTTCACCAAGATAATACAAATTACCTTAAATCCATGAAGGATGGCACTCAATTCTATATTCCAAACAGTGTGCCTCACCATGAGGATCACATGAGCATACGATGTTTGAATGTCTTGGCCAAAATCAACAGTCAAGATCAAACAAGTATGCCCTTTAAGAGAATAAGTAGGTCTGTTGCTAACATGTAACAAAATAGATAAAGTTATACTCGCATGAAACAAGAGGTGGGGGTAAAAAAAAAGTAAGTTTTAACGCCTTAAACTTGTTTTTTCCCAATAGCAAATGGTACCATCAGAACAAGAGGCTGCGAAAACATGGGATTAGAGTCTGATACGAACATCTGAGATATTATGAGGTAACTCTGGATATATGTCCACATGAGCACGAACTACGACATCCAAAGCGAGATCTGTAGGTGCAATTTAAATATCAAAATAATTATTTAATTAATCAAGGCGATAATTATAGTAAGTTTGACAAACCACTCTTTTAGTTCCGACATATGCCAAGAACTTTCCATCTGTAGAGAAATGGGAGGTAAGGATCTTGAATGTCAACTCTTTATGAGTAGTCAATAATTCTTTAAAGGAGAATTGTGCATCACACATAACATGAGTCATTATCAATAGCATGACTTTGAAGAATTATACTACATAATGTGAACATAAGTCAAATGATTGAAACAAGTATTTGATCTATTATCTAGTTTATCAAATATTTTAAGGGTTGTTTAATTGGGTCCTACTAGAAGTCTTTGCGTTTGCTTATTAATAAGCTCTTGGTTAGTATATATTTATATATATAGGTTGATTATATTTGGGCTTGTTTTCTTTGATATGATATAACAAAAAAATAGTCATGAGGTGTTATCATAGAATCATTATCTTTTTGATCAAGATAATTATGTTTTAATTAAGATTAATATAAATAAATAAACCTGAGTTATTAAGCACATAAGAAGCATGATGTTCAACAACTTAGGGTGTTGACATATATGCATCACCCAAACTCATATATGGTTGACTAACTGAAATCATTTTCTAAACACATGTATGGAATCCATAAAGAAGCTAACAAATCATCACCGTCTAATACAAATTGAAAAAATTACAGTTAGAAGACATTGATAGCATCAGCAGGTATTGATATGTTACCCTTATTTCATATATTATATGTAGAAAAATGTATCTCTAGATTTCTCAATGACACATGTTTCAGTGTAAAAACATAAACAAACTCTGGAAGATTATTCTATTTAAGAATAAACCTGATGAGACTTTAAAAGAAAACAAAATCAAATCAAATACACCATCATAATATCAATAATACAAAAAACATTAATGATCCTACCGAACAGTTCTCAATGGCGCTAGCAACGACTCACCATTTTTCCAAAAAAAATAAATTGCTCCATTTGTTAAATTTCAACCGAATTAAAAGCTTTATTAAGTTATATATATGTAAGTCTGAAAAACAAAAAAAAAAACATTTATAGACACATGATTTAACCGATAAAAATAACCATTTTTATTGGTTAAATCATGTGTCTATAAATGTTTTTTTTTGTTTTCCAGACTTACATATATATAACTTAATAAAGCTTTTAACTCGATTGAAATATAACAGATGGAGCAATTTATTTTTTATTTTTTTCAAAATGGTGAGCCGTTGCTAGCGCCATTGAGAACTATTCGATGGGATCATTAATGTTTTTTGTATTATTGATATTATGATGGTGTATTTGATTTTAATTTGTTTTCTTTTAAAGTCTCAATAGGTTATTCTTAAATAGAATAATCTTCCAGAGTTTGTTTATGTTTTTTACACTGAAACACGTGTCAATGAGAAATCTAGAGATACATTTTTCTATATATAATATATATGAAATGAAGATAACATATCAATACCTGCGGGTGCTAGCAATGTCTTCTAACTGTAATTCTTTCAATTTGTATTAGATTGTGATGATTTGTTAGCTTCTTTTTGGATTCCATACATGTGTCCAGAAAATGATTTCAGTTAGTCAACCATGTATGAGTTTGGGTGATACATATATGTCAACACCCTAAGTTGTTGAACATCATGCTTCTTATGTGCTTAATAACTCAGGCTTGTTTCTTTATATTAATCTTAGTTAAAACTTAATTATCTTGATAAAAAACATAACGATTCTATTACAACACCTCATGACTCTTTTTTTGTTATATCATATCAAAGAAAATAACATATCAAAGAAAACAAGCCCAAATTCAATCAACCTATACATATACATATATCTATACTCCTTTATAATGAATATTGGTGAGATAAAAATCAAGATCTTCAATTTAAGAAAAATACAAGCTTAAAAGCTTGTGGTACAACAAATTTAAGCTGCACTTCAAAACTAGATGCCATCGTTTTTAATTTCTAATTGAAACCCTGGTTTTTACTTTCCTTCCTCCCAAAATTTCTATACTATTTTCAGCTTCAAATCTCCCAACCAGGTAATCTTTTGATCTATCACCGTTCCTCTTTCTTTCTTAGTACCTTAATCGGACAATTTGTCAACCAGGTGAGTGATTTATGAACCGAATCTTGAAGCAATCGAATCATAAAGATGAAAGTGGTAAGCATCTTCTCATATTTTCTTCATTTCTGAATCAAGATAACTGATTAAATTATTATTTTAGAATTTAATTTGCACCTGCAGATCTCGATTTGGATGTTGCTGTTCGTGCTCATGTGGACATATGTCCAGAGTTACCTCATACTATCTCAGATGTTCGTATCAGACTCTAACCCATGTTTTCGCAGCCTCTTGTTCTGATGGTACCATTCTCTATTGGGAAAAAATAAGTGTAAGGCATTCGAACTTGTTTTTTTTACCCTATCCTCTTGTTTCATGCGAGTATAACTTTATCTATTTTGTTGCAGGTTAGCAGCAGACCTACTTATTCTCTTAAAGGGCATACTTATCCGATCTTGACTGTTGATTTTTGGCCAAGACATTCAAACATAGTATGCTCAGGTGATACTCATGGTGAGGCACGCTATTTGGAATATAGAATCGAGTGTCATCCTTTATGGATTTAAGGTAATTTGTATTATCTTGGTGAAACAGGTGCCATTTAGAAATGTAGAGACACACTATTTATACATGTAATAAATGAAATAAGGATAACTAATCAATACCTATTGGTGCTAGCCGTCCCAATGTCGTCTAACTATAATTCCTTCCATAGTTATCAAAGGCGCAAAGCACACTTAAGGCACATAAGGTACGCCGGAGCCTAGGCGCAAAAAAACGAGGGCTTTTTAAATAGGGCGCACATGATAGAGTCCCCATTTTCAGGGGTTTTGGACATTCTTTATGTATGTTAAAGTCTATTTTTAACATATTCTAAACATATTTTAGGGAAAGTTTTAATCAAGATTATAAATATAAGGGTTGAGAAAGTTAAGTTTTAACACAATTTTAACTGCAAGGGTTAAATATGTAACTATAAGAAAAAATAAAGCCTTAAACCTAAAAGAGCTCGTTGAATTCATCGGCATCAAAGAACCGGCAACCATCCAAAATTGGCAACAAGAACCAAAAGTCGGCAGCAAAAATCAACATGTTAGGGTATTTTTGCCGGATCAAGAACATGTTTAGGATTTTTTTTACGAAATATAGCCAGAAATCGTCGAAAACTTGTGATTTTTCCATAAACTCGCCAGAACCCTGCCAGAGTTGTGCCTCGACATCCATCAGACGCTTTTCTTGCGCTGCGTCTAGTCGCGCGTCCGGTGCACCTTTGACTACTATGATTTTATCAATTTATATCATTTCAGATGGTGATTATTCATATTTGGATTCTGTGTATGTGTGAGCAGAAAATTATTTCAATTAGTTAACAATGTGTGAGTTTGGGTGATACATATTCAATACCTCAAAGTTATTGAACATCATGCTCCTTTTGTGCTTGCTAACTCAAGTTTGTTTCTTTATATTAATTTCAATTAAAGCTTAATTATCTTGATCAGAAACATAATTATTCTAGAAGAACACCTCCTGACTTTTTTTTGTTTATATCATATCAAAAAAAAACATATTGAAGAAAACAAAACAAACCCCAACTATAAGAAAAACAATCAACCTATATGTAAATAGTAACTACGAGTTGATGAATAAGCAAAATTAAAGACTTACAATAGGGCCCAAATAAGCAACCCCTAAACAGTCTTATAAACAAAACAATAGATCAAATACTTTTAAAAACTTCAACTCTTTGGCTTCAGCTCATTGACTTATGTTTACATTATTCATGAAGAATCAATGACTACTCATGAAGAATCAATGACTGTTCATAAAAAAACAATGACAATAACGACCGTTCATGAAAAATCAATGACTATTCATAAAAAACGACTATTCAGCTCGTTGCTTCAGCTAGAGATTTTCAAAAAAATCCGTATCCAAAATCAAAATATATGAAACTCCGTATCCGAAATATCCGAAAATTCGGATATCCGGATGTTCGGATATCTGAAAGTCCGGATATCCGGAAATTCGGATTCAGATTCGGATAGTAGTTTAGAAAAATTTCGGATAATATCCGAACTATCCGAAATAGTTATTTTTCCCGGATATTTTTCGGATATTCGGATAATTTTTCGGATATTTCGAATAATTTTTCGGATATTCAGATATTTTTTTCGGATATTCGGATATTTCGGATATTCTTCAGATATCCGGATATTTTTTTTATTTTTTTATTTTTTTATTTTTGAAATCGGATATCCGAAATTTTCGGATATCCGAATTTGAACACCCCTAGCTTCAGCTATTATGTGTGATGTTATTATGTGTAATGCAGAGTTCTCCGTAAGAATCAATGACTATTCATAAAGAGCTATCATTCAGGATTCTTACATTCGATTTCCCTTGAATCGAGCTCACCACAACATATCCTCGCCTTAGTTTCCGTCTCTTGACGAGATCTGCAAGCCAATGACGCACCGGTAATCTGACCATCGTACGGTAACGGATAACGACTAACATGGAAGACGGAGATCGCGGGTAGAAGATGAATATGTGATACGAGTAGGTTCATCTAATTTACCACAATGATATTCTATCTATCCACTCTAGTACTCCATTAGTCCACTGAACTCCATGCATAATTTTTGGGCCAATGAAAACTGGGCCGTCATATATTTCCGAAATCCAATAATGTTTTCATTTTTACATTAGTTTAAAGATAATTAGACCAGGAGAACAATGCAAAATGTTGGTCTTCCCAGTCACGATAGTAGCTAGGAATGTTCATGCTTCAGTTAAATTATTTAAATTGGTCTATCAGTTTGGTTTTATAGTTGGTTGTTTTTAAACATTGGTTTTTTTCATGATTCGTAAATAACAGGACCGAACCGTGTGTGACACATGTATATATGTACAGGGATGGTTCATGAGAATACCTTCATTTTGAAAATAATAAAAAAAAAACTAGAAAATTAATCGCAACCATTACCAATTATATTTTTTTTATTTATTTTGCTTTTGTTTATCATTTCTTTTTATTATAAGGTTAAAAATATAAAATAAAGAAAAAAATAAAACATTAATGTAGCTCATATTCTTGCATATATGTAACTTATACACTATATATATATATACACATTGTATAAGTTACATATTTGTAACTTTTTGAGTTACATACTGAACTTACGTATCTTTGTTTATACTTTTTTTCTTATTACATTTAAAACTTTCTAATTAAACAACATTAAAAAAAATTAACTATTGTTTGGTTGGTTATATATATATTTTTTATTTTTTCCCGATTTTAAAATTTTTCTCATGATCTCTCTCATGTATGTATACACACAGTTATATATGTATATAGATTGGGTTGAAGATTTAAACTAGGGGTGTTTATAGTCAAGTTTCAAACCGTGAAACTGCCCAAACCGGCCATTTGTTCGGTTTGCGATCGGATTTTTCCCAAACATTTGTTCGGTTGTTTCAAAAGGTTGAAACCGTGATGAACGATTTGGTTTACGATTTTCACTTAAAACCGGTCATAAAAAATTGTACTGGACCGTGTGTGTGTGTGATTTTGGAGTTATTCAATAAAAAAACAATACATTTGGGATTGTAGTGTGATTAATTTGTCTCAAATCATATATTAGATATGTTTGGTTCATATTTATTTTTAATGGGATAAAAAAACCCAAACCTCTCAAATGGTTTGGTTTTTATTTTTAACGGTTTGGTTTTTGTTTTTATTATTAAAAATACATAATTAACGATTTGGTTTACGGTTTCACTTAAAAACGGTAAGACCAAACAAAAACCCCAAATTTAAACACTAACACTATTCAACAAAAAAATACATTTAGTGTTGCACTGCAATTAGCTTGGCTCAAACGGCTCAGTTTTATTCTTAAAGGACTCAAAAACACCAAACTCAATCATAAAACAAAATCGTTGAAAATGGTTCGATTTTGTTCGGTTTTTATTTTTTATGATTCGGTTTTGGTTTTCATTATTCAAAAACCGTTTATAATACCCGTAAAAACGTAACAATGAAATAAGTAAATAAAATACTAAATAATAATATTTAATTATAATTAAAACTCAATAAACGACATCAAAAATGATAAATATGAAGTAAGAAGGTTCTGACAAAATTTAATTACAAATTACGACGAATTGACAACAAATTAAAATACCGAATTAATCAAACTATTTAATTAATAACCTTCGCACCGATTGTTACTAACAAATTGAAACAAACGATTTAATCGGTTGCCCTAACATTTATAACCGTGAAAAATTTATAACTTTCAATTCAATAACCACAACCGTGTTTGAAAACTGAACCGTACCTGAACCAAGAGCTTCGGCTTCTCTCTGAACTCTATACAAAGCAAGAGCTAAGTCAAGTATCGGGTACACCCTTTTTTTAGCTTTAGTTGGAGGTGATATGTGATTTCACGTAATAATAAATAATATTAACAGGTAGATCTGCAATAATACCCCAAAACATATTAAGTACCTGCTTAAGGTCTTGAAAGGTCTTGCAGTAATCAAGATTTGATCCAAAAATCTATAGATTATGAACCATCATTTCTAACAAGCCATATAATTTTCCACGTCATAAAATTTTTCCAAACCTGCAATATTATCTGTTAGTGTTCTAAGCATTTGGTTATATATGTCAGTATGTGAATGACTAGCAGCATTAAAAGCATGCAATCTGGTTCCCAACCTCTATCCAGCTCCAACCCGGTACCCTCTTTTCTTTCATGGTTCTCCTTAAAACAACAATTTTATCCCACCACTTAAAATGACCATATAACTCACATAAAGAACATATGTACAATGCTCATAAGGTTGTGAAAATAATAAGTTCCCCACGTGTGTTGCTAATTCAACATCACCACATAATGTACAAGCCCGTAATAAAGTTTTCCAAACCATCGCGTTAGGTTGAAATGGCATTGCGTTAACCACATTTTGTGCCTCTTTGAGAAGTCCGGCACATCCAAATAAGTCAATCACACAAGCATAATGTTCCATCCGGCACTTCTAGTGGTCACGACAGTCTTTGGGTGATTATTGATCGTCTTACTAGATTGGCACACTTCATACCTATTCACGAAGACTATCGAGTTGAGAAGTTTGCTCGAATCTACATCAACGAAATAGTAAGTCGCCATAGCGTGCCTTTGAACATTATCTCCGATCGTGATGGTCGATTCATCTCACATTTTTGGAGATCACTTCAATCAATTTTTGGTACTCAATTAGACCTTAGCACTGCATATCATCTTCAAACAAATGGCCGACCTTAGCACTGCATATCATCCTCAAACAGATGGCCAATCAGAACGAACAATTCAAACACTCGAGGATATGCTAAGGTCTTGTGTCATCGATTTCGGTGGCAATTGGGATACTCACTTACCTTTGATTGAATTGTCGTATAACAATAGCTATCATACAAGCATTGATATGGCACCTTTCGAAGCACTCTATGGTCGTAAATGCCACTCACCCATCTGTTTGATTGAGATAGGTGAAGTCCAAATCACTGGTCCGGAGTTAATTCAAGAAACTACCGACAAAATCATGCAAATTCGTACAACCTACTCGCTGCTAGAAGTCGTCAGAAGAGTTATGCTGACAAACGACGAAAGCCCCTAGAATTCAATATCGGCGATCTCGTACTTCTCAAGGTATCTCCCTGGAAGGGAGTAGTCTAATTTGCAAAGAAAGGGAAACTAGCACCTCGCTACGGAGGACCATTCAAAATTCTCGAAAGAATTGGGAAGTAGCTTACAAGCTCGAGCTACCAGAAGAGCTCAGCAACATTCATCCTACATTTCACGTGTCCAACCTCAAAAAGTGTTTAGCTAATGAGAATCTTCATATCCCTCTCGACGACGTGCACATTGATGAGTTGATGCACTTTGTTAAGAAACCAGTAGAGATAATGGACCGTGGAGTGAAACAGATCAAGCGTAGTCAAATAACAATAGTAAAAGTTCGTTGGGAATCTAAACGTGGATTTAAATTCACCTAGAAACGGGATGATCGGATGAAACAAAAATACCCACAACTTTTTACGGATGCAGCTGTTAACAACCCTAGTTGAATTTCGGGATGAAATTTTTCTAACTGAAGGAGACTGTGACATCCGTCAATTTTCAAATTTGACTTATTAACACCGTTATTATATTTAATGTTGACTATGGCGAAATTGCCAACAAATGTAATAATTAAATGTTTTTTCTCGTTTAAAGTTTAGTAACATTTAAAATGCATAGTTTGCATTTGGAATTTTTCGTAATTTCAACGTCTTACGCTAAACAATCTAAAACGAATATTTATGCTTAATCAGTAAATGAATTTAGTCAACATACCTAATTTAACATGAAATAATAATTCATAAGTAATTAATTTGATTTAACAAATAATAATCATAAAGTCACAATTTTACGCGTTAAGGTTCCAGACAACGTAAGATATCTGTGTTTAGCCGAAAAAGACAGACACAGTATATCATATATCATTTAATATTATTATTAGTTGCTAAAATTTAATTAATTTAGTAAGTTTTATTATTTTACTAATTTTCGAAAACAACCACTTATAAAAAAATACTAAAATTTATACCCGATACAAGATCTTTTACCGTCATACCCAGATTATATCAGTTTTAATATATTATTGTCCATACACTTGAGAAATAAGAATAAATAAATAAATAAATAAATAAATTAAATAATAAAAAAGTGGGAATCTTGCAAGATTTATAAAAACCCACAAAATCCTTCTTTTTCTTACACACATCACCACTTTCACACTCCAACCTTCCCCCCACCCTTGGCCATCCCCCCTCTCTCACCCCCTCCCCCCCCCCCCTTGGCCATCCCCCCCTCTCTCACCCCCTCCCCCCCCCCAACCATTTTTTTCTTTCAGGCTTCATCTTCTTCTTGTTTGATCAAGAGTTGGTGAAGGTGAGACTTTTAACAAGGTTTAAGTGCAAGCTTCATCTTCTTCTAGTTTCCATATCTCAAAGGTATACCATATCTCAAAGGTATACCATCCATTTTATTTTAGATTTACTCTTGGATGAGCGTGTGCATGCATGTATACATGCATGCATATACACATAGGAATCCAAGTTCGAAATAATCTAAAAACCCTAGCTGAGGCCAAGGAATGATTTCACATTCTTAGTCCTATTACATGAACGTTTGGGGATTTAAAGCTTGGTGAAACTTTTATTAAGTAACAATCTTGCATTCCAAAATTCTGGCAGAATGTTGTCACGAATTTAATGAGTCATAAAATAGTCATAACAACTCCAAACTAAACAAAACCATATTCCATGACTGATTTCATTGTGTTAGCTTTCCATGCACTACTTACAGATATTCTAACTCAACTAAATGATACCCAAACACCCTTCACAAGATTAGTGCACGAATTTGTACCCGCTGACTTGCGCTGCTATTTTGACCTATTTAAGGTCCGAATCATAAAAAACTTTTCTAAACAGAAGTTGTTCATAACATTTTAAAATAGTAGACTGGAGAGTTTCATATATTAACTCAAAAGTTTACTATGTCAAAAACGAATCCAAACTCACTCGACTAAATCTGTTAAAACGGAAACTTCAAGGACTTATACTTGTGTGACTGTTTTGACATATTTACAAGTAAAATCACGAAAAGTTTTCTAAATGAAAGTTGTTCAAAACACCTTAAATAGTGAGTTTCATAATTTTACTCCAACGATTTCTATTTTGAAAGTTTACGCGAACAGGTTTGACAGAATCTGTCCAAAAGCAGATTTTATAAACTAAAACATTTTTACCAAAATATTTATCATTCTCGTATATATAAATGTGTGTATGTGTCATTACGCATATTTGAATGATATGATTGTCACACCCCGAGCCGACGGGCTAGATCGACTTTCCCATCGGGTGGAAGGTTCTTGAGGCGCGATATCGTGTGATAATCGAATTGATCAGATTGTTTACATGGCACATGATGTATAATGAGAAATGCTAACATGGCATTGACATAGAATTACAAAGTTAAATTACACAATCCGTGTTCATAATTTAACCAAGTAAATCTACCCAAAAAGAATCATGGAGTTTCTATCTTGTATCTGCACAAGATTTACAAAAGATGATTCACCAATATGTCATCCAAAATATGCACAACACAAAAGTAAGCTATTGGTCATCTATAAAGTCCAACTAGCTTATGTCCTGATGTCTGGTGACTAAACATGTTCATCACCTGAGAAAACATGCATTTAAACAAAGTCAACACTAGGTTGGTGAGTTCATAAGTTTAGTAATTGAAAATACTTGTAGTTGTCATTCACAAGTCATAGTGTCACACATAAGTCTTGTTGATATTATATTATCTCGTCTCGCAACCATGTCCTCTCCATAGTTACCCTTACAAATAGTGTATCATTCAAATCAAGAATGCTTATATATAGGGCATACGTATCACAAATGAAGCCGCCAGCCAACCACACACTTGACTGAATTCAATACCACTTGTAATGAAACTATGGACACCCATGTTCCTATCACATGTGTTTGTCTCATTTGATATCCAACCCGTTAATCCCATATGATGTGTTCTCATCTCAAAGTGTTATATGTATAGAATAAGGGTGTTTGAAGGGAATATATTACCATAACCTAAGTTATGGTAAACCCTTAATGTTTTAAGGATAATAGATTAATTTAATCTTATCCTTATTAGTTTTCTCTCAATTGTAGAATTAACTGTAATTCACTTCCAATAATATGAGTGATAGTTAATTCATTGATATTGTTCGCAATCTTGAATGTATAGAGCCTAAATAGGATCCATTGTGGTCCTCACGTAATCAGACCACAATGCATCCAATTTACCTGTGACACCTCGTAAATTCCAGGTCAGCAATTACATTATTTTAATAATAATGTGTATTATTATTTCATACGTGGCACTAGAATTGTTAATATTTAGTGTGACACGTGGCACAACAATCCAAACACACAGATGATTCGAGGAATTATCGTAAAAAGCACGCACGTGTCTTGAATAACGAACGTTGGTGAATTAAACGAACCACAACCCACTTTCACAACACATAGGTTCTAGCGAACCTAAAACAAGTGGAACGATGTTCATGAACCTTGAAACGATGTCCGTAATCGTGAAATACGCGAAAAACGGGGCAAACAATGAAAATGGGCCTATTGGGCTTGTTCAACGGCCCGGGCGCTACGCCCGAACCCAACACGCCACACCTGGCGATGCGCGCAAGACTCTCTGACGCCTCAGTAAACTTCCCATCCGCGCGCAACGCCTGGGCACGGTGTCGCCCGCCAGGCGATGCGCTTGCCGGTCCAAAATCGTAAAAATCTTCTTGAGCAACTCAAAAATGATGGCTATCCTATCTTAATCATTTTATTCGATTCCAGACGCTACATGCACGATTTAAACTCCCAAAAACCCCCTGCTATCACCTCTACAACCCATACTACACCCATTTGAAACCATTGGAAGCCATAGTTGGAGCTTGAGAGCTTGGAAACCATAGAAGGAGCAAAGAGGAAGGCTTGGGGAGTTGATTCTATCACGCCATCTGCTGGTTGCTGCTATCCAGAAGTGTTAGAGGCTGATTCATCCTCATCTTGGTGCATCTTGGAGCCATAGAAGGTAGATCTTGAGTCCATGTAGCATAAAACACACATGCAACACACACAAACCCACATGCAAGGTTCAAAGCTTGCACGCACGCACTAGATTCACACATGGACGGATTTTTCTTAGTTTGAATCTGGGTTTAATGATGTTTTTTATGATTATTGATGATCCATGATGATATATTGATGTTTCATGACGATCTATGATGATGTGTATATGCATAATGTATGATTTGGTTATGAATAGGTGAAAAACCTACACGCATGTACGATCTAATGTGATTTAGATGATTTTGGATAAAAACACATGAATATGAATGATATTGATAATGATTCTTATGATCACGGATAGTAGATTTGGTTAAAAGATGATTATTTGCTATTATTTCCATTTTTAGTAACTTTATTTTTACAAAAATATGAATAGATGATGAAATAGTTACATGCATGTATGATCCATGATGTTCTAGATAGATTTGAGTATTTGAATGTGATTATGGATGATATGGGAAGTCATTTGTGAGATCCATTGTGATTGTTATGGTTAAAATGATGAAATAATGAATATTTCTAAAAATAGCAACTTTTAAGTTGCAAATACTCATAAAATGATGAACTTGATGTTATAAGTATGCTTAACATGATTTCTTGGAATAATAGGATGATGCTAGGGGTTATGGATGCATGCAAATCATTAAAATGATAAATTTGACATAAGTTACTATAAATAGTAACTTTATTTTACAAAATCGGTAAATGGCAATGTGTTAGTTGTAACTAGTATGATTAAACGATTGTGTGAAAACTAGGATATTGATATTATGATGAGATTGGTTGTTAGATTTGGTGAAATATGCTTATTTCTACAACTTTAAAAAATAGTAATTTTTATGACCGAAACGTGTTTAATCGTCTAAGTGTGACTATGTGCTATGTGATTACATGTTCATTTAGGTTAACTATGCATATTAGAATAAACTAAAAATGATTTCTTGCATAACTTGCTTAATATGGGAACTTTCCTAAATTGGGAACTTACTATAAAAAGTAAGTTGCCTCACGGATGCGATTTTGGCACTCACACACATCACACGACACGACATCGCACGTTACACGATCACTTGAACTAAAACCGTCACCAACGGGTCGTTAGGTCAAACACGGTCAACGCGACCCACATAACAACTTAGAGTTGTTTGGACACGAACACGGTCCTGTGAAACCTACACGAATGTGAACACAAACTCATGACACCTATGTGATATAGGTAACCGCTGAAAGAGGCGCACTATTCCGTTCTTGTACAAACGCACTCTACAGAAACTCAGTTGAGTTTACAGCCCTACTTTTACTCTTTACCTGTTATTTAAACTCTTGGGGTGAGAATACACTGCAACTGTTTTAGATATATGACTGGTATGTAGAAAACTATTTTTGAGTGTAACTATTATCGCATCAAGTCCTCACGTATCCTTACCGTTAGTTGTGTAACAAACGAGTCGTTATTACGTAGTACTGCTGGGTTTGACTAGCCCCATTCGGCAACAATGTTGACTGGAGGTCATAACGAGTGTAATATCGATGTTGATGCTGGGTTTAGCGATGACCCAGGGAGGCAAAGGAAACAGTCGAGTTTCGGTAAGATGAACTGACACACTCACAAATCGTAGATCCACAAACAACTTAACATACCCAGTATATGTCTGTTTATTGATTTATGTCTGTCTAAACCTGTGAACTCACCAACTTTATAGTTGACACTTTTTCGCATGTATTCTCAGGTAACTGATGGATTACAAGCTAGGATGTGCACGAAGATGCACTAAGGAGTCTGGCATGCATATAGACTCTGATCCTAGGCTTTTGTTTGCATTGATTGGTTTTGAAACTATATTAAACATGTAGTGTCTGTTAACAATTTACAATCCGCTGTAACCGTTTATTATTTCGTTGCTTTAAACATTAAACCTTTTCCGCTGCATCATTATGAAAACTTGTGTATTTACAAAACTGTATGTTTGTGCAACTCAAATAGAGTCGTTCTATATGACCAAAAGCTGTGATCCTGGCCACGCCACACCCGCGCGGCCTGACACTGCACATGGGAATTTGGGGGTGTGACATTACCTCTATCCCATTTCTAATCTCAAAAGAATCATTGCCTTCAACGAAACTATTACCAGTAATATGACATGAGATAAAATCAATTCCTCGGTCTATCAGTTAATAGAAACGAAGGATTTTATTACAATCAGTGTCTGCAGATTAATATCACCATGTGTCGTTTACCAAACCTGACTGATGCAGCCCTGTTACCGATCATACGATACCGGCCAATGAATATGTTACGATTAACGTACCGACCTCACTCGCCGGCGGTTTGTCAAACCTATCGTACACCACTTTATCACCGGTTTAGTCGCACTAAATCAATGGTAAACGGTTTTCTTGAAGGGACTTACGACTGTACATGAACTCATGAACACATGATTGTTGTGATATAATACAAACAGTCTTAATAGTAATTAGTTGTTGTTATGAGTTCCCCTATTGTCATTGTGTCAGTCATCTGTTCTCGGTGTTATGTGTTCTCATAGTCTTTAACAAAGCGTTATAAGAACTAGTTTTATTACACAATGTTAGTATATGTGGTGAATGATATCATCATCATGAAATTATATTATCATGGTTATCATTCTTGTTATCACTTGTAATTGTCTCATGTTGTGTCATTGTTATCTCATTGTAAATAACCAAGTGTTATAAGGTCAAATCTTATTTCACTTGAGTTATTTAAATGTTTGGATGAATTCATGAAGTTATGTTATCATGAAACATCCTTGATTGTCATAGTTGTTAATGCACACGCAAGCATACACATTGATATTGAATAAAGTATGATAATAAAGACAACATCCTTTATCACCTAAATCCCATGATGTTAGAATAAAGTACTAAAACTTTAATGATTTAAAAGAGTTAGCATGTTTCTCAGCCCTGCATTTAAAATCAAAAGATTAGAAAAGGGGCATATGAACTCACCTTGTAGTTGTAGTGGTTGACTAACAATTTAAGAAATGCACGCACTCTTTGTTGTTGTGATGATGTTTTATTCAAAACATGTGTTGAATTCAATGTTGTTTGTAACTTATAAGTACGAGTTATCAATTCGTAGGTTAACCCTAAGGTTGGTTAACTTTTATAAGTCTTTGTATCTCGGATTTTCCTTGAACTCATTTGAGGTTATAACAAACTAATACTTAATCAATTTAGATTAAGATTAATATGTAATACGCTCTTTTTCTGTATGATTATCCTCTTTATTGACTTGAACCAATTGTAAAATTTTGGATATCGTAATATTTTCCTAAGTCCAACTTAGGTCTTTATGTTAACACATAGAATATTACCCTTGTGTAAATATTGAAATGGTTAACATCGCTTGAGTGTGTTTATGTAAATATTATGTTATAAAAACATAATCATATGATGTATTTATATAAACAATATGTAAGAATCATAATCATATGATGTGTTTCCAAAAGGGTTTAGCAATTTCTATATTACTTAAGTAAGTCCACCAACCTTGTCGTAAAAGCGGTTAACTTATTTTATAAAAGTGAACCCTTTTTTCTTACCTTGATCAAGCATGAATTTGTTATAAACCTTTAACATGTTTTACATTATGGTTTGTGATTTAAACACTTGCTATGAGGTCCATCTATGTTCTTAACTAATGTTTAAGTAATATTGATTAAAGTATCATACCCAATTGCACCCAAACCCAATTAAGTTCAAACCATTTGAATCAAAATACTTGGACCTCATGGTTGCTTAGTATGAAATCTTTTGGCTGAATTTTATGGGATTGATTTGGCTGAAATTATTATTGTTTTCGGTGGTATGTGCCCCACCAAAAATATCTAGTTCTCGATCCCAAAAACAACACAAAACAAATATATGTTCTCGACCAATCTAAAGAAAAGAAGCAAAGGTTCTCGGCTGAACTATGAATGGAAATATGGCCCAATGATTTTTAAATTTGGTGTTCTCGTCATGGGTAGCAACAAAAGAGGAGTTCTCTGTCACACCCCGAGCCGGCGGGAACGGATCGGGTTTTCCCGTCGGGCGGAAGGTTCCCGGGGCGTGATATCTTGAGTGATAGTTGAATGATCAGATTGTTTACATAGCACATGATAAATAAATGAGAAATGCTAACACATCCATGATATAGAATTACAAGATTAAATTACAATGTATCGTTCATAATTTAACCAAGTAAATATATCAAAAGAATCAATGAAACTATATCTTGTATCTGTACAAGATATACAAAAGATGATTCATTGTTTTTGTCATCAAAAGCATGTTGCCCAAAATGAAGCTAGGTCTTCTAAAAGTCCACTAGCTTAGTCCATGCATCTAAGTATCTACACATGTTCATCACCTGAGAAAACATGCATTTAAATAAAGTCAACACTAGGTTGGTGAGTTCATAAGTATGTTAATTGAAAAACCTTGATTCATTCACATGCACAATCACAAAGTTGATTATGTTACTTGTGTGTTGTATGTTCACATGTTCACTCAATGGCTTCTCAATAGTTATATTTACAAGTATTATATCATCCTAGTAGTGATGCTTATATATAGGGTATATGTAAGGGAACTAAGCCCTAGCCAACATCCCACCACATCACTACTAAAATTCCACACTACTTGCAATACAACTATTGATTTCCATTCCCAAATCCACATGTTCATCTCATTCTTGATCACCTGTGATATCATGTATAGAATAATATGATGATGTAGTTGTAGTTATCGAACCGAAGTTTAGATAACCATTATATATGTTATGGATATTAGATTTATCAAATCTGTTCCTTGTATTATTCTATAATTGTGGGGTTAATTGTTGTTTCACTTTTAAATATTAAGAGTGTTAGTTAACCAATTGAAATTTGTTCTCAACTTATGGTGCATAGAGCCTAAAAGGAATCCATTGAAATCCTCACGTAATCAGATTTCTATGCATCCGATTTACCTCTACCACCTTGTGTACCCCTAGACCTCATCGAAACAGTTTCTAGTAATATGACATGAGAATATAAATTACTCAGTCTACTAGTCAACAAGAAACGATGGATTAATTACTTATCACTGCAGATTAATATCACCATGTGTCGGTTTCCAGAACCTGACTTGAAGTCGCCATGTCACCGGTCATACGTTACCGGCCAATGAATCAATACGATCAACATACTAGCCCTACAAGCTAGAGGTTTGTCAAACCTATGGTACCACTATGCTATCGTCGGTTTAGTCACGTCAAAATAACTGGTCAGCGAATTATAGGGGCTTACATGATCAACTTGTATAAATGGCACATGATTGAAGTGATATAATACAACAGGTCAATAGTAACTAATTGTAATTGTGTTCATCCATGTTATTGTTCTCAATGTCATATGTTCTCCGTGTTATTAACAAAGTTAAATAAGAACTTGTCTTATTACATTATGTTAATTATTTGAGTGAATTATATTATTATCATGAAGTTACATTATCATGATTATCATTCTTTGTTCCATGTTCTCTAGTAATATGTGTTGAGTTGTAAAGCTAAGTGTTAAAAGGACTCGTCCTATTACACTTACTTAACTCTTGTGTAACATTCATATGTTTGCCTGTGATTGTTCCAATGTTTGTTTATGTAAGAATAACTAAGTGTTATAAGATGAAATTTTACAACTATGTTATTCTAATATGTTGATGAACTAATAAGATATATTATCTTGTTCATCTGATTATTCCTGTCATATCATGATCATACAAGCATGCATACAATGATAAGCGATAATAAACAATTAAGTATTATCTAAAATCAATGTAATAGCAATATGTTAAGCAAAACTTTTAAGTAAATAAAAGTAAGCATGTTTCTCAGCCCCGAGAGTTTAAAATCAGTAAGATTAAAGAAAAAGGGGCATATGAACTCACCTTGTTGTTGTAGTGGTTGACTTAGCTTAAAAGAAGAATGTACGCGCTCTTGATTGTTCTTGTAGTAGTTTTCACAATCCTGTATTGATTTCACGTGATATTTCACTTATAAGTATAAGTCTTAGTATTTTTGTACGTGTTATCCCTCACTTGTTTATCCCTCGTGAGTCTCGGACTTGGTTTTCATTCGGCCCAATTTATTTACTAAGGAGTTTGTACATCCTTAGTCCAATCATGTAGTGCTAGTGTACTCGTTAACTCGTTTACCTCCTTCTTCTTTATTATTTTTGCTCACATTCGTATTGTGTTTGCTAACCAAATTTCATAGTGTTAATGTGTTTGTTACATTGTTACAACATGATCCGAAATCAATTTGGCCGAATGGCATTGGGCCTTAGTCCGATAGTTAACATGGGCCAATGTGATTTATGCTGGGCCGAATCTGTTTGGGCCGCAGCAAGCCTTGGGCTGTAATCAAATTGGGCCGACTATGGTTAGATGTAAATGGGCCGTAACATGTAGTTTCTGTTGGGCCTAAGGCAGACGAAATGGGCCGGTGGGTGGTGAGAGCTACACAGTGTCCTCTGCCGGGAACTAGATGGGTTCAGTTACAACTCAAGCAAACCTTGGACTCCCTGGCTAAGGGTTCGTTCCCTCAACAAGGTTCGGTGCTCCAACAATGGTTCGGCCCATGCTTTCTGACATCAGGTTCGTTCCCCAGCCGAGGGTTCGGCTATAGCTTTTCATGCAGGTTTGGCCAATTGATCAAAATGGTTCGTAGGGTTAATGAGGTTCGTTGCCAGCTAGGTTTCGCAGAATGGTTAGGCTGTTGATGAAGGTTTGCCGCATATAGTTCGGTGAAGGTTCGTGAGTCGCCATGAGGGTTCGCCTGCGTGCATGGTTCGTATAGGGTTCGGTGGTTACAGCTAGAGCAAGGTTCGCTTCCCATGGGTTCGCTGAGTAAGGGTTCGGCCAACTTCCAGTTGTTGCAGACATGGGTTCGGCTCTCGAGTACTCCCGAACCTGTAGGTATTCATCTTCCCCATCCAACTCCACTCGTGATCTGATCATGCCCGTTGTGTTGGTAGCTGCAGTTGGTTCTCCCTTGGTCGCGTGGTGTCAGATTTATAGTGTTTGGCCGGTTAGTTTAGGGTGTCGAACAAGAACATAGGAAAAACCCTATTTTCGTGACTTTATAAGCATCATTACCTCGTTTTTCAGTGATTAAATGCTCCGATCTGCTATACTTCTATGTAGAGGACGTCAAGAGCTTCGCGTGGACACCAAGAACGCCCGATTTCGTCCACAAACGAGTGAGATACGAAGCTTTGAAGGTTGGAAGTTCTAGAGAGAGAGAGAGAACCGGGTTTATGCTTTTGGAGAGAGAGAGAGAAATGAGAAAAATGAGAGGATTTCCCTTCATTTAGTCTTTTTATACCCCGGGATGTTCTGTAACAGCAAGTGCCAGATCGTCCGGCAAGTCCGTACGGTATGTGTACTTTCACTGTATTCTATGTGCATACGTAAGCTTAAACAGTACTTGTATTAACAGAATCCTAAATACAAGAAATCGTTGTACGTATTTTCGTATAAACTTAAATACATTAAGTACAACGTACAATTGAAACATTAGTTGTGTTTATTAAGTGAAAACTTAATTACAGTTAACACAACAAATCATGAGAAACAACGGAGTTCAAACAATATTCAGAAACATATCGGTTGCGATCTGATGTCCACAGATGACAGGAATCAGATGACCGACAATTCAGTACTAAAACAGTGTGAAATCATGATGTATAGTTGAGTCCGACAGTGAGGAAACACAATTAACACATAATGCAGTGTTATTTCAGAATGACGAACTGACAGGGTGTTTGCGTGAGTGACGATTCACACAAACATATCTGTGAGTTTAGAGTTCTGAAATAATGACTGAAAAGTAGAAAACAAAAGTCAGAAAGCAAAACCATCGTCGTATTCGTTCGGGTGACGATTCGAACGAATTACGCGCGAAGGTTACGCGATCTGGCGAAACGAAAACGAAAACGTGACACGATCGATAATAATTTAATAAAATCTAATAAATAATATTTTACAATTTTGAAACTCATCAAAATAATTAAAGTAAATCCTTTTATTTAAATCCTTTTAAATTACGCGTAAAAATCCGGTTACGCGACGAACTTACGAACCGAGCAACAAAAACGAACCCGAACACTTCCGGGGTATAAAAACCCAAGAAAGAGGGTTTTTCCTTCATTCTTCTCTTCCCCAACCTCTCTCTAGCTCAAAAATCCGGCCACCACCATTTGAGGGTTTTCTCAACCTTCAAACCACCATAACTTTCTTGTTTCTTACCCGATTTGAGTGATTCTTTCGCCCACGCGTAGCCCTCGACATCCTCTACATGAAAGTACAACAGATCTAAAGCCAAACCCACTGAAATCCGAGGTATAGCGCTGTGAATATGCACGAAATTAGGGTTTTCGACCTTGGGGTTGGAACTTCATCTTTAGTCGGCCAAACACCTTCAAATCTTGCAACCCACGAACACCACAACTCACCCTAGCACCTTCTACCTTCGAACTTGACCTGGAACCATGAGAAGGGGACGAACCATGGCCGACACCTGCGGCTGGCCGAATGAGAAAACCCACGTCGAATGGCTTTGGCCGAATGTCTCAACCGCCGAATGAACACCCTCCTTCGGCCATCCCTCATTCGAGCTCCTCTCATTCGCCAGTCATGGCCCTCATGCGCCAGTCATTCGCCCAAGGTTATTCGAACCAAACCACCCTCATTCGTGACTCTCATTCGGCAGTAGCACCATACTCTCTTCATTCGCCACTCATACACTCACCTACATTCGGCAGCCATATGTTCAGTAACCCCACCCTCATCCACCATGATAGACCTACGGCCAAGCTACTGGATCCATCACCCTTGTCGAATCTTGTGTCATCAGTAAAAACCTTGAGTTCACATATCTAGGGTAACTAACCTAGTTGGTGATATGGCTTCAAAACCGAAAACCTACTGCTTTGGTTTTCTATTATTACTGATCACTTACATTCGTGGGATTAGGTTTCAATCGAACAGGTAGTATTATCCAGCCAAGGACCCAAAATCAGGAAATCACTTAAGGCCCAACTTGTTTTCCCTATGGCCCAATAGCTCCACATCATGGCCCGTTGCTGGCCCAACCCAAATACTTGGCCTAATACAGGCCTAAGCCCCATTTCAGTCCAACATGACCCAGAATAAGCTAATCTAATCATTTAACTCATTTGGAATGAAGTTGACCCTTGGAATTTACTCACACAAGCCCAAATGGCCCATATTTCCCTTGAATTGGGCCCACAATAGTTTCGGCCCAATTGATCCAGGCCCATGTTGGCCCAACACTTATTGTGCTCAGGGCCTGAGAGAAATCCCTTGGGGCCCATCTAGTTTGGCCCATGGCCCACAAAATGTGATTCAAGGCCACCATTTTGGGCCAAAAGCTCAAATTCAAGGCCCACAATGTTTTCATCCATTCTAATCCAGGCCCAACTTGGCCCATGAGTTCTTTTAGCAAAGGCCCGAGACAAAACCCATTGGGCCCATCAAAATCTACCCGAGGCCCACAGAAATCGATTTAAGGCCCACTTTGAGGCCTTTATCCTCCCTTTTTGGAGTCACTTTGTCATTATCTTGGACAACCACCTATTTTTGGCCCAACCATGGTTCCTACAGTTCATTCTAACCGTTGGCCCGACAAATCTTGCCTGGGCCCACTTCGGGCCCAACAGTTTCTCATCGTGGCCCAATGGAGGTCACAAGGCCACCTATTCATTAGGTTTCTTAGCAATTGATCAAGCTTTCGTATTTCCACACTGTATATCATTGATTCACATGTTCCAAAATGGTCTAACACTCTTGGTGGTTCAAGAACAGACCAAGGCCCATAGGTTTGGGCCTAGGGCCCAACAAATTACCTAGAGGCCCAATATAGGACTTGGTCACATAGTTCGGTCTACACATCATTTCAAACCATCGGGTTTAACATATTTCATAAGATCAAAGTGTACAATTACAAGAGTGAGTCAAAGTCAAAGATTTCAAGATAATAACTTATAAGGTTTTTAACTTAAAAGCCTACATAAGAGACCGAACGGTGATCATGACCAAGTCTTACGCGCGACAGCCAACTTAGGACTAACACCTACACATATACACACACAAAAGCCTATTAAGCTTATACTTACAAGTTACAACAAATCAATACAGGATTGTGAACACAACGAATACAAACGAGAGCGCGTGCATTCTCATATAGGTCAAGTCAAACCCCACTATTACAAGGTGAGTTCATATGCCCCTTTTCTTTAATCTTTATTGATTTTAAACTCTCGGGGCTGAGAAACATGCTTTACTTTTATTTATTTAAAAGTTTTGCTTACATATTGTTAATACCTTGATTATTTGATATTAAATTGCTTATTATCATAAATCATTGTATGCATGCTTGTTTGAATTCAAGAATACAGGAAAGATAAGATGATGATGATATTTTTAATATCATAATTCATCGATACAAAAGAATAACTTAGTAGTAAATTAACTCTTACAACACTTAGTTATTCTTACAAGAAATGACATTGTAACAATTACAAGGAAACATGATGACATGATTACAAGAGCAAAACACAAGAATGATATAAAGATAATATATCTTTACTACATCATTCAATACAAGAGTTAAATAAGTGTAATGAGACTAGATCTTATAATACTTACATTATGACTCAACACATATTACAAGAAGAACAAGGAACATGGAATGATAATCATGATAATATAATTTCATGATAACAACATCATTCACTCAATCAATTAACATAACCTAATAAGACTAGTTCTTATTTAACTTTGTTAATATCACGGAGAACATATTACAATGAGAACAAGAGTACAAGTGAATACAATTACAATTAGTTACATTTGACCTGTTTGCATTATATCACTTCAATCATGTGCCAATTTGTTCAAGTGATCATGTAAGTCCCTTAAATTCGCTGACCAGTTAGTTTGACGTGACTAAACCGACGATAGCATAGTGGTACCATAGGTTTGACAAACCTCTAGCTTGTAGGGCTAGTATGTTGATCGTAACAATTCATTGGCCGGTAACGTATGACCGGTGACAGGGCGACCTCAAGTCAGGTTCTGGTAAGCGACACATGGTGATATTAATCTACAGTGATAAGTAATTAATCCAGCGAAAATCTTATTGACTAGTAGGTTGAGAAGGTGATCTGCTCTCATGTTACACTACTAGTAATAGATTTCGTTGAGGACAATAGACATACAAAGTGATAGAGATAAATCGGATGCATTGAAGTCTGATTACGTGAGGATTTCAATGGATTCCTTTTAGGCTCTATGCACTATGGTTCAAGAACAAGTTGCAAGGGGTTAACTCACACTCTTAATATTTAATAGAGTATCATCAGTTAACCCACCTCAAGTATAGAATAATACAAGGACAAGATTATATTAATCTAAAATTCCTTACTACATCGAGGGTTATCAATACTTCGGTTTGATAATTAAACCCCATACAATATATTATTCTATCATCGATACAATAACTGAATACATATCAAGTGCGATGAATAAGCGGGGAAATGGATATCTTTAGTTGTATCGCAAGGAGTGTGGAACTTGACTGAGTATGTGGTGGGATAGCGTCTGGGCTTGACCCTTTCAGGATTCCCTATATATAAGCATACTTGATCAGGTGATACACTACTTGTACATATAACTAAGGAGAGGCCATTGGGCGGTACAAATGAAACAAGTAATACAAGTAACAAGTATGACATTGTGGATGTGTGCATGATCAATTCAATGGTTTTCAATTTACTTACTTATGAACTCACCAACCTAGTGTTGACTTTGTTTAAATGCATGTTTTCTCAGGTGATGGACAGGTGTAGATACAATTGTGCAAGTGTTAAGCTAGTGGACTTGTAGAAGACCTAGCTTACTTTTGACTGCATACTTTTGATATGACAAAAACAGTGAATCACTTTTGTATATCTTGTACAGTTCAAGATATAAACTCATTGATTCTTTTTGATTAGATTTACTTAGTTAAATTATGATGTACAATGTAATTTAACTTTGTAATTCTATTTCATGTCATGATTAGCATTTCTCATTTATATCTCATGTGCTATGTAAACAATCTGATCATTTGATTATCACTCCAAGATATCGCGCCCCGGGAACCTTCCGCCCGACGGGAAAACCCGATCCGTTCCCGCCGGCCCGGGGTGTGACAGATTGGTATCAGAGCCATGGTTATAGAGAAATATAGGTCATATTACATAAATGGTTTGGCCTAGACTATAACCTAGGGACCCTCAGGTAGATATTATCTGACATAAGATCTTATTTGCATATGCTTTCTGCATCTGATCACTGCACTAACCGATTTTCTTTCGGTTATGATCAGAATGCCGCCCAGGAAGCAACCGACCACGCAGACTTCAGCACCACACTCCTCGACACCAACACCACCTGACTCTCCTCCACATTCACCACCACCTCCACCTCCTCCTCCTCCACACTCTCCACCACCAGGCTCAAGCAATGTTCAGATGATAGATCCTGCTACTATCGCATTAGCAACCCTGCTGAGTACTCAACTGACCAGCCAGCTGAAAGATGTCATCCCAGAGATGATAAACAAGATTCAAGGCCACGGCAACGTTTCTGGCCACACTACAGGAGAGGCTAGTGGAACCACTAGTCATACTTCGGAATACTCCTACAAGTCTTTTGTAGGATGTAAACCCCCAAGTTTCACAGGAGCCGAAGGAGCTGTTGGACTGATCCAATGGCTAGAAAAGATGGAGAACACTCTGGACATTAGCAACTGTCCAGAACACCATAAAGTTCGCTATGCAGCTGGTTCATTCAGCAAGCGAGCACTGACATGGTGGAATGCTCAGATTCGAGCAAAGGGAAGAGATGAGGCGATGGCAATGCCGTGGGCAGAATTTAAGCTTCTTCTGAGGAACGAGTTCTGTCCGAAACACGAACTGCAACTGCTGGAGACTGAACTCTCGAACCATGTAATGAAGGGAGCTGATCATATGACCTTCACTACTCGCTATCATGAGTTGGTAGCTTTGGTGCCAGAAATGGTACCAACATTGGAAAAGCTGATTGACCGTTATGTGGCGGGATTACCTTCTTGCATCCAAAGTATCGTGTTGGCTGCTTATCCTGCTACTTTGGAGGCTGCTATCTCCCTCTCGGCTAAACTTACCAAGGTGATGGTAAAGTCTGGAGTTTTGAAGAATGAGGCTGAAACAGTCAAAGCTGGAACTTCCAAGAAGTAGGATAAACGTCCGGCTAAGAAACAAAAAGTGGCAAGGAACTTTGCTGCCACTACTCAAGCCCCAATGCTTAATCAGCCACCACCACTACAAGTCAGGAAGCCCTACACTGGCACTGCACCTTTGTGCAACACTTGCCAGTACCATCATGCGCCAAACTCTCAGTGCATGCAATGCACAAACTGTGGAAAGTTTGGCCACTGGGCAAACCGCTGCAGGAGCACGGGAGCTCCAAACAGAAACAACAATGCAGCCACTACTGCTGCTGCTACTGATCGCAGGTCTTGCTACAACTGTGGTGAACCTGGTCACTTCTCTAGGGATTGCCCCAAGAGAAACCAACAAAGGGCTCCAGCACCAAGAGGACGAGCCTTTCAGATAGGAGCTGCTGCGGCTAGACAGGACCCGAACGTCATTACGGGTACATTCCTTCTATCTGATTTCTATGCCTCTATATTATTTGATACTGGTGCGGATCAGAGTTTTATCTCATCCGATTTTGCTAGCCATCTTAATCATGCTGAGGAATCATTAGACCCCCCTTATAGTATTGAGATAGCTAATGGCAAACAGATTACAGTTGACACAGTACTTAGGAATTGCCCACTAACACTTGGTGATCATACATTTTCCATCGACTTGATACCGATGGAGCTGGGCAGTTTCGACATCATCATCGGAATGGATTGGCTATCTCTTAACCGAGTTGAGTTCATCTGTTCTGATAAACTACTACGTATTCCTATGGAGAACAATGAGGTCTTGGAGATTCGAGGAGATCAAGCGAAACGCAGTGTCAAGATAATTTCATGCATGAAAGCTCGCAAGTGCTTGAGGAAACAATGTGTTGCATTTTTAGCTCACGTGATTCAGAAAGACAAGAAAGAAATCCAGATTCAAGATGTACCGATTGTGAGAGATTTTGCAGAAGTATTTCCGGATGACTTACCGGGACTGCCACCCGAGAGATCAGTACAGTTCCGAATCGATTTGATTCCGGGAGCAACTCCTGTAGCCAAGTCTCCCTACAGACTCGCACCATCGGAGATGCAAGAGTTGTCTAACCAGTTGCAAGAACTTCTCGATAAAGGATTCATCCGACCAAGCTTTTCCCCGTGGGGAGCTCCTGTTCTTTTTGTCAAAAAGAAGGATGGAACTTTCAGGATGTGCATTGACTATCGAGAACTCAACAAACTCACCATCAAGAATCGATACCCGTTACCGAGGATTGATGATTTGTTTGATCAGTTACAGGGAGCACAGTACTTTTCAAAGATAGACCTGAGATCAGGCTATCATCAGCTCCGGATTCAAGAGGAAGACATACCAAAGACGGCCTTTCGTACTCGATATGGTCATTACGAATTCATGGTGATGCCATTCGGATTAACGAACGCACCGGCTGTGTTCATGGACTTGATGAACCGGGTGTGCAAGCCGTATTTAGATCAGTTTGTGATCGTCTTCATCGACGATATACTGATTTATTCAAGAACCGAGAAGGAACATGAACAACATCTCAGGACAGTTTTGGAGCTTCTAAAAGAAGAACAACTCTATGCCAAATTCTCTAAATGTGAATTTTGGTTAAGGGAAGTTCAGTTCTTGGGTCACGTGATTAACAGTGATGGTATTCACGTGGATCCTGCCAAGATAGAAGCAATCAAGAACTGGGATGTGCCTACAACACCGACAGAGATCAGATCATTTTTGGGATTGGCAGGTTATTACCGGAGATTCATTTCGAATTTCTCCAAGATAGCCTTGCCTCTCACCAAGCTCACACAGAAGTCTGAACCTTTTGTGTGGACTCAGAAACAAGAAGAGGCATTCCAGACATTGAAACAAAGATTGTGCAATGCTCCAATTTTAACACTCCCAGAAGGCAATGATGACTTTGTAGTTTACTGTGATGCTTCCCATCAAGGACTCGGATGTGTTTTGATGCAACGAGACAAAGTCATTGCTTATGCCTCACGACAACTGAAGATACATGAGAAGAATTACACGACACACGATCTTGAACTGGGAGCTGTTGTATTTGCATTAAAGATTTGGAGACACTACCTTTATGGTACCAAATGCACTATCTTCACAGATCACAAGAGTTTACAGCACATATTTGATCAGAAGGAGCTTAACATGAGACAGAGACGTTGGGTTGAGCTCCTGAACGATTACGATTGTGTGATCAAATACCATCCGGGCAAAGCAAATGTCGTTGCAGATGCTTTGAGTCGGAAGGAAAGAGTCAAACCTTTACGCGTTCGTGCTATGGGAATGACTGTGCAAACCAGTTTGAGAGATCGCATTTTACAAGCACAACAGGAAGCAGTGGCAAGAAACAACCTGAAACGCGAGCTCGATTGTGGAGCCGAGAAACACTTCGAGACAAGACAAGACGGAGTTATTTACTATCTGGATCGTGTTTGGATCCCGGCAGTAGATGAACTTCAAACACTCATTCTTGACGAGGCACACAAGTCACGTTACTCAGTTCATCCTGGTGCCGATAAGATGTACCAAGATCTTAGGTCATTTTATTGGTGGCCGGGTATGAAGAAAGACATTGCCATTTATGTTGGCAAATGTATCACATGTGCCAAAGTCAAAGCTGAACACCAGAAACCTTCGGGTTTGCTGGAACAACCAGAGATACCTCAATGGAAGTGGGAACAAATAGCTATGGATTTCATTACCAAGCTACCCCGCACTTCCAGCGGACACGATTCGATTTGGGTTATCATTGATAGATTAACCAAGTCCGCACACTTCTTGCCGATCAGAGAAACGTACAAGATGGAGAAACTAGCGAGACTATACATCGATGAAATAGTAGTAAGGCACGGTGTGCCGTTGTCTATTATTTCAGACCGGGAGAGTCGATTTACTTCGCGGTTCTGGCAATCATTGCAACAATCCTTAGGGACAAGTGTTAATTTGAGCACCGCTTATCATCCACAAACGGATGGACAAAGCGAACGCACCATTCAAACCCTAGAGGATATGTTAAGAACATGCATCCTAGACTTCGGTGGAAGTTGGGACACACACTTACCTCTCATTGAGTTCTCCTACAACAATAGCTACCACAGCAGCATTGGATGTGCTCCTTTTGAAGCACTTTATGGTAGAAAATGTCGGTCTCCAATTTGTTGGACCGAAGTAGGAGACAACCGAATAACTGGGCCTGAACTTATTCAGGAAACTACTGATAAGATAGCCCAGATACAACAACGATTACAAGCAACACGTAGCCGCCAAAAGAGTTACGCAGAGAAACGGCGCAAGCCTTTGGAATTCGACGTGGGTGACCGAGTCATGTTGAAAGTGTCCCCATGGAAAGGCGTAGTTCGTTTTGGGGCTAAGGGCAAACTAGCACCTCGGTATGTCGGACCGTTTGAGATTACTCAACGCATAGGTCCTGTGGCATATAGACTCAGACTCCCTGATGAACTCAGTGGAGTACACGATGTGTTTCATGTATCAAATCTCAAGAGGTGTCTAGCAGATGAAACATTAATCATACCGTTGGAAGAAATACAAATTGATGAACAACTACATTTCATTGAGGAACCTGTAGAGATTATGGAACGTGAAGTCAAGAGACTGAAACGAAGCCGTATCCCTATTGTAAAGGTTCGATGGAACTCCAAGCGTGGACCAGAGTTTACCTGGGAACGCGAGGACAACATGAAGGCAAAGTATCCCCATTTGTTCGAGAATTGAAGCTCGGCTTTGATGCTTAAATTTCGGGACGAAATTTCTTTAACAAGGGGAGACTGTAACAGCAAGTGCCAGATCGTCCGGCAAGTCCGTACGGTATGTGTACTTTCACTGTATTCTATGTGCATACGTAAGCTTAAACAGTACTTGTATTAACAGAATCCTAAATACAAGAAATCGTTGTACGTATTTTCGTATAAACTTAAATACATTAAGTACAACGTACAATTGAAACATTAGTTGTGTTTATTAAGTGAAAACTTAATTACAGTTAACACAACAAATCATGAGAAACAACGGAGTTCAAACAATATTCAGAAACATATCGGTTGCGATCTGATGTCCACAGATGACAGGAATCAGATGACCGACAATTCAGTACTAAAACAGTGTGAAATCATGATGTATAGTTGAGTCCGACAGTGAGGAAACACAATTAACACATAATGCAGTGTTATTTCAGAATGACGAACTGACAGGGTGTTTGCGTGAGTGACGATTCACACAAACATATCTGTGAGTTTAGAGTTCTGAAATAATGACTGAAAAGTAGAAAACAAAAGTCAGAAAGCAAAACCATCGTCGTATTCGTTCGGGTGACGATTCGAACGAATTACGCGCGAAGGTTACGCGATCTGGCGAAACGAAAACGAAAACGTGACACGATCGATAATAATTTAATAAAATCTAATAAATAATATTTTACAATTTTGAAACTCATCAAAATAATTAAAGTAAATCCTTTTATTTAAATCCTTTTAAATTACGCGTAAAAATCCGGTTACGCGACGAACTTACGAACCGAGCAACAAAAACGAACCCGAACACTTCCGGGGTATAAAAACCCAAGAAAGAGGGTTTTTCCTTCATTCTTCTCTTCCCCAACCTCTCTCTAGCTCAAAAATCCGGCCACCACCATTTGAGGGTTTTCTCAACCTTCAAACCACCATAACTTTCTTGTTTCTTACCCGATTTGAGTGATTCTTTCGCCCACGCGTAGCCCTCGACATCCTCTACATGAAAGTACAACAGATCTAAAGCCAAACCCACTGAAATCCGAGGTATAGCGCTGTGAATATGCACGAAATTAGGGTTTTCGACCTTGGGGTTGGAACTTCATCTTTAGTCGGCCAAACACCTTCAAATCTTGCAACCCACGAACACCACAACTCACCCTAGCACCTTCTACCTTCGAACTTGACCTGGAACCATGAGAAGGGGACGAACCATGGCCGACACCTGCGGCTGGCCGAATGAGAAAACCCACGTCGAATGGCTTTGGCCGAATGTCTCAACCGCCGAATGAACACCCTCCTTCGGCCATCCCTCATTCGAGCTCCTCTCATTCGCCAGTCATGGCCCTCATGCGCCAGTCATTCGCCCAAGGTTATTCGAACCAAACCACCCTCATTCGTGACTCTCATTCGGCAGTAGCACCATACTCTCTTCATTCGCCACTCATACACTCACCTACATTCGGCAGCCATATGTTCAGTAACCCCACCCTCATCCACCATGATAGACCTACGGCCAAGCTACTGGATCCATCACCCTTGTCGAATCTTGTGTCATCAGTAAAAACCTTGAGTTCACATATCTAGGGTAACTAACCTAGTTGGTGATATGGCTTCAAAACCGAAAACCTACTGCTTTGGTTTTCTATTATTACTGATCACTTACATTCGTGGGATTAGGTTTCAATCGAACAGGTAGTATTATCCAGCCAAGGACCCAAAATCAGGAAATCACTTAAGGCCCAACTTGTTTTCCCTATGGCCCAATAGCTCCACATCATGGCCCGTTGCTGGCCCAACCCAAATACTTGGCCTAATACAGGCCTAAGCCCCATTTCAGTCCAACATGACCCAGAATAAGCTAATCTAATCATTTAACTCATTTGGAATGAAGTTGACCCTTGGAATTTACTCACACAAGCCCAAATGGCCCATATTTCCCTTGAATTGGGCCCACAATAGTTTCGGCCCAATTGATCCAGGCCCATGTTGGCCCAACACTTATTGTGCTCAGGGCCTGAGAGAAATCCCTTGGGGCCCATCTAGTTTGGCCCATGGCCCACAAAATGTGATTCAAGGCCACCATTTTGGGCCAAAAGCTCAAATTCAAGGCCCACAATGTTTTCATCCATTCTAATCCAGGCCCAACTTGGCCCATGAGTTCTTTTAGCAAAGGCCCGAGAAAAAACCCATTGGGCCCATCAAAATCTACCCGAGGCCCACAGAAATCGATTTAAGGCCCACTTTGAGGCCTTTATCCTCCCTTTTGGAGTCACTTTGTCATTATCTTGGACAACCACCTATTTTTGGCCCAACCATGGTTCCTACAGTTCATTCTAACCGTTGGCCCGACAAATCTTGCCTGGGCCCACTTCGGGCCCAACAGTTTCTCATCGTGGCCCAATGGAGGTCACAAGGCCACCTATTCATTAGGTTTCTTAGCAATTGATCAAGCTTTCGTATTTCCACACTGTATATCATTGATTCACATGTTCCAAAATGGTCTAACACTCTTGGTGGTTCAAGAACAGACCAAGGCCCATAGGTTTGGGCCTAGGGCCCAACAAATTACCTAGAGGCCCAATATAGGACTTGGTCACATAGTTCGGTCTACACATCATTTCAAACCATCGGGTTTAACATATTTCATAAGATCAAAGTGTACAATTACAAGAGTGAGTCAAAGTCAAAGATTTCAAGATAATAACTTATAAGGTTTTTAACTTAAAAGCCTACATAAGAGACCGAACGGTGATCATGACCAAGTCTTACGCGCGACAGCCAACTTAGGACTAACACCTACACATATACACACACAAAAGCCTATTAAGCTTATACTTACAAGTTACAACAAATCAATACAGTATTGTGAACACAACGAATACAAACGAGAGCGCGTGCATTCTCATATAGGTCAAGTCAAACCCCACTATTACAAGGTGAGTTCATATGCCCCTTTTCTTTAATCTTTATTGATTTTAAACTCTCGGGGCTGAGAAACATGCTTTACTTTTATTTATTTAAAAGTTTTGCTTACATATTGTTAATACCTTGATTATTTGATATTAAATTGCTTATTATCATAAATCATTGTATGCATGCTTGTTTGAATTCAAGAATACAGGAAAGATAAGATGATGATGATATTTTTAATATCATAATTCATCGATACAAAAGAATAACTTAGTAGTAAATTAACTCTTACAACACTTAGTTATTCTTACAAGAAATGACATTGTAACAATTACAAGGAAACATGATGACATGATTACAAGAGCAAAACACAAGAATGATATAAAGATAATATATCTTTACTACATCATTCAATACAAGAGTTAAATAAGTGTAATGAGACTAGATCTTATAATACTTACATTATGACTCAACACATATTACAAGAAGAACAAGGAACATGGAATGATAATCATGATAATATAATTTCATGATAACAACATCATTCACTCAATCAATTAACATAACCTAATAAGACTAGTTCTTATTTAACTTTGTTAATATCACGGAGAACATATTACAATGAGAACAAGAGTACAAGTGAATACAATTACAATTAGTTACATTTGACCTGTTTGCATTATATCACTTCAATCATGTGCCAATTTGTTCAAGTGATCATGTAAGTCCCTTAAATTCGCTGACCAGTTAGTTTGACGTGACTAAACCGACGATAGCATAGTGGTACCATAGGTTTGACAAACCTCTAGCTTGTAGGGCTAGTATGTTGATCGTAACAATTCATTGGCCGGTAACGTATGACCGGTGACAGGGCGACCTCAAGTCAGGTTCTGGTAAGCGACACATGGTGATATTAATCTACAGTGATAAGTAATTAATCCAGCGAAAATCTTATTGACTAGTAGGTTGAGAAGGTGATCTGCTCTCATGTTACACTACTAGTAATAGATTTCGTTGAGGACAATAGACATACAAAGTGATAGAGATAAATCGGATGCATTGAAGTCTGATTACGTGAGGATTTCAATGGATTCCTTTTAGGCTCTATGCACTATGGTTCAAGAACAAGTTGCAAGGGGTTAACTCACACTCTTAATATTTAATAGAGTATCATCAGTTAACCCACCTCAAGTATAGAATAATACAAGGACAAGATTATATTAATCTAAAATTCCTTACTACATCGAGGGTTATCAATACTTCGGTTTGATAATTAAACCCCATACAATATATTATTCTATCATCGATACAATAACTGAATACATATCAAGTGCGATGAATAAGCGGGGAAATGGATATCTTTAGTTGTATCGCAAGGAGTGTGGAACTTGACTGAGTATGTGGTGGGATAGCGTCTGGGCTTGACCCTTTCAGGATTCCCTATATATAAGCATACTTGATCAGGTGATACACTACTTGTACATATAACTAAGGAGAGGCCATTGGGCGGTACAAATGAAACAAGTAATACAAGTAACAAGTATGACATTGTGGATGTGTGCATGATCAATTCAATGGTTTTCAATTTACTTACTTATGAACTCACCAACCTAGTGTTGACTTTGTTTAAATGCATGTTTTCTCAGGTGATGGACAGGTGTAGATACAATTGTGCAAGTGTTAAGCTAGTGGACTTGTAGAAGACCTAGCTTACTTTTGACTGCATACTTTTGATATGACAAAAACAGTGAATCACTTTTGTATATCTTGTACAGTTCAAGATATAAACTCATTGATTCTTTTTGATTAGATTTACTTAGTTAAATTATGATGTACAATGTAATTTAACTTTGTAATTCTATTTCATGTCATGATTAGCATTTCTCATTTATATCTCATGTGCTATGTAAACAATCTGATCATTTGATTATCACTCCAAGATATCGCGCCCCGGGAACCTTCCGCCCGACGGGAAAACCCGATCCGTTCCCGCCGGCCCGGGGTGTGACATGTTCGGGTTCGTTTCGGTTGCTCGGTTTGCGTTTTCGTCGCGTTTCCGGAACTTTACGCGTAATTAATATGTTTTAAATAAAAAGGAAGTTATTTTTATTATTTGATGAGTTTCAAAATTGTAAAATGTTATTTATTTAATTTTATTAATTTAATTTCGTTCGTGTCGTGTTTCGTTTTCGTTTCGTCAGTTCGCGTCACCATCGCGCGTATTCGTTCGAATCGTCATTCGAACAAACACGTTGATGGCTTGGCTTTCTGACTTTTGTTTTCTACTTTTCAGTCACTATTTCAAAATGTTAAACTCACAGATATGTTTGTGTGAATCGTCACCCACGCAAACACACTGTCAGTTCGTTATTCTGAAATGACACTGCAACTTTGTATTAAATTGTATTTCCTCACTGTCGGACTCAACTAAACATCCTGTTTTCACCTTGTTTTCACATTGAATTCTCGGCCATCTGATTCCTGTCATCTATGGATATCAGATCGCAACCGATTTGTTGTTGTTATTCGCTTGAACACTGTTGTTTCTCATGATCCGTTGTGTTAACTGTACTTAGGTTTTCACTTAAATACACACAACTAATGTTTCAAATGTATGATGTACTTACTGTATTTAAGTTTACACGAAAATACGTACAATTGTTTCTTGTATTTAGAATTCTGTTAATACAAGTACTGTTTATACACATGTAATTACACATAGTTACTGTTGAAAGTACACGTACCGTACGGACTTGCCGGCCGATCAGGTACTAGTTGTGACGCCCGTCCATCTTTTGACCCTATAGAGGGCATTTGGGAGATTAAAACCGCATTCATTCTAATCTTGACTTGCAAGTCAAGTGTCTAGTCAACAAATGTCTTATCATACACACGTTTATTCATACATGCTTAGATTCTACCAATGACATAAGAATTCATATTTTTCAATCTATTACATATATTCAAACCTATGTCTACTCACCAACATATTTTTTGACTCTCTATTTCTTATACATGTTGCAGGAAATGCAGTTTGAGTGTTACAAGTCGATGCTACATGTAGGAAACTATGGACCTAGTGTAGTAATTGAAAACAATGTTTAATTTATGTTTTGCTATGTTTAAAACTACTTAAATTGAGCATGTATTAAATTTAGTATTAATGAATTATGAAACTTAATTAGCGTCACATGTTATGAACAGTGGCGTCACACCCCGACGTTATTCCGCCGTCGGCTGGGGTGTGACAAACACCATTTATCTAACAGAAATATGGGGCACTGAATTGATGAAAAATTCCTATTTCATTGCAAAAAGCCTCCATATTATGATTCTTGACTTTCGTCCTATTATTAGATCTGATCATTCTCACTTTAAGCTTGTATAGAGACTCCAATTTTGTAACAAGGACTTGAATGCACTCAAAAGTCTCTGACTTCCAATTGACTGGACTAAACATATCCATATGAATAAGCTCAAGTAGAACATTGATTGCATGACATTTATTGAAGTTTTTCAGATTTACCCCGTCCACTAGACTGCTATGAATAAGATGGTTCATCTTTCTCAAAATCAGATGGCATATCTCTTTGTGCCAAATGATAGAATCATTTTCAGTTTCCTTAGACATGATTATAGAGCTGTCCAAAAAGCTCGAAGCTCGGATTCAGCTCATAGCTCGTTCTGAAAAAGCTCGGATAAAGCTCGTTTGTCACCAAGCCGAACCGAGCCAGCTCGTTTTGTAACCGAGCCAAGTCCGAGCTAGGGCTAGCTCGGCTCGTAGCTCGCTGGTTGCTTGACTCGTATGCTCGGATCGTGGCTCGGCTTGTTTGTACAACATGCTATACAAAGATATAAAACTATATGGTTACTTTCAATAATAAATAACTTTAGTGTTATTTTGTAATTATGTTAAAAGAATAAAAATAAAAAATAATAATAAAAGAAAAGAGGACGGAAATACGAAGTGAATTTCAATTAACACGTGCTCCACTAATTCCTAATTCTTAAATCATATTCTTAATTCCTAGTTCCACATATTCACGCCTCTTCTCTTATTTAAAATACGAGCCAAAAAAGAACCGATCCGAGTTGAGGTGAACGCAATTCAAATATTTAATTTTTATGTAAAAATAGAGCCAAAAACGAGTCGAGCCAACTCGGTTAAAAACGAGTCAAGCCTGAGCCAAGATTTCAGGCTCGGTTTACAATCCGAGCCGAGCCAGGCTCGGTTTAAATCTGATCCGAGTCCGAGCTGACCCTGGCTCGGCTAGGTTCGGCTTATGAACACCCCTAGATATGAAGCATCAGGCAGAAGAAGATGTTATTAAAGCATTGGCGGTGTTTAGGACATAAAAGTCTTGTCTTAGAGAAGACATTAGAACCCAATTTTTAGGAATGGAGAGTCCTTGCTTGAAAATGTAGCAATGCTTATCATCAAATAAATCGTGTCCTTATCACAGATTTGTGACATAGACAATAGGTTGTTCTCCAGCTGCTTCACAGAATTAACTTTATCAAATGAAATACGTCCATTTGATAGAAATCCCTCACTAGTAATGAATCATTCCTGATCACCAGCAAAAGTCACATATCCTCCTTTGATGGATTGAACATTTGATAAAAGTGATATATCTCCGGTCATGTATCCGGATGCCCCCTATCAACGGTCCGAGTATTATTAAGAGCAGTATTTGGGACAACCTACTTAACAAGAAATAGTTCAAATTGGAAACCCAAGCCTTTAAAGTCTTGGGTTGACCCAATGAGTCCAGGATTTTCATATCAATCCATTGTCCATCTTCTATTAATTCTTCTGGATGGTTGTTTGATTTCTCATTTTGGTTTTGAGAAGTCGTTGATGATAGCGGTGTTCATCGGGTCGGATAACGAGTTATTTAGGTTTTTCGAATTGAGTTATTCAGATTTTAAAATTTTTTTGGTCTATCCGAAACCTGACCCGACCCGAAAAACCCGAATTCTTACATCCGAATAACCCAAATAAATCGGTTTTATTCGGGTTATTCGGATATCCGACCCAAAAAAACTAGTTTTTGCATATCCGAAACCTAACCCGACTGAATCTAAAATCATACTATCCGACCTAAAGAACCCGAAATAGATTTCGGATGAGGTTATTTTGGTTTTCGGATACGATCAGATTTCAGTTTTTTTCGAGTTAGAGATATTTTGAACATCCCTAGCTGATTACCTAACCGTCTAGGTTGATTGCTTGTGGATTGAATTCTTGTGTAAACAGAAGATGGTTTTTCTAGTGGAACCCAAAACATAAGTAGGATTACTCATAACCCCTATAACCTCTTTATCATTTGACTTGACATTAATAGGAGTTTTCTGCTTCTGTTGAGCAGCTTTCATTCTCTTTACTATAAATATATTGACTTTTATATGTGGTGCATTTCTTTGTATTATCAAATTTGGACAACTGATAACATGTCATGGAGCACCACATTCAAAGCCTATTCTCCAATCAACAAACTTGAGAGAAACATCTTTAGACTTAACAACACCAGTTTTCAAAACTTGTGGTTCATTTGTTAAATTGTTTTGTTTTGAAAGAATAAGTTTTCTTAAAAAAAACTTGATTGTTTTTGCTCAGTGTCTTTGCTCACATGCTTCTTACTCACAAAAGCAGATTTATCCAATTTGTTGGAAAACATCTCTACATCTCACTTAGAGGCTTTGACAAACTTGATGACTCTTAAATATTTGCGACTTGTGTGAAAATTCTCTGACTTTGAGGATATTGTAACATCCCGATCGATGACGTAATCATCGAGGCGCCACGAAGTATAGAGTGTTCAAAAGCATAGGGTATTCAAATGTAAATAATTCAAATGTTTCATTAAATTTAGAATTTAAATCCAAACATTCAATATCATTAAATAAATAGTAAAAGCATATGAAACCCAAATCTATTACATTCATAAGCTAAGTTCACTACAATTAACTGTATTAAGCTAAATTCACAAGGTTTAAAGTTCAGCTAAGTTCAAAATTTACATATTTCACCCCTAAAGCTTTTAACACAAGTAAAAGAAAGGGTATGAAGACTCACCTTGATGTATGAGTCGTCTTTGCAATAGTCGTCAAGCTAAAACTCAATGTATATCCAAACAAGTTCACTATTTACCTAAATAGTTCATTAAGAATAAGTTCATATAGCATATGCCTTCTAAGGGATTCCTAAACTACAAAACAGATCATCGAGTTTGGTTTTGTTTTAAGACATAGTTAAACATTTAGAAATTTGTTTTGTTCAACAGAATTTAATAAGTAAATCTTATTTGATTTATTATAAAAGTTCGCATTTAAATTTAAATAGAACATTTTTAAACTTTGAATTCTATATAATATACACCATTTAAATGTTTTAAAATTAAAAGAGATTTAATGTAACATCAGTGCCGGACGCGTGCCGGAACAGTAATCGTAACAGTAAACATGTGCAGTGATTCAGGTACACATTTCGTTAAACTATGTTTAGACTATTTATACATTTGATTAGCATGAAACTATTAAACTATTGTCTGATTCTGACTGAAACCTTAGGGTTAAACAGTCTGAAACATGTCAGACAACACAGTGTTGAAACACAAATACTTGATATGATATTAGTTGGCATAAACGTATGTGAGGAAACAAAACGAAACTAAAACGGTTATTGTTGCGGAATGCTAAACCGACGAGTTATTCGTATAGGTGACGATCTGTACGAATGATTCTGATAGTTTAACGTTCTGAAATAATGACTTAACAGTAGAAAACAAAAATCAGAAAGCCAAACCATCGACGTGTTCGTTCGAATGACGATTCGAACGAATACGCGCGATGGCGACGCGATCTGATAAAACAAAAACGAATAACGATACGAACGATCATAATTTCAAAGAAATATTATATTTCTTATTTTACAATTTTGAAACTCATCATAAAATAATTTAACTTTAACTATCTTAATTTAAATCGCGAACAAATTAACTTAACGCGAAAAATTAAACAAAACGCGTAAACTATTAAAATTCGATATTTATTTATACGTAATGATATTTAATATAATTCCTAATAATAATTATAATTTGTTCATCCTAAAATAATTCTTTTTAATTTATTTACGAAAAACACGCGTAAAGTGTCGGATACGCGACGAGATTACGAACCGAGCAACCGAAACGAACCCGAATACCCGCGGGGTATTTAAACAACAAATGAGGTGAAATTTCTCATTTAATACAAACCCTTTCTCTCTCAAAAACCCTCTCCCGTTCGTTTCTCTCTCTAGCACAAAAAACCACCATTAACACACTTTGAAGCTTCATATCTTGCTCAAAACTCCACCGATTTTCGTGATTCTTGCGCCTAAACGATCATCTTGAAGCCCTCTACAAGGAAGTACAACGGATCTGAGCAAACAACCAGCAAAATCGGAGGTATGATTCATGAAAGGTGGCTGAAAATAGGGTTTTCGTGACCCAATTGTCATCATTCATTAAACCGGCTCACCATCTTCATAACCGAACCACACCACCTCGAACCCTCGGCCTAGTATAATATCACCATGATTACTGCATGACCACAGCTCGAATCAGAACTGGTGATGAACAGGTTCGTGATATGGGGGCTGGGTGAGGTTTCCCGGCCGAACCTTCTTACAGATGGAAGCAGCCGAACCCTTTTCACAGCCACCATAGCCGAACCATGCAGTAGCCACGAACCCACACCAGGAGACGAACACTTCTGCGAACCTTTGATGATTCACGAACCCTCCTTACTCAAGCTTATGGCAGCGAACCTTCATGAGCTAGTCGAACCCTGCATCAACTCCCGAACCCATGCTTATCACGAACCATATTGCAGGCGAACCCTAGTAGTGGGCGAACCTTATAGAAGCGAACCCTAGGTTCGTTTAGCACTCAGCCGAATCTTAGCCACATAGGGTCGAACCTGGTTGAAGCTGTAGGGTTCGCTGGAGTCGGGAATAACTACCTGCTCGAGCATGCTGCCGGGATTCAATCATGCACACAAGTGGCCCAACAACCAAACATAGGCCCAACATCTTGAACTAAAACCATGTGGAACCATTCGGCCCAAAACCTCTATGCGAGCCCATTTCTTAGTTGGCCAATCTAATGCCTGACCCACATCCTACTCGGTTTACCGAAATTATATTTGGCCCAATAACAAGCCATTAGTCAAACCCTTGTATTGTGGCCCAACAGTGGTTATTTGGCCCAGTAAACCATCTGTTTCGGCCCAATTCATTTTAATCAGCCCACACACATACATGGCCCAACTCCATAGTGAACTAAGCCCATATCATTATAATAGGCCCATCACTTGGACTTAGACATTAAATACTAATCGGCCCAATGGTTTGGCCCATGGTCATCATTCGGCCGCCTTACGGATTAAATTAAGGATTAGCACATGAACTCAAATCGCAAAGTCTAATAAAGAGATCATTGGTAGCAATTTCTTTACAAACGCTTTATTAATGATCAATTATTAGATTATCAGGACAATAACAGAAATGTGAGAAGCAAGTCAAATACAAGGAAGCATGGAAAACTAAATCTTAAGTTAAAAATCATGATCACACATAAACGGAACCGAATGATGACCGGGACTCATAGGAGTTAGCCTATTCTTGGGCTAACACTTACAAATATACACATTGATTGAAATATCACTTATGGATTACACTACTATAAAAATCAATACAGGAGCTTGAACATCATAACGAAAGCAAACAAAGAGCGCGCGTATTCTTATTCTACTTGAGTCAAGTACTTCGGACCTAAGGTGAGTTCATTGTCCCCTTTCAAACTTATTTGTTTTACTTCGGGACTGAGAAGCATGTTAAACATTTTTATTGAAATGTTATTTAATGCTTTAAAACATAAACATGATTGCTTATGATGAAAACCTTTACTTTAAGCTTGATGCTTAAAAATCAATTGTTGATTACTTGATACAATTACATGATACTTGATACAATTACATGAGACTTGATTCAATTACATGAGATGTGATTCAATTACATGAGACATGATACAAATACATGATACTTGATTCAATTACATGAGATGTGATTCAATTACATGAGACATGATACAAATACATGATACTTGATTCAATTACATGAGATGTGATTCAATTACATGAGTCATGATACAAATACATGATACTTGATTCAATTACATGAGACTTGATACTATTACATGAGACTTGATACTATTACATGAGATATGATGTTTGGAAACTATTACGTGTTACTAGGCCATCATACATGTATCTAACCATAGTCTACGTAATTGCTAAACGTCTGGTATTCCAGAGCTTGTACCTATGGGGTGAGATACATGTAATAACATAAACATAATGATACTCAGCTATTACCTGGTTATAAGTGACATGTAATTGCTGAACGTCTGGTATTCCAGAGCTTTTGTCGGCTTATATGAGGTATGTAAAGGCTAAACATGAAAGTATTCCAGAGCTTTTGTCGGCTTATATGAGGTATGTAAAGGCTAAACATGAAAGTATCGATTCTAAGCTATTACCTGGTTATAAGGGACACGTAATTGCTGAACGTCTAGTATTCCAGAGCTTGTGTCGGCTTATATGAGGTATGTAAAGGCTAAACATAAACGTAACGTTACGGAGCTATTACCTGGTTATAAGGGACATGTAATTGTTGAACGTCTGGTATTCCAGAGCTCTTGTCGGCTTATAAGAGGTATGTAAAGGCTAAACATGAACTTGTTGAATGCTAAGCTGTTATCTATATAAGAGACATGTAATTGCTAAACTTCTGGTATGCCAGAGCTTTTGTCTACTTATAGGAGATATGTAATTGCTAAACTATGTGTGTGTGAATCTATGATGCTTGATAAACATGATGAGAAACTAACACTTACGAATACATTAGACATGAAAACTTTGAAACAGATAACAAAGGCTTTGATGAGGATTGAGTTGTTTGGTAGGTAAAATGCTTAATTATTATTAACAACAATGTCATATCCGGGTTAGTATGTGGTGGGATGTTGGCTAGGGCTTGTTCCCTTACATATGCCCTATATATAAGCATACCGACTTGGATATTACAGGTGGAGTTAATGAGGTTAAGGTTTTACTGAATGAGGTTTGTTGGAAACTATTTTGAACTTAAAAACTATATGAACTCACCAACCGTTGTGTTGACTTGATCTTTTTACATGCTTTCTCAGGTGAAGAACAGGTTTAATCTTAAGCTTTTGGATATGCATACTAGGCTGCCCAGTTAGAGGACCTAGTAGACTTTTGGGAAGCACAACTTTTGTTGATGACACATATTACTTTTGATATCTTGTACATATACAAGATATATACATTATTCTTTTGGTTAGGTTTACTTAGTTAAATTGCAGAACATTGCTAATGTAATTTAACTTTGTAATCCTACATATCATTTGATTGTGCTTTAGATATTCTTAAACGTTGATGCTATGTAAACAATCTGATCATCATGATTATCACCCACGATATCACGCCCCGGGAACCTTCCGCCCGACGGGGACTCCGATCCAACCCCGCCGGCTCGGGGTGTGACATTTAACCTTATTAATTTTAAATAAATTAAGATGTTTTCAACAGTAAAAAAAAGATGGAGTTAAATTAGTAACATTAGATAAACAAAGTAAATGTACAAATAAGACGTTTGATAGTGACATATTGTATATAAAGAAATTTTTAGAGATTTTATCTTTGTAGTATATGAAACGTTTATTATCTTTTTTTATATGATATGCAATAATCATTCATATAATATGTTTTATAAGATATAATTAATTACATTTGACTCAACCCATGTTATACACGGGTTATAACGTAATGTGTGTATGTGATTGTATCATATGAAAAATTGATCTTAAAATAAAATCCTTAAACTCAATATGAGCTATCCATTTTATAGCTTGAAAATAAATATATGGTTCATGTTAAAATTATGTGTTTATTTAAAACCTAATTTTTTTGTCTCCTTTAACGTGGACAATATATTTGCTTTTAAAATTTAAAATAGATGAGCCATATAAGATTTAAAACTTTCTCTTTAAGATCGGATCTTCACAGAATACAATGTGCGCGCGTGCACACACATATATAGAGAAGCGTTCGGTGTTAACCTTATCTTAATGCGTTAACCGAATAATCACATCTTATTAATTTTGGGCCCACATTAAAGTTGATCTAAGGGTGTAAGTTTTTTCTTTTTTTTTAATTAATGTAAAAGTGAATATTAGTTTGGGCCTACATTACAAAATAAAAGTTTACACCCTTTAGATTAAAATTAATGTGAGACTCAAACTAATAAGATATGGTTATTCGGTTAACGCACTAAGGTAAGGTTAACAATTGAACTATTCCCTATACACACACACGTGTAACTAACTCGTTAAATAGAAGAAGAGCTCGTATTTAGTAAGGGTGTAAACGAATCAAGGTAGCTCGTAAGATACTATAGATTGAATGGGAAAAAACTTTAACTAGCCAAACTTAAACGAGCCCGAACTCGAGCCATAAAACCATATAATATGACTCGTTTAATTATCAAGCTCGAGCTTCACATGCCAAGCTCGTGCCGAATCATGAGCCTGATTGAGATTTTTATACATGAATTTTTTATTTAATTGAATAGCTGTTTATTTATATAAACAATTATCAATTAATTTTATGTATAAAATTATGAAAACTATAGTAAAAATTACATAGATCATGTTATATATGAAAATGTAGTTATTAATATATTTAAAATTAATAATAAAATTAAATTAATTACTTAACTAAATAATAAATTTGCTTAGCCGAGCTAAGTTTAAGCAAGTAATTTTCTAAAAAGTCAAGCTCAAAACTTTAAATGAGGCAAGTTCGAGTTCTCTTAAGTCTTAACAAGTCAAGCTCGAGCTTTAACAAGCTCAGGCTCGGCTTGACAGCATTAACAAGCTCTGGCTTGGCTTGACTCATTTAGTTCTGATTAAATTTTGAGTAAATTACATAAAAGATCCTTTATATATACATGAAGTTGCAGATTTCATCCTTACACATTATTAATTACATTAGACATCCTTTATTTTCATGTTTTGTAACAATTAGGTCCTTTTACTCTAATTAAAGTTATATTTTTTGTTATTTTTTTAAAATGATTATTTTACCCTTATTTTTAAAGGAAGAAAAATGTAACTATGTTTGTAGTTAAAGGATGTTTTTTTGCAATTTACTTATTTGAGTAATTCTTGTATTTCCCCTTTTTCTTTTTCTTTTTCTTTTTCTTTTCTTTTATTACTTTCATTTATTATTTTATAAATTTTTAAAGCTTTTTAATCAAATAGTCAATTTATTTATTTTATAATTTAAATATTATTTAACTTTACTTTTTTTGTTTATTATTTTCATTTTCATTTGTTTGGTTTATTTATATACTTTTCTATTATTTATTATAATTCAAACAAATTATTTTTTATTTTGTTATAATGTTTTATCTAAAATACATTATTTATAATCAATAAAAATAAAGTTGGCTAATACCATTTTTGGTTATCAACGAAGTTAATTATTCAAATTTAGGATTTTAGATATTTCAATATGATTTTATTATATATTTATAAATTCAAAGGCTCATAAAGTCATAAGAAGCTAGATTAAAAGAAATGATTGTAGGTCCTAATAATCAATATATAAATAATATGAGAAGCGACTTTTGATTAAAAAATGATAAGTTTTTTAAACAATGCTCATAAGGAGTTATATTTGCAATTAGTTTTTTATTGTCAATTATTAAAATAAATTTTAACGATATTTTAATTTATATTAAAATCCCTAAATTTAATAATTAATCTTGTTGATAAGTAGCTAGAAATGATAGTAGCCAACTTTATTTTTATTACTTGTAAATAATGTATTTTAGATAAAAAGAAAGCTTATCATTAAATAACTTGTTTGAATTATAATAAAAAATAGGAAAGTAAATAAATAAACTAAACAAATGAAAATAATAAAAAAATGCATAATTAAATAATTTTAATTAAAAAATAAATAGATTGATTAACTAATTAATAAGCTTTAAATGTTTATAAAATAAAATAACTGAAAATTATAAAAGTTAAATAAAAAACGAAAATAAAAAGAATTACTCAAATAAGTAAATTACATAAAACATCTTTTGATTATAAACATAGTTACATATTTCATCCTTTAACAATAAGGGCAAATTTGTCATTCTTTAAAATTTAACTATAAAAGATAACTTTGGTTAGTGTAAAAGAACTTAATTGTTACAAAGTATAAAAATAAAGCATGTCTCATGTAATTATTAATGTTTAAGGATAAAATCTCCAACTTGATACTTTTATGTAACTAGTAAGTTGAACCCGCGCGTTGCGGCGGGTTTTAAGCATTATTAAGTAAAGATAATATATGTTACAACGGTATGTCTAAAGCAACGGTGAAGCATTGACAAAGCAACTCTTATTATTCCTCTGGTACTTTAAGTTTTTTTTTGTTTTCATCTATGTAATGATGGGGAGCAAGAACACCATCAATTACATCCTAATGATCAATTGTTAATTTGCTACCTTTAATTTTACCACACAACCAAATCTTTGACTTTAGATAATGATGTCTCACATGTAAATTTTCTGGCCTGCAAATTAATAAACTATAAAATTAGGTTCAACAGGTTAAAACATATATAAGGAACACATTATTGTGCGAGCAGTAAATTTAAGAGAAAGAAGACGTTAGTGTGTGAGATGTGGAAGTAAACTTTGATCAAAATTTGAGTTGAGTTTGTAAAGTGTTTAGTTTTCTTAGGGATGATTAAAATCCCCCTTTGTATGTAAAATATATATTGTTTTTTAAGGGCATCTCACTCTAGAAAATATATTTCAACTTACCATGGGGTTTTAAATATGGTTGCTATAGCCCACATGAGAATTAGTCTTTTTTTTTTTTGTCAGGTTTTAATGTCCATTAGATGGGCATGTGCTACTCTTGAAGCATCATAGCTTGCATAAAATACACACAATTAACCCAACTAAAACCATAAATTAGTTTCAAATAAACCACAAAATTAGGTCCAATAAGGAAACCACCTTTCATGCAATTGCATTCAATTATATAGTATACAACAAACCAAATACCACCTTAGATTTGAAACATAAGGCAGATGTTGTACCTTAACCACATAGTCGAGTAGTTTTCCTGATAATCATCTCATATGAAAACCCATGTGTTTTACAAAAAATCAACCTTGCACTCATGGATTAAAGAAAAGACGTTGATAGACCAAATCAAAGAAAAGGAATGACCTTAATCTGGCACACACATAAAGAGAAACACAATATAGTCATGTACTTAATTGACATGAACAAAAACGATTTTTTTTGCCAATGCAGAAAAGTAACTTTAAATCTGCATTTAGACTTTGAAGTTTGGTAAACTATATAATGTTTTTATAGCGCCTGAAGTTGTTGAGTGGGATGAGACTATGAGAGCAATTGTGAATTGCTCTTTATATTTGTTATAGTGAGTCTGTGGTGGTATTTTGATTTTTCTTGGAGTCTTTGATTGGCATTGTGTTAATGTTGTAGCTAGTGTTTGGTAAAGCTGTTGGCGTTGTGGTTTATGATTTTGTGAAGCTGATGTTTGGATGTGTGTTGCAGTTGTTGAAGTAAACAAAGCAAAATATGTGTCAGATTTGATGTCAGGCTTTTATTTTTTTATTTTTTTGGTTGTTGCTAACCTTAATATTCAATTACCTTTGTAAAGTTCAGTGCCACCAAAATATGGGTCGGAGAATGTGACATGACTTCTCTATCAAATGAAGAAGCTATTTCTCCCACAGGATTGGGGTGATTAATTGACCACCTGTTAAAACCATGATAGATTGTGCAATAAGTTAATGACTCTGTATAATCTATAGCCTCTATCTTGTTGATATAACATGTTAAGGAAAAAATATGCAAAATGTTACTAAAGTTATTATTAAAGAATGTTTTTAACGTGATTTGTGGCAGTACAACTCAAATAACTGTTTCACTAAAGATGAGTACAAATGAGTAAACATGCATGCACACCCTAAGAGGGTAATTGATTTTTCATATAGTAGAATAGACAATCAAATGAATGCTAACACGTTAACTGTGTAGAAAAAATCAAACTATTCTAAGTATTTGAAATTAGTCTTCCTATTTAATTAAACTCAAAACTATGAGTATGTTGCGGTTGGTGCCTTTTTACCTGATTTCACATTACTCTTGCAGGCTTAACATTCAGGCACTATGCGCTAAAACACATGATTGGCGACTTTCAATCTGGTCCTGAACCATTTGACTATTTGGATATTCTTTTTACCCTTTTCTCCTGTTATAATTAAAAAATAAATAAACTGAATGAACTCATTCATAAGTAGCGTGTTGAAATTACCAGCTTAATGCAAACTATTATGTTTTTTTCTTATGCCCAAATTCACTATAATGGATGTTTATTTGCAATAAAAAGTCATTTTAACTATTAGATTGTGCTATACAGGATTGGTATGTCTTTCTAAGACAATAGCCGAAGGTGAGGCTTTCGAATTCTCAAAAAGAAACGGTATTGAACTTTTGTCTGTGTGCCCAACTATTGTTTGATTGCACCAAAACGTATCAAACTTGTCACGCATCTGAATTATTTATTGAACTTACCAATTTTAGGTCCCTCAATTACATTAGCAGGTAACCTTGTAAAGTTTGTTACATCAAAAATGAAGATCTTGAGTTCAATAAATACAATTTGCGTAGGTGACAATCAGATACATTTCGGTGCAGTTACCCATTTGTTTAACATTAGCATTTCCGTGCTCGCAGAAAGATACGAAGAACTCGAAAACATGTTGCGATTGATTGTAGATGTGCGTGATCTAGCTGAAGACTAATTTCAAAAATAGTAATCTAGAAAAACCCTAAAACCAAGTTGTTGAACCCAGTGAAATAAAAAAAACTAAGTTAAACCCTTACCTCCATATGTGCAAATCTGAAAGCGCTGATGATGAAGGGGAGCCTTTATGTGGAAAAGCCCCTATCAGGTACTGGAAGAACATAGAGAGAAACAGAGGAAGGTCAAAGGCAACGAAAAACATACCTGAATTCCATCTTTAATCTTCAGCAACAACCAAGTACCAAAAGCTTGAGAGCACCAACGACAAAGAGGAAGAAAACCTAACACCTTTAGGCTTTTCAGAACCACCTGAGTTTAAGTCACCAAAAAACCTCAGATGAGGCAATCTAATAGCCGGCGATTACCATACATGAAAAACGAAAACCTCCAAATTAGGGTTACAAACCATCATCTATAACATGCGACAAAATTGAAACAGCGTTATCATCATCAATAAGCAAAAAATTAAAAAAAAACCAAGAAAGTCAGCAAAATTGAAGCAAACCTCAATCGCTTGTGTTCCCCCAGGCCTGGCGACCACATCTGAACATTATCACCTACCCGAAAAAAAAAGAATATAAGAAAGGGAGGCGATGGATGGTGTCATACCTGATAGCTTTGTGTGAATGAAGATGGGAAATGAACAGTATTCTGCACTCACATAAAAAAGTTGGTTTTTAATATATACGAGTGGGGTTGACCCGCGCTCCGCAGCGGGACGTAGGTTGATTTTTTTATAAATGTTAGTATATAAAAGTTTAACATTTAAAGGTAAAATCTTGTTGCTTTTTTGACAATTATAAAAACTACGAATGGGATATTTTGGTATTTTGGTAAAATCAAACTTGTAAATCGTTTGTTTGTAAATCAACCTCATGTTATTTCTATATTCCAATTTTATTTTGTAGATAAATACATTAGCATATTATATGTCGGTGCGAGAAGACGTTTTTAAATCCTTAATTAATAGCCGCTTTTATATCAATTTTTTCATATGAAAGTGGCAAATTTTTTAAAACAGATGACCAAAATTTATAGTTGAATATTAATGTTTACTGTGTTTATTGTCCTAAACAACTTGCCACATTTATCTAAAACGGCTTATATGTAACCTCAAATCTTTTAAAAATTAAACAAAAAAAAATGCTAAATAGTATACAACCCTGACAAAAATATATATATACCAAATGCAAGAAAAAGAAAGACAAACACGACCAAAAGGTGTAACTTAGTAGGTTACTCATGTTCTCAACTTCCTCCAAGTAAATAATAATCCTTAATACTAAATGTCCAGACTCTTGGAACATTCGTGTAAAGAAAAAGACTTAAAATGATTTTCCACTTCGGTTGATATAAAAATCCCTAGGCTTATTTGACATATTAATAATCTTTTCTTTTAAGTCAAAATTCACATGTTAGATCTGTTGATCATAACAACAAACGTTCTTTTCCAACCACTAAATTCTTACTATTTGGATTTCATAGTACACATTTCTTCTGAATATAAAGGATTATGTTGCTCATCAAGTTCAGGTGTATGCATAATTTTAACAAATTAAAATGCAATATTATAATTCACCTAAAAAATAACTCAAACTAATGACTGGTTTTTGGTCGTGCAGTAAACATCAAAGTGTGGTATATATAACACCAAAGAAAACATCAAACTATGCCACATATAACACCAAAGATCAAAGGTGCAAACATTCTCTTATATTGTTGCAGTGATTATGATCCTTTCAAAATATATGGCTTTGAATCTTAATTTAAAGAAGATCTTATAAAGAAACAATAAATCTATATTCTTATTTCTTTGTAATTGATTGGTTAAGTGTAATGATTACCCACATATGTTTTAGACATTTTATAATAATAGCAGTTGCTATCAGTGGGTCATATGATCAAGCAATAATATTTCTTAGTAATGTGGTCTATCAGTTAGATACTTCAACATCAGAGTAGCCTAGTTTTTAAAAATTAATTTGACAAAATGTGAACCTATAAATAGTGTGGGATAAATATGATTCATGTAATAGTTGGAGCTGGAAACCTAAGTCTTGGTGCTTTTAAAATTCAAATAAATTAATTTTAAGTAGACCATCAAAACGTATCAGTTATTTATTTTCACTTTGAACATTCATCATTATATGTTTCACATTTCTTCACCATAAGTCCTATAAGGCTAATCAATTGCCTCAATTGGCAAACTACTCAGAAGAGATTTTAAACCTTTAAGTGCAGCTAATATAATCTTACGAACTTTTGCACCTTTGGTCCCTCTGGATATGAAGGCATGGTTTTAGTAGGTACCATCTGGCTCAAATTTATGGATTATGTTTAGTAACCTACTCAAAGAACCACTCAACATGTATTATTGCTTTGTATTGTTTGTCAACTCATCAAGATTAGGATGCGTAAGATTGGTTCTTTTTAAACCGTTTAAACCTTTGATTCAACAAAACTTGTGCCCTGAATTTGGTTCTTTTTAGTATCTACAAAACTATGATCATTAGATACAACATGTTTGACTTCCTAGATACTTTGAAATCTAAAAACACATGATATTGACTTTGTAATATACATCATGAGATCCAAATCAACAAATGGGTATTTGAGTATTTCATAGTTTAATTAAGTTAAAAAGTCAAGCCAAATTGGATAAAAAAAGTAACCAAACTCAGATTAACAAATAACTCAGATTAACAAATGCAGATTATGGTTCATGAGATTGATAAAACACATCATAAGTTTCAAATCAACACACGGGTCTTCAAAATTCGTGAATCAAACAGTATACAACATAGATGAAAGAGGGAAATCATAACCTTAGTGAATTAAGACCCTGGCACCATGATTGAAGCCACCTGTAGAGATGAAAAGCAGAATAGTTAACCAAAATGAGATCATTAACGACAGTTTTAAGAAGCTTAAAAGAAAAAAAAAACCTGAAATCTATCTGTACCTTCAATAACAACAAAGGAGAAGCTCTTAAAAAACCAAAGAGACGGAAACTAAAGCTGAGCATACATATATGAGACACAACAAAAACAAAGGAAAGAGAAGTTTTAAGAAAGAAAAACCTAGAAATGAAATTCAAAAAGAAGAAGCAGATGAAGAAAAGGAAGAGGAGTAAAAAAAGGCTGAAGAGTTGTACCAGACGCATAGAAAAGTATACGAAATGAATAGTATATTCATCTCACAATCAAATGTTGGTTTTTTAATATAACTAGTATACATGACCCGCGCGTTGCGGCGGGGTCTGATATACTGACGTAAAAAAAACCAACAGAACATGAGGTTAAAATCGTGTAAAATAAAATGCACGAAAATACCCTATACAACATCTATAACGTAAGCTTTGAAACTAAGGGTTGAAGATTAAGAACTTATTTAATAGTAAAGAACGTGATTACAGAAGACTTAAAAAAAGGCCCTGCGTAAATGTAGAATTTATAAATGATACAAATATTATAAAATTATTAAATGTAAATCGTATATATATGTAGTATATATAATACTCATGGTTTATAAAATTATTAAATCTTAATCGTTTGTGAACTAATTACGATCAAAATGATATAAACGATACAAATATTCGATAACGTACGGATGCGTTATAGGCATGTAAACAACGCGCAAAATTTATGTGATCGTTTGGGTTAGAAATTTATATAAACGTTCATGAGGCCATTGCGATCAAATTAATATAATTATGACATTTATCAGATAACCTAATGACGCGTTAAAATCATGTGAACATTAAAAATATGTGAATAAAGTGAGAGACGACTTTAAAAATAAGAGTTAAAAGTTCAGGGTTATAAACGAAAATTTCAAATTAATTGAAAAGTATTGAAATCTATCTTCTGATGTTTAGCCGCGGTAGTGAATAGTGATTATTTAGATGCGGTAGTGAATAGTGATTATGCGAGGGTTTGTATCTTGTGAAAACCCGGTATAAGAGAGAAAACCCTTAAACCCTATCTGGACCATTGATTTGGACTTTTGAAAATAAAATATGTGATACACATTAAACTTGAATAAAAAATTAGGTTTTGGATAAAAAAAATTAGTTTTAATGTGGGTTAATGTAGACCACATGTTTATTTTCAAGATTCCAAATCAACGACCCAGATAGGCTTTAAAGGTTTTCTCTCTAAGATAGGGTTTTCATATGATACAAACTATATATATATATATATATGTATGTATGTGTGTGTGTGAGATGTTAGGGCCCACCTTTTGTGTGATGTGTGTGTGTGTGTGATTGTGTGATGTGTGTGCGTGTGTATGTGTGTCATGTGTGTGTGTAATGTGTGTGTGAAAAAATGAATAGGAATATATGTGAGTGAGAGAATCTTTGATAATTGATATATATATTAATATATATATATATATATATATATATATATATATATATATATTTTTTGTAAGAAATGAACAGTATTCTGCACTTACATAAAAAAGTTGGTTTTTAATATATATATATATAGGATTTGAATCAAATGAAAACCAGATCTTAAAAAGAAAACCTTTAAACCCTATCTCAACCATTATATCAACTTTTTTTTTCTTCCTAGTTTATTAATATGAAAAAGGGTATAATAGTCTTTAATCACTCACCCATAAATATAATAGTTCATTTTTTTATCTCTCATTTAAAATCACCCATATATATAATAATTTATTAATATTAAATTTCTCTCTAATATATCTCTTCTCTCTCTGTCCATTTAAAAAAATATTTTTTTAAAATTTCAAAACAACAACAAAAATGTATATGTTTTTAATACAAAATAAAAAAAAACATATTTTTACAAGAAGATATAAAAAATTACACATACGTATAAATAAAAATGTACAAGTTTTAATACACAAAGCACACTTTACTTGAAATATTACACCTACACATGTGTAGTTTTTGGTGTTTTAGTTAATTTGATGTTTTTTTATACATTTACACATGTGCAATTTTTTGTTTCATATGTAAAATACAAATGTGTAATATTTATGATGGTTGAGAATATGTAATATTGTGTTTGTGTAATAAATTTTTTGTTTGATACACATGTGTATATTTTTTGTTTTTCTTTAAAAGAAATTACTTTTTTTATTTTTTTAGTCAAACATATAGAAAAAGAGAGATGAGAGAAGAGAGAGAAGGACAAAGAGAGAGGAGAGAGAAAGACAAATAAAGAGGAGAGAGAAAAGATGAAAGAGAAGAGAGAATCTGAAATAAATTAAATAGAAGAGAGAATATGACATAAAAAAGTCATTTATATCCTTAAAGGGTATAATATGTATTTGAGTTAAATGTCATTTTAGTCCTTGTGGTTTGATAAATTTTTCCATTTTAGTCCCTGTGGTTTGAATTTTGCCATTTTGGTAACTATGGTTTCATTTTATTGTCATTTTCATCCCTATGGACTAAATTTTAAATTTATTTGGACTAAAATGACAATAAAATGGAAACCATAGTGATGAAAATGACAATAAAATGAAACCATAGTGACCAAAATGGCAAAATTCAAACCACAGGGACTAAAATGGCAAAAGTTGTCAAACCACAAGGACTAAAATGACATTTAACTCTATGTATTTTCTTCTCAAAACCCCCATTAAAATATTTAACTTTAATTGTGCACCATATGTTTTTCTGTTTAATTAATTAAAAACTAAAATAAGTTTGATCTAACGATTCACGTAGGGTTTAAGGGTTTTCTCTTTAAGATCGGGTTTTCAAAGGATTCAAACCCTATATATATATAGGATCCGCATCCTATAATAACCCTCTCTTATTGCATAACCCGAAATAACCCTGCAAGATGAACCCGAAGTAAGTGCTGTAAGGCAAATTACATTGATGTAGGATCTCAAACGAAAAAGAATTTGCTCAAACACATAAAAGAACATATTCTTGTACATGTAAAACTAAGATTTTGAAAAGAAAAAAAACCAAAGATTCGGGTTCATCTTGCAGTGTTATTTCGGGTTATGCAATAAGAGATGGTTATTATAGGATCTTTACCATATATATATATATATATAATTTACTCTTAAGTTTTTGAAAAGAAAAAAAACCAAAGATTCGGTTTCATCTTGCAGTGTGATTCTCGGGCCTTTACACACATGCTGAACAAATAAGAGATGGTTACGCAATAGGATCTTTAATTTTATTGAGGTACATTATATGTATAATAGTAAAAATTTTATTGTGCTATTGATGGATTGACATTTTACTCTTTATTAAGATTTTATGGATTTATATAACAATTTTTAGCAACAAAAAAATGGTCACTTGTATAACTTGTATAAAAATTGGAGAGTTATATTTTACCTGTCTGGTCTGATAAACCCGTACATTCGCCGGTTACTCACCTTATCCTGCGATCCATCTCTCCATTCTCTCATACGTATAAAAAAGAGTTATATTTTACCTGTCTGGTCTTAAACCCGTACATTCGCCGGACTCAATTGCCGACGGTGGTGACCATCGCAACATGATCCCTGCGATCCTCATAATACTCTCCATTCTCTCTTTCTCAATCCCCTCATTTTCTTCCGATCAACCACCCCAGTCCACCTCCGATGTCTGCATCATCGGCTCCGGTATCGCCGGCTCCTCCGTCGCCCACTTCCTCCGCAAATACTCCCCCGCCACCCCCACCAAAATCCGCATGTTCGACCGTCACCCCGCCGTCGGAGGCCGTATGGCCACCGTCACCATTGCTGGCGAAACATTCGAAGCCGGCGCTTCGATTCTCCACCCTAAAAACTACCACGCCTTGAACTTCACACACATGCTGAACCTCAAAGTCAACGGGCCTTCCGCTTCTGAAAGCTCTATATCTCTTGGAATTTGGGACGGACGCAAGTTCTTGTTCAAAACTATTGACTCTGATTCAAAAAATCAGCTCGTTCAATACCTCATTTCCCTTGCTAATTCGATTCGAATGCTCTTCAGATATGGCATCTCTCTCCTGAAGATGAACAATTTTATTGAGGTACATTAGCTGATGTCGTTTTGAATTTATATTAACTCAGTGATCTTCAGATTTCAAAAATTTTATTGTGCTATTGATGGATTGACATATTTAGCGATTTGTAATATATTATTATGATTATTATTATTTTTGGCTATATGCCCATATGATAGGTTACAGTGGATAACTTCTTGAAGTATTATGAAAGTAAGGAATCTAGACCAATTTTTAGCAACGTGGAGGATATGCTCAAATGGTCTGACTTGTATAACTTGACAACAAAGACATTGGAAGAGGAATTAATTGGGCTCAAGTTTTCTCCTTTGCTCATACAAGAGCTTATTACTGTAAGTTACATGTTTTCATAAACCGAATTTTATGCAGAATATTCATCTGTTTTGTGGTTTTATCTGGTCTGAGGGATTATGATGCTGCTATGTTGTATTGTTTTGGTGGATATTACAGTCGTTTGAAGTAGCAATTTAGGAATCACAACATGAAAGAATGTTTTGCTGACTTCGTGTTATATGAAGTAAGATTGTTAGGGGGTGAATTGTTGATCATAGAAGTAAATGAGGGTTAATGGACACTGTATAAAATGGTTGTTGATTAGTTGTGATTAGTTATGTAGGCTGTAACATGCTGCATTTTTTAATCACAATGTATCCACTCATCTATAGAACATAGAAGTCACTCAAAAAGAATATCAGTTCCAACATGGTTCCAAAATAATCCAAGGTCAAAAATAGTAAGTTGGAAGAGTTGCTGTATAGTATGATGACATTTGCAGCCTTGCAGGTTCCTAGGGGATTACAACCAAACAGGTTAAAGGGCGTGTGATCATAAAACTCCCTTACAAAATGAAGAGCGACCTGTCAATCAAAGACCTAATTGATACCCTGGAGCCCAAAAAGATATAATAGAATACATGGCTTGATAGTTATTATTAGACAAAGGGGTAATCTAGAATAGCAATCATTTCAGCAAAGGATAAAAAAAGTAACTTGGATTATATATATCAACTACTAAAAGCTTTTAACGGGGTAACAATTAAGGACAAATTTCCAGTTCCATTTATTGAAGAATTATTTGAAAGATAGGGAGGCTGCAATATTTTCCAAATTGGATGTGAGGTCTGGGTATCACCAGATTTGAATGCACTATAATGAGATGTGTAAAGCTGCTTTTACAACTAATTAGAGCCTCTGCGAGTTCTTGGTAAATGCCATTTGGTTTGATTAATGCCTTGTATACAAATATCTAATACAAAAATTGAACTTGTCTGTATTTACAATATACTAGTATAGAGTAGCAGTCCGACCTGCCATGTTGTATGGAACTGATTGTTGGCCGATCAAAAAGATTCACGAAAGGAAGCTAGAAACGGCAGAGATGAGGATGCTTAGATGGATGTGTGGACACACGAGACTTGACCGAATAAGGAACGAAACCATCAGGGGAAGAGTGGGGGTAACGTGCATCTCAGACAAAGTCAGGGAAGGGAGACTGAGATGGTTCGGTCATGTGAGGAGAAGACACGTGTTGGCTCCGGTTAGAAGAGTAGAGAATCTGAGTGTGGAGGGGAAGAGGTACAGGGGTAGACCTAGGCTGACATGGGAGGAGCAGATTCGTCAGGACATGATAGCATTGCACCTCTCAGAGGACATGATCAGTGATAGGAATTCTTGGAGGTGTAGAATAAAGGCTAGGGACTACTAGAATGATAGGATATATGTTAGCAGCCTTACTTATAGGTAGAACTTTAGTTTTTACAAATGCATGCTTGACTAGTTGGTAGTGTTTACTCTGTGTGCTTCAACTTTTTTATGTGGTTTATGTCCTTAAATTATATGAGCCTCTTATTTTGCATAGGTTGCATGCGTAGTCATTGTGTATATGCCTTGCTTTTAATCATGCTTTCTTTATATATGATTGTGTATGTAACTACCATATGATTGAAATAAGTGTTTATATTATTTATGACTGACATATACTTCGGTAGTTTTAATCATGCAAGGCTTACCCTCTTTTCTTAATAAAATGTCTTTGAAAAAAAAAAAAAAAAATTTGAGCCAGGGGTCTCTTCTGACGCAGCCTCTCTATCTCTTCTTGGGGTAGGGGAAAGGTTTGTTTTCATCTCACCCCTCCCAGACCCTACTTAAAAGTGGGATTAAACTGGGTACGTTTGTTTGTTTGTTTGTTTAGTATAGAGTAGGGATTTGTAATAATACCTGTCTTGATTGGAATAAGTTCTTTTATTTCTTGCAAAAATATCAATTATAACTTTGGGGGTTCAAGAGTATAATACTTGGGCCATGTTATAACTTAAGGAAACATTGGTACCAACCCTACAAAATTGAAGTTGTTTTCAATTGCCCCATTCTAAGCATTAAGCATCTGCTGGGATATCTAGGGTTGGCAAGGTATTATCTCAGAGTCATCTTATCTTTTGGGGTCACAACAAAACCTTTAACTGTGCCCTTAAGAAGGATACTGATAGAGATTAGAGATATATTAATATGTTAGTCATAGTTAGTACTTAGTAGTAGTAGGTTCTAGATAAGGGTAGTTTGGTAATATTAATTTCTAGTTATGTGTTTGTGGGTTATAAATAGGGGTGAGTCTTATGAAATGGGTGTGAAGAAGTTGTTGAGAAATTGGTATTGGCTCCTGCTTGTGCCACTGAGAAGGGTGTAACCCTGGGTTGGATGATTGCATTCTCTGTAATTCTTTCTTCCAGTTAATATTACAATACTTCTTGTTTGATTCCTGTTCTATTTGTGTTGATTGTTCAATTGAATAGTATTCAAATCTCATCATTGGTCCGACCTGCCAGACAACAGCGTCGACCTGCCGTCTACTCCTTCAATTCGATCCCAGTTTCATCATTCTTGATTCTCATTGTCGCCACTGTTCCTTAATTTCACACGATTTGCGATTGATTTTTCAGATTCATCGCCAATTCACTGCTGATTTAAGATCACGACCATCATCTGCCGGATACCTGCCACTGTCGTTACATCGCTCGGAGTCCAGGGAATTTCGGAAGGTGGTATTAGCTTGGATGAAATCCCATGAGAAGAAATCGGTCGATTTCTCATGGCCGGAGCTCCAATCTAAGCTACTGCAGCGTTATGGTGGGTTAGAAATTCCTACTCCTTCTGATCAGTTCACTACGATTCAACAATCGGATTTGATTCCCGATTTTATCGAGGATGTCGAGGATACATGGCGCCCTAATTCTGTCGATCGTAAGGTCTCTCTTCCTCCTTTTCCTTATCATAATTGTTCTGGGCCTTTAATAGGTGATGGGCCTCAAGTCTTGGATCAAGGGGAGCCCAAAAATGTTAATACACCCAAATTAACTAGGCCTTTAATAGGTGATGGGCCTCAAGTGTTGGATCAAGGGGAGCCCAAAAGTGTTAATACACCCAAATTAACTGAGCGAGCGCTTCCTGTTCGTTCCGACAACACTCATTCGGTGCCTTTCACTAAACCAGGGTCAATTCCAATGGAGGAAGGTAACCTTCACATTTTTTTATTGGGAGATGCTGAAATCGTGAATGGAGAAGGGGACAAAAAAGAATTGGATGCTATCGGTTCTTCTGAACCTTTGGAAACTCTTCTTTTGGGTATAAGTAGTTTTTTCTCCCAACGTTTGGTAATTACCTTGGGTCTCCCTATTTGCTCCTTTGATGGAATTGGTATCAAGTTGGGGAATGGGTATTCTGTTTATGTGACTATATGGGATATGGGCCTTCGGTATCTTTCACAATTGGATTGGAAAGGACGTAAGAAAATGATTTGTTTACGTTGGGGTAATAGATATGGGCCAGCTCACAAATGTCCGGAAGGCAAGATACTTGGAGCAAGGCACAATCAATGGTTCACTCCCAAGTCTTGAGGACAAGACTTTTAAATAAGTGGAGAGTAATGATAGAGATTAGAGATATATTAATATGTTAGTCATTGTTAGTAGTAGTAGGTTCTTGATAAGGGTAGTTTGGTAATATTAATTTCTAGTTATGTGTTTGTGGGTTATAAATAGGGGTGAGTCTTATGAAATGGGTGTGAAGAAAGTTGTTTAGAAATTGGTATTGGCTCCTGCTTGTGCAGTGAGAAGGGTGTAACCCTGGGTTGGATGATTGCATTCTCTGTAATTCTTTCTTCCTATTAATATTACAATACTTCTTGTTTGATTCCTGTTCTATTTGTGTTGATTGTTCAATTGAATTGTATTCAAATCTCATCAGATGCATTCCGGTTGTTGGATGTAGCATAACAAACTTTTAGTTCAACACAGGTTTTGGCCTTGCCTGACTTCAAAAAACAGTTGGAGTTGAAACTGACACCTCATCAAAAGGTATAGGGGATGTCTTGATGCAGGATAAGATTTCCTAGCATTTATAAGCAAGACACCGACAATAGGCCTTATATGTTTATGAGAAAGAGCTTCTGGATATCTTGGTTGCTATAAAACAGTGACTATTTCCTTATTTTGGCTCATTTCATTATTAGGACAAATAGTGAAACACTTACTTAATCAAAAAGTAACCACACCATTGCAGCATGCATGGCTGTTAAAATTACTAGGAACGATTATGAGATAGTTTATGAAAAGGGAAGTGATATAAAGCTGCCGATGCATTATTAAGAATTCATGGAGCAACTAGTTTTACCATGATACGTTATGAGATGGCTGACGTTGATGCTCTTATGTCCAATAGGGAGGAAACCATCAAAGTCAGCTCAAAATTATTTGAAACAAATGGCGATTCACACAGGTTTGATAGATCATCCCTATGTTAAAGGTGTCTAGGCACTCTAGTGAGGCTGACCGCAGGAAAACCGCCTTGTGGCAGTCCAGGCACAATTATGGCAAGATTCCGGTAAATTGTCCGTGCTTCCTAGCACAACATATTTTTTTCCAGTGATATCAACTCGAATACATCAACTATAGCACATACTAACATCATGTGGAGAAGAAAGGAGTAGAAGAGAGGGCAACACCAATTAGGCTATTGGATCAACATTGAATAGAACGGAGGCTGCCAAGAGCTAAGGAGAAAAGAATTGCTTTGAGGATGTTTTCTTGTTTTGAGTATTATAGAAATTGAAATGTAGATAAAACTAAAGATTGAGATGCTTGGGAAATGCACCTTGGTCTAGGTTTGCTTGTAGAGATGGAATTGTTGAAACGGAAATGCAAGAGTTGGAAAATAAATTGCAGAGATGAAAAAAAAAATAAAGTTGTGATATTTTCATGGTTGTGAAGATCGGCCATTCGGCCTATTCGGTCGGTTAATCGGTATTCGACTAGGCGCTGATTAATTTTTTGGGAGTCGGTCAAAATATCGGTAATCGGTCAAAATCAGTCAAAGTCGGCGTTTGTCAGTTCTAGTTGGAATAATCGGTCCACCTTAAAATCAGACGATTTTGACAATTCCGATGACGTTGTCGGTCCTCATCGGACACAGAGCGGCCAAATTCCGGCGATTACAGCCAATTTCCAGTCAAACCCTTCAATCTAACCAACAAGAACAAAAATAGAACGACACATTTGAGATTTTGGCCAAATTCTTACTCTAATTTGGCGAGACAAGATGGTGATGGTTGTAGGAATATGTGGATTGTGGCGAGAAGAAGAAGCAGCAACCTGGAGATGGAGAAGAAAGGCATGGATGTGTGCCTGTGTTTGCCCTAGCTGATAACGGGCAAGGCTTGACCGCTTGACACAGGGAAGAAGAACGAGAGGTGAATAATTGTTTATAGACTTTATTGTTTCTCCGTTTATGGCACCGGGTATTGGGTTTTATTGTTTATGGATTTTTAAAAGGAAGAAAAATGAAGTAGGTATTCTGGTTAAAATATAGCTATTTGAAAAATTATATATAAAAAAAATTACATATAAAATTCCAATCCAAATAATCCCGATTACTACCGATCCTAGTCGGTACCTCGCCGTCTGACTAGCGCTTAGGGATTTCCACAATGTTGGATCTTTTAAATTTTTATATTATAATTTACTAAAAAAATTGACCAGCATATTTTAGTAAATAAAGATTAAGGTTCAGAGTTGTGAAAGCATTGCCGAAATACCCTAAACTAGTTCTAAACAAGCCTAAATCAATGTGTATACCACTTAAAGTGATAACTTTATTTTGTGTGCCTTGTTTAAAAATGCTCTCATTTTTTAAGTGTCATGCGCTCAGACCCAAGGCTCATCTTTTGCATCTTTTAAGTGTGTGTTGCGCCTTTGACAACATAGGATCATTCACTGTTGGTGCTTGGGTCTACCTCAAGTTGCGTACCTATTGTTAGAATACTATATAAGGCGTGTCTCCTAAGTACTTTGGCCATTTCCTAATTGTAGAAAGCTTTGGATTGGCTGCCTACAAAATTAGACCTCCCTAATGATTAGTGCTGTAAGAATCGGTTCTAGGCGTCAATTAATGCGATTGAGCGGTAGTTAGCCAACAACCGATGCAGTTTCACAATATCGGTGGGACTAATCGGCAGTCAGCCAAATCAGGCAAAAACGGGGCCAATCGGTTAAAGAGATTTAATTGGTTGTTTTTTTTTTCTGGGATTTTAACCCTTTTTTGGGTTATAACAACTTTTTTGAGTCTCCTTGATCAAAATTGTTTAAATTTTTTGAAGTATTTGAAAGTATTTTTACTTATTTCGAAAAACTATATATAAAATTTGGCGTGTGTGTATAATTTTGAAAAATTACATATATAATTCCAGTCCAATTAGTTGTTGCTTAAACAGCCTAAAGGTCTCCCAGCGAAGTTTACACCTTTACCAAGTGACTGTTCAGGCTGTTTTCAGCTACAATCTTGGATAGAAAGATGGCCAAACGGGTTAAGGAGCAGCAGTTAAGGTGCTTGTTTAGTGGCACAATACTCTAATAAAAGATTGAAAATTGGAATCTGAAGATGAGTTGCACATTTGCTTCTGACTTCAATCCTCAAGGTCAAGGTTTCTTAAGGGAGCAGTAAGAGGGTGAACTATAAATAACGAAAGTACAGAGGGGTTAATAGCTACTATAGAATAATAGTTTTTGATTAATTGTGGTTAGTTAATTCAGTTATATTATGAATGCACTTTAGGAATAACTAAAGAATAAATGATAGCTAATGTTTTGAATAATTCTCTCACCTCTCAATACTCTCAATCTACCACTAACACTTTGTGGCTGAATCTTGTCCAATGCAAGTGTGGAGAAATGTAGCAATGGAGATCAAGTATAACTGAAGTGATGTTAAAATTTGTCTTAATCTTGGTATTATAATTTACACCCTTAAAAGGAGATGAATATTTGTAAAATATTCGGTATTAATATACCCTACATATTATATGCATTTACAGGTTATAACAAGAATCAACTATGGTCAGAGTGTGAGAATCAGTGGACTTGCTGGTGCTGTTTCTCTTGCTGGATCAGGAGGAGATTTATGGTCAGTTGAAGGTGGAAACTGGCAGATGGCTGCTGGATTAATTAACCAATCAGATGTTGCTTTGCATCTCCAGGAAGAAATATCATCAATCACAAATGCTGGTGGTTTTTATGAGCTCAACTCCACCAATGGAAACAGTTACACATGTCAAATCGCAGTTGTTGCCACCCCTTTAGATGAACTGGCCATTCAGTTCACTCCTGAAATTTCTGTCCCAGAAAGAAAATTACAGCATACACATGCAACCTTTATCAGAGGCGTCTTGAATCCAGTGAGTTTATTATTATTCAAAATTTTAAATTATTATAATCTAATTACAAACTTGCATACATTATCATGTTTATTCTTTTGCATAGGCGTATTTTGGATTAAATGCAGTATCAGATATTCCAGAATTGGTGGGGACCATTGAGAGCTCTGAACTTCCATTTACATGCATTTCAGTGCTAAAAAAACATGACGCAAATGACTTCACTTACAAGTTATTCTCTCGTCAAAGTTTGACTGACGTATTGTTGGATCAAATTTTCAGGTACATCTACCTAGATCACCTTAATTTCTGCATTTTGTTCATATGAAACTTGAAACTGATATATGTTAATATTGTGGTTTACTTGACCCATAATTGGCAGCATAAGGAATGAGATGATGAGAATCAACTGGGGTGCATACCCTCATTATCATGCTCCCGAGGAGTTTGCTCCATTTATATTGGATGACATGCATTTGTATTATGTAAATGCATTTGAGAATGCAGCCAGCACTATGGAAACCAGTGCTGTTGCAGCTGAGAACATGGCTCGACTGATCCTGTCAAGGTTAGCCGGTCAGCAGCCTTTGGGCTCATATGGCTTGAAGAGCTCCACCTCTGATTCAAACCTTCAGCATCCAGAGTTGTGATGTTATAAGTATACGATTTTGTAAAATTAATGTATGCTAAATGATGTTCCAATTACATAAATGGGCTAGGCTATGCTGTCTGGTACCGGTCAGACCTGTGGATGTGATTATTATGTGGGAAAAAAAATATGATGTTTTGGATAGTTGAAGATGCATGATTTGTCACCTTATTTGTATTTCACTTAAACAGAGGAAAATAACTGTAAATTCATAAACCCTAAACCTGTGAAATTAATTTAGAAATAAACTGTTTGATGAGTTTAGACTTCAGAGGAAAGATGAAGCAAATAAGTTGCTAGATTGCTAACATACATTACATGAGTGATGAGAATGTGTTACAAATATATCCACATAAAAACCCATAAAATTAACACCACTACACATGCTTGCAAGTTGTAAGTTGTAACTACCACATTCTAATATTCAATTAATCATGAAAAAAATACATATTCAAAATAAAATACTTTAGATTAAAGATAACAATCTTCACATGCCAACACTCCAATACCATCATTAAGTAATAAAATAATTCTGATTGACACAAATAAAACAAAATAATAAAAGAATCCAACACTTGAATGAATCCCATACACAGGCAAAGACTAACATCTTCTAACATATGCTATTTGACTTTAACAAGATACTACCTACCCCCTTATTTCTTTTTCATTCATGATCTGATCACCAAGTCCTATCTTTCACATATCACAGTTTTATATAAAAGAAAACAAATCACAGTCAGCATATATATATACTTTCACCAACACCATAACCAAGTATCAGATCCCCACACAAACATCAAAACCACATAACTTTTATCTTGTTGCACCACTTTGCATCAATCACTCAAGTCAAAACTGTCACTACGAGAACTGCTTGCATTTCGACTGTGTAAAGAGAGACCCCTCATGTGACCACCAAGGGCAGAACCGTCGTTTTTGTTTTCTTGGAAGAATTTCTCCCTTTCAACATGTTTTGCAGGTGGGGGTGGGATTGATACAGCTGCAGGCGGTAGGGTTGTGGTGGGCTCATGTTTTGGTTCCAGACTGATGGGCCTAATAAGTGGTCGGTTAAGCCTATCCGGTGGGACCAAAGACCCGAGTAATCCTAATGGCCGGTCTGCATGATGGTTCTCAGCCTCGGGTCTTACACAAGCTTTTCCTTTTCTCATTCTGCAAAGTTGCAGTGGTTTAGTTTTTAGAAAATTAAAATGTAGATCTCTGACAACAAGATATGAAAACAAAGAACTAGATGTGACATAATGTGCGGGTAATGGGTCAAGACTGGTTTGGATCAGAAGGGATAAATTTTTAGTGTGGGTTAAAATTGATGAGAGGTTGGTTTGGGTTGCCAACGAACTCTTTCTATAACTTTTTTTATTGAATTTTAAAAGTAATAAAGTATTCATATATTAGTATAAAGAACCACATTATTACAGTTAAATACTTAATTTATTTTGAAAAGATGAATTTTAAAAGTAATTAAAGTGTTTAGGTACATTCTCCAAGTTTACTCAAAATCCACATGACTAGTTAGAGAAGAAAAAATATTCAAATTGACCCAGTTATCCAACAGCACACATCAATTTGGTTATGCTTTATTAAGAACTTGTAAAATAAGTTAGTTCATATATCTCCCTCAAAACTAGTATCATGTATACCAAACAAATAAAAAACCATAATATCAAAAATTCCCATTTTCAAATTTATGACATTTATAACCGTCCCTTTAAAGTTTAAACATGTATTGGGATTATGAGATTTTGGAGTGTAAGGAGAAATAGAAGGGTATAATGTTTACATTATGAATGATATTTTAATGAATTTGATAAACATGAAATCATAATTATTTTGAATGTGCATACATCATATTCATTTTTTAGCTATGTATATATTAAATAATACAAGTTTTCAGGGGTATATAAAAAATTGCCCCAAATACTGCAAAGATAGCTACAAAACAATTCAAACATGCCTGACAGTTACCCAAAGTCTGTTTAGATGTTTACAAACTCCTAAATTGTTTTACTTAAAAATAATCATGTTAGTATAAATAATAGTTTTTGAAAGGGGCAAAAGCTGAAGGCGAGTCAACCCAACCCAATTCAAACCGTTTTGAGCCACACTTTTAAAAGAGCTGATTTATCCCAAGCCCGTTACCCAACCAGCCCGTTTAGCTACATCTACAGAGAACCAGTGGGGTTACTAATACCTTCTAAAGAGTTGTTCAGGATCTTCTTCTTCTTCTGCCTCTTCATGATCAATGTGGGCTAATGTAGGCATTGATCTACCAGAAACAAGACCATCATGTCTTGTAAGTGCCTTTTGGAGCTGATCATTTAACTCAATTGCTTGAGATATTGTTCTTTCATCCCTGAAATATAACACGTATATCAATTGAAGGGAATGACTTCGTGTTTTTGCATTTTATAAAACAGTTAACGTTTTTTCATTAGGATACCCACAATAAATAACTTACCGAGATGTAACTGCAAGATGCATTACTTGTTGTTTATGAAATGAACATTGTTCAACAAGATCAAGGGTGAATTCATCCTTGGCTTGCTGTAAGAATAATAAAAAGGAATTAACGTTAGCATTAATTGTAAATATCAATTATTAACAATTTTTACAGGGAAACTCACTTTGTTATAATACTTTTCTAACACGACATTTAATTGTAAATGCAGATAACATTTAGGCAAATTGGATTTTAATAATCGAAACTACGACCCATGTTAAGTACCTGATCAAAGTCAATCCAGCTAAGGCAATCAAACACACTATCAAATAGAAATGAAAATAGACATGAGATTTAGAGTGGTTTGGTCAAGATGACCTACATCCACTTTACAACTAGGGTTTATCTTTATTAGGTGCTTCAAAATACAATTACATCTTAGGGGCATATATAATACAAAGATTAGTGTTAAAAAAATAGGAAACTAATTAATCAGCCAGAAATAGAATAAACAGCCCTAGGGCTGGTTTCTTCTATTCTAACAGCTCTAGGGCCAGCTACATCTAATCTTTGTTCCAGCCATGAACAAAAGCCCAAAGCCTACATAACCAACAATCACTTGAATCCTTGGCACACAAACACCATCCAAAATCTTCTAAGCTTCGATTCCAATCAGATAAGACTTCATCATAACCCCAAGTAGCATCCCCCTTCTTATCAAGTATATGAAGGGGTAGTTGAAGCTCCTCAAACCCAAATCATTCTCTAGTTTAGACCTTCAATTTCGCTCAACTTTAATCACCTTTGAATCAGCCTTCTCTTTAGCAAATTGAGCCGTCTTTTGCCCCCTTGACTCGGTGAACCTGACTTTGTTTTGAGGAATGGTTGCACTTCCCTTAGCAGGTACTTCTATCATGTACAATGTTCCATTCATGTTTTCACGACCAATTATTAGATTTCCTTTGGTTACCTTCCATTTATCTCCACCAAACTTTACTTCAAGTCTTTATTTGTATAGTTAACTATTAGAGTCATGTTTATATTAGAAATAGATTTGTTATTAATTAGATTTGATCTGTTCAATCTTGTATAGAATAGGGATATCTTTGTAATTAATGTCATTGTAATTATCTATAAATATAGAGGATGAATGAAAGAGGGATCACGGTTTTGATCTATACTGTTTCTATCATGGTATCAGCCTTCTGATCCAGCCGGCCCTACACCTCCGATCATCTCTCCTTCTTCGATCAACCTTCTTCTCCGATCCCCATCAGCCCTAATGGCTAACCTTCACCCAGCCGTCACTGTCACCAATATCCGCAACTTCATCCCTATCACTTTGGAGATGGAAAACGCCCAATACACTTCATGGTCTGAACTTTTTCAGATCCATTGCACCGCTTTCCAGGTTCTTGATCACATCATCCCTCCTCCTCCAAAAGCTGCCACCGAAACCACAACAGACAAAGCCGCCCCTCCCCCCACCATTGATGCCGCCCTATGGTCGCGCCTTGATGCCATTGTTTTACAGTGGATATATGGAACAATTTCCAATGATTTATTACACACCATTCTCAAACCAAAGTCTACTGCAGCACAGGCCTGGAACGCTCTAGCCAATCTTTTTCAGGATAACAAAAGTTCCAGGGCACTTCATCTCCAGACAAAATTCTCCAACCTTAAACTTGAATCTTTTGCATCAGCCTCTGCCTATTGTCAACAACTTAAAGTCATCTCTGATCAACTCGCCAATGTCGATGCACCTGTGACTGATCAACAGCTTGTTCTTCAATTAATAAATGGTCTCACTGGCAGCAAACTTGATGGTGTTGGCATGATGTTACAACAAACTGCTCCCTTACCAGATTTTTACTCAGCACGCTCCCGCCTTATTTTGGAAGAAACCAGGCAAGCTCAACAAAACCAAACCGACACAGCTCTTCATGCCACCACTCCCACACACCCTCCAGCCACCCCCAACTCTACTGATACTCCTTCTCAGCCACAACCCTACAACCCTTCCTACCCAAACACTGACCCCAACCGTGGTGCCCATAGAAACCGTGGCCGTGGGGGCCGTGGCCGTGGCAGTGGTAGACGCAGTAGCAACTACGGCCGAACCCAAACCACCACTTCTGGCCACATCTACCAGTATCCACCATGGATTCAACCATCCCAGCCTTGGTGGACACAAAAACAACCATGGTCTATTCCCCCAGTCCCTTACCCAACCATGCCTTCTCACCCTTCTAGTGGCCCCTCCCCACGTCCAAATTCTCCAGGTATCCTTGGCCCCCCACCGTCCCAGTTTTATGCATCCAGTGAAACTTCCTACACTCCCACCGGTCTTGAACAAGCTTTGCACACCATGACCTTGAATCCAGATCAGAACTGGTATCTCGACACTGGCGCCACCAATCACATGTCTCATTCAACAGGTAACCTTTCACACTATTTCAATAATAGCATTCAAAATTCTATAGTCGTTGGCAATGGAAATCACATACCCACCTCCGGTACAGGCCATACTACCCTCAAACCACCCTACCCTCCCTTACACTTAAACAACATTCTTATTGCACCTAAACTTATCAAAAACTTACTATCCGTACGCCGGTTGACCACCGACAACAATATCTCTATTGAATTTGACCCTTTTGGTTTTCTTGTGAAGGATTACCAGACGCGGATTCCTATCCTCCGATGTGACAGCACCGGAGATCTTTATCCTCTTACCGCACCATCAGCTCAAGTCTCTCCTCCTTCTACATTTGCTGCTGTTTCTCAAGACCTATGGCACCATCGTTTAGGCCATCCAGGATCTGATCTTCTTCGCATTTTAAATAAACAACATGTTATTTCTTTTCGCAATTGTTCTAGTAAACATTTATGTCAGTCGTGTGTTTTTGGGAAACATATTAAATTACCATTTCTTGATTCTAATTCTATTACACATTTACCTTTTGACATTGTTCATAGTGATTTATGGACCTCCCCGATTCTTAGTTCGGGCGGTCATCGTTATTACATTGTTTTTCTGGATGACTTCACCAATTACTTATGGACTTTTCCTATTGCAAACAAATCTGCCGTTTACTCTATTTTTCTTCAATTTAATTCTTACTTAACAACCCAATTCGAACGTGGCATCAAAACTTTTCAATGTGATAATGGAACCGAATACAATAATAATTTGTTTCATGATTTTTGCAAACAACATGGCATGGTTTTCCGCTTCTCTTGTCCCCATACCTCTTCCCAAAATGGCAAAGCCGAACGCAAAATACGCTCCATAAACAACATCATTCGCACAATCATGACACACGCCTCTCTACCACCCAATTTGTGGCATCATGCTCTTCAAATGGCCACATATCTTTTAAACATCTTGCCTTCCAAAACTAAACAACACTACACTCCCACCTTCCTTCTCTATCACAAGCATCCATCCTATACTCACTTACGAACATTTGGCTGCCTATGTTACCCTCTTCTTCCTTCCTCCTCAATAAACAAACTTCAAAACCGCTCAACCCCATGTGTCTTCCTCGGCTACCCCTCCAATCACAGGGGGTACAAATGCTATGACCTCACAACCCACAAGATCCTTATTTCTCGTCATGTTGTCTTTGAAGAAACAATTTTCCCCTTCTCCAAACAGCAAACTTCTATTTCTTCCTATGACTTCCTTCATTCTTCAGACCCACATCCCTCCATTTGGCTCCCATTGTCTGCTCAACCAACACCAACACCTAATCAGCACCCCCCAAACATCTCAACGCCCTCACACACTTCCCAGCCAGCCCCACCCACCTCATCAGCTCCCACTAATCAGCCCCTACCTCAGTCTACCACAACCCAACAGCCTCCCCTTCAAGTCTACACTAGACGGCCCAAGCCCCCCACCACAACCACCCAACATCCTCCACCTCCACCTCAACCGGCACCCCCCACAGAACCATGGTCACCCGTAGCATGTCCCGTAACTTACCTCCCCATTCCTCTCTAAACCTATATACCACCAGCCATATTGAACCCATCCCACGAAACCCAACTGATGCTCTTAATACACCCGTGTGGTTCCACGCCATGACTGATGAATTTAATGCTCTTATTGAGAATAACACGTGGGAGCTGGTACCTCGTCCACCGAACATGAACATTATTCGGTGCATGTGGATCTTCAAGCACAAAACAAAATCGGATGGATCTCTAGAACGCTACAAAGCCAGACTAGTATGCGATGGTAGATCACAACAAATCGGTGTAGACTGCCATGAAACATTTAGTCCCGTTGTTAAACCTGCCACCATACGCACTGTTCTGAGTATTGCTATCTCTCAAGGGTGGGACATCAGTCAACTCGATGTTAAAAATGCGTTCCTCCATGGGAATTTACAAGAAACAGTCTATATGCACCAACCCATGGGGTTTAGACATCCATCTTACCCACATCATGTCTGCCGCCTTCGCAAGTCGCTTTATGGTTTAAAACAGGCGCCTCGGGCTTGGTACCAACGTTTCACTGACTATGTTACCACTTTGGGGTTTCACCATAGCTCCTGTGATCATTCTCTATTTATATATAGAAGAGGTCCGAACACAGCCTACCTGCTTTTATACGTGGACGACATAATACTTACCACCTCTTCTTCGGCCCTAAAGCAACACTTTCTTAAGCTGCTGTCATCCGAGTTTGCCATGAAAGACCTCGGCCAACTTAGTTACTTTTTGGGGATTTCTGTCACCCGCACAGCAGCTGGGCTGTTTCTCTCACAGCAAAAGTATGCCCATGAAATTCTCACACGAGCCAACATGGCGGATTGCAATCCAGTTCACACTCCTGTTGACACCATGGGCAAACTTGGTACGAATGATGGCGACCTCCTGTCTGATGCCACCCAGTTCCGCAGCCTAGCAGGTGCCCTTCAGTATCTGACCTTTACTCGCCCCGACTTATCCTACGCGGTGCAGCAGGTGTGCATGCACATGCACTCCCCACGATCTTCTCACCTAAATGCTCTTAAAAGAATTCTGAGATATGTTAAAGGAACCATCACCATGGGCCTACACCTGCAACGCAGCTCACTGTCCAATCTCATTGCCTACACTGATGCTGACTGGGCAGGATGTCCCGATACTCGCCGTTCAACATCCGGCTACTGCATCTTCCTAGGGGACAACCTTCTATCCTGGTCCTCCAAACGTCAGACTACTATCTCCCGCTCTAGTGCCGAAGCAGAATACCGAGGGGTTGCAAACGCCGTGGCTGAATTGTGTTGGCTCAGGAACCTCCTGCTCGAACTCGGTCATCCGATTCCAAAATCCTCCATTGTTTATTGTGACAATGTGAGTGCCATATACATGTCCGGGAATCCTATCCAGCACCAACGCACAAAACACATCGAAATTGATATTCACTTTGTGCGGGACAAGGTTCAATCCGGCCAGATCCGTGTACTTCATGTCCCTTCCCGTTATCAACTGGCAGACATCTTCACAAAAGGCCTTCCTCGTGTGCTGTTCCATGACTTTCGTTCCAGTCTAAGTATCCGAGAGCCTCCACCTTAGACTGAGGGGGTATATTAGAGTCATGTTTATATTAGAAATAGATTTGTTATTAATTAGATTTGATCTGTTCAATCTTGTATAGAATAGGGATATCTTTGTAATTAATGTCATTGTAATTATCTATAAATATAGAGGATGAATGAAAGAGGGATCACGGTTTTGATCTATACTGTTTCTATCATTAACTAACAAAGACAAGTCTCTTTTTCAAAGCTAGAACGACCCTAACATACTTCAAGTCCCATATGGTTCCCAATGAAGTTACCAAATTAATATTACGCATGCCGGTAACATCAAGAACATCAACAATAGTTATTCATACCTTCCCAAAGTTATGAACCCTTAGATTTACCATCGTTTCCTCGCTGAGCATAACATGAAATTGACATTAAATGAAGATCTAGAATTCATGACCCCCAAGAGTCTACAATGTTTTCCACACTACACATCAATTCATCATCATCATAACAGATGACCTCAAAAATGCTCACCTCAATAGATTTTTCATGTTTCTTATTTGGCATCAACTCTTAACATGTTAAACTTCATTGAAAATGTAGGACTTCACATTCTTTTGACTTCTAGACGAACTACTCACACTACTTCTATGATTTTCCCTTCCCTTACTCATATGTAGCGTCTCAAAAGACGATTACCAATGTTCTGTCTGCGAATGCCTTCATCTAACACAATATCCTATAGACCCCTCCAAATGTAAAACCATCAGTCGCCGCAAAACTAACAACAATTATTAAAGTCCCAGACCAACTATTAGACAAAAAATATAGTAAAATCACAACTTGAGTTTCATGTTCAAACTTTATGCCCAAAGAAGTTAACCTAGACATGATCAACTTAGGATCGTTAATGAGACCCGTGACTGAACCTCCTTCATGCATCCTAGTAGAATAAATCCCTCTTTAAGAACATCTTACAGGAAGCAGATGACTTTTCATACATGTTTGATATAGACGTCATCATACCATGCGTCATGGTTTCATGCTTATATTGAATGCAACACTCCTTTTCGGTGATAGCGTAGCAACACTAATGGTCTTTTTGTGCCTTGAGTTCCAAACCACTTTGTGTTCCTTACTTATCTTGTCTGGCTTTACTTCTAAAATCACATCCAAATCTTTTAGATTGAGAATGTCTCTACCTGCATCTTCCACCATGCGAAAAAATCGGTCCCATTTAATTTTTCAAATTGTACCCTCCCATCTATAGCCATTGCAAACAAGAAAGCAAATGGAATCAAGAAACCCAATGTCTGATTTTTCATAAAATAATCAATGATCAAGAAAAGATTAAATTGATCAAGGAAATAAACTACAGTAAGACAAAACCAAGTAACCTTCAATAAAACCCTAAAACCTGAAAAATAATTGAACTGGTGATTTTTCTTGCAACCGGAATGTAACTTCTAGGGTTCCAAGACAATAAATTCTAGGATTCAAGACAGAAATCCAGAAAACATCCAAAACAACCCAACCTAATGAAAACTTGAACCGAACAACAATCAGTTTAGCCACAAACTAAAACAACTCTAACAACAGTCGAACAACAACCTTCTCAACAGCCTCTACTTTTCTTTCTATGATTGAACCAGTGTAGAACTGTGTGTTTAACATAATTATGGGTCTGATACCACTTGTGTGGTATCTAATCAGATTCGGTCCAGCAAAAGCAATCAAACATGCACGCACACATCAAATAAAAAAGAAAATAGACATGAGATTTATAGAGGTTTCGTCAAGGTGACCTACATCAACTTTGTGAACAAAATGATAATAATTACAAGCAAAATCGAATAAAAATCAATGATGATTAGGCTATTGGGATTCCCCTTGGTAATGAAAGTAAAAGTTAGGATTATCAGTCCCAAACTGTTACTATGGATTACTATCGGCAAATAGGTCACAGTTTGTATTATTATAATCCAATTTGCCAAAAATTTATTAGATCTACTACAATTCTAACTTGTCGGAAGAGTCTTATATGGTAGTAGCTTGAACAATTGAAAAGCAAAATAATAACCCAACCACATGTACCTCTGGACGTCTAACATCGATGGCATCGAGAACATCTCTCAAGACTTCAAATGCAGATCCAGCTTTTTGGATAATACTGTTTGAAGAAAGATACTAAGATAGTAACAAATAAATATACGCTTCATTTGACCTGTTACCTTTTTAGCTGAATTTGTTTTCATTTCACTCATTGTGATCGATTAAAGATATAACATAATCGAAATTAACCCATATGTAACATGTTGTAACTCCCACCTTTGCAGGTACTTGTAATTTCAGAATGAGAGAATCAAAATTATAGAAAAGGATACATACCTAGATTCGGGAACTGGTGGTGGGGCCTCCCGTGGTGCACTTCTGTCATGAACAGTGGTTGCAGGTTCACTATTACTTGAGTTGCTTTTACTGCTATCTGAAGTTGAATGATTTTTAGGAAGAACTTCAGGTCTTGGAGCTTGAGAGAATTGTACTCCAGAACTCTAACCCAATAAATTTAGGAGAAAATGATTACATAACAAGATGAAAATTATTTAAATATGTGTACAAAATCATGTTCTGCAATCAGCACATGTTGAAACAATAAAAGACATGAATATTAGAATGCAGGATATGCAATTTCAAGAATGATGCACAATGCACACACACGTGTACTATTTTATAATACGTTTAAGGAGGATAGGATTGTCTTTTTACATAGCTTTTAAGAGTTTAAGGGGGCAAAATTGTCTTTAAATGTATTTGAATTTTGAACTATGTCATTAAATACAAAAAAGTAACTACATTTTATATTTGATTATAAATACCATAAATTAGTTATATGATTTTATATCACTTTATTTATAGACTTATATTAAACCTTCAAATCTATATGATGCTTCACCAATTAATTGTTCAAATGCTCTACAAATGTCAGCATTAGGTTGTGCTCCCCATCACACCACGCAGTCACCCCTCTAGTATATATAGGCATTTTATTGTTTAATTATATTACAGCTTATGGCATCCTAGTCCAAGGAAGTAGTTGGAAAATGAAGCTTAAGCAACAAAATTTTCTGCAGTAGCTTGAACCTTGAAACTAGCCTAGAAGATTAACTAGAAGGTAGTGTGAATATGAGCGATAAGAATCGGTGTAAAATTTGGCTGCAGATGAAAATTTTCGACTATTTAGAAACCTAGTATTTAAATGGTAAAAAATGGTTTGTTTTTCTAAGATTAGACAGCTTGTAAAAAAGGCTATAGAAGTCCAGTTCAAGGTTAAAATAAAAGGGGTAAATATGTGAATATATTTCATCCTATGGAAATTAGTTTGTTGCAGCTCAAATGTATATACCTACCACTAAATCATAGTAGGCATTGTAATACTGAGGGAACCTTCCAGAAGCTCCACCAACAGATGTTTGTGTTGCATCTAGAAGAAGAAATATTTTCTCCCGTACAGGCAAATCAGAGCTCGACTGATATAAAAAAAATTATAAAAGAAATAAGGAACTTAAATGAAAAAAATCAATATTACAAATAACATATCACATCACAGTTGTAAGGAACAAACATACCTTTTTCTTTACTATTTTCACAAGTATAGGGAGGATCCCCGTGTCAATTACTTGTGTGTGAATTGGTTCTCCAATATTATTCATCAATATTTCTAGCAACTAGGGAAAAAAAAATTCAATAAAAGACAAAATATTAGTAATAACTTAGAAAACACAAGATACATATTTGCTCTAAAAAAACGTACATTTTCATAACATTGTGCATATTCATAATTCATTCATGACTCACCATAACAGCATATAGTTGAGAATCTTTGCTCTTGCTACCCAGTCGCTTTTTAATGGTTTTAATTACGTCTCTAGCTTGTCTGTAAATTCAAACACATAGATATGGTAAGTACATGATATCAGCATTGATAGGTATATTAGATAGAAGTTATTATAATACGACAGTTATAATCCATGTCTTAATATAACTTTATTCCTTACTCTTCATCTAAAATAATATGATAAACTGATACATTAAGACCTATTTAAAAACATATTAAAAATACCTATCTCCCAATAACCCAAGTTGGGTCATAATGCAATCCTGTTAACAATATGTATGCTAATGTGAGAATTCATTGTTCAAGTTATCACCAAAAAAGAAAGTGAACTCAAATTTGTGTCCATTTTTGCCTTGTCCCTTAATGTATAACCTTTTTGGTTGCAGTCAACTTTTCACATACACAAAATGTCTACGGAAAATATATTTAAAGAACACAGTAGACCATGCCATACACTTGCAGCACCCTATACTAAGTAACAGCCTGAAATGGAAAAACTAAAAGATGTGTGATAAAACAAGAAATTTTTGAAAGAAACTAATTTTTCCTAACATCTCTCATGCTTTATAAACATCTTCATTGACACCCCTATATAATTGGTATTTAATTACTTTGTATATGTGATAACTAAAAACGTTCAAATGTCCCAAAAGGAACCCCGTATCAAATTGATCCAATTGTTTAAATTACCAATTTACCAATTTTAAAATGATCTTAAACAACCCAAGCATAAACAGGAGGGTGAGTTTGAACTTTACCTATGATCACGTGCGACTAGTTCACAAATTTCAATGCTTTTGGTCCAATCCATTTCCAATAGTTTATCGCTTGTTGCTGCATTAACAAGCTCCGCTGCCATGTCTAGTAGTATCTGAGGTTAACAACAACCAAGAAATAGATTCAACAATTACGAATACACAATCTTAAACATATGATCACTATACATGTAAACATAAATCATAGGAGCTAATTCAGAAGGTCTGTGCTCAATGATTTTCTGCTAGTTTCCAACTGATCAAAAGGTACATTTTGATTTGTGGAATACAACCACACCCATAACCAAATAATGAAATTTCAATAGCTAATGTTTAGGTTAAACAATCAAGTATATCAGTAGATATAAAATGGTGTAATTCAATTAACTTCATGATCAGAAGATTCAAGAAAACTGTATGCATCAATTTTGGGTCGCATTCGTTCAAAAAACCAGGCATGCTTAATCCTTAAGAAAAGAAAAAAAAAAACAGATGAACATGTTTTAAATATCAAATAAAATCGTCAAAATTTTGCTAAAAACTCCATTATTGCAAAACTCTTTGTTTCTCCATCTATTCATGTGCATTATTACAGTTTCAATGTTTCATCCATCCCAGATATGTTAGCTTACTGATTAAGTTTTGAAAGTAATCAACATCAAAAAAACCTGATTTTATCAAGTTCCAGAAGTAAACATTAGGGGTTTTCAATTCGCATCAATCCCTATTTCAAATCAACAAAAATCAAATTGATCCATCACCAACACCAAGAATCGAACATGGAAACCAATAAACTACACAAAGAACTTAAATTAAAGCAAATACATCTTCAATCAATCAAAGAAAACCGTCCCTTACAATCATAAAAAGGATAAATCAGATTGTCAAATCTTTATGCATACCTTAAGAAACAGCAAAGAAGAACAGTTGACGCCAATTGAGAGATGGGAAAACCCAAAGATCTGTTAAATTTCAATAATTGATGCATCAAAGTCTGAAAGAGGAGGTGGGATGAAAAGGGTCTAGAGAAAGATGATAGACATGATGAATGAAGACAGATAGATATACAGATGTGTGTATGTAAAAAATTAAAAAAATAAAAATGTTTATTGAGGTTTTTGTTTTTTTGGGTGTCAAATTGAGGGAAGGTAGGAAAAAAGCATGAGGGGGTGTCTTCAGATATACACACTGACAAGTAAAGCACTGATGCTGTTTGCTACCGTCACCTGCGGGTTATTTTATTTGACACGCGTCCTTTTCAACCCTTTTTCTTTTTCCTTTTCCTTTTCTTTTAGTTGTATGCCCACGCGCTATTCAAGATATCCGAAATCAGTTATTTATTTATTTACGAGTAACCAATAAGACTATCATGTATGCCCCTTGACCCACTCACTCTACGTAGGCGTCACGTAAGCACTCACCACAAACACTTACTCCACAATTTTGGTGGAAATGTCTCATTACCCACTCACTCCACGTCATCATTCTTTTTTAAATTAAAATGAGATTAATAAAAAAAATACAAATTAATAAAAAAAATTACAAATTAATAAAAAATTCAAATTAATAAAAAAATTACAAATTAAAAAAAATTACAAATTAATAAAAAAAATTAAAAATTAATTATCTCTATATTTATTACGAATTTTATCCTTCTCCCGCTCGGCAATTTCGCGGTCGAGCCCGGTTAAGTGTTCGGTGTTGGTGAATAGAAGTTGTAACTCTACCAACCGTTGACGTTCCTGTTTTAATTCGTTAAAGTCACCGATTCGTTGAGATAAGTGTTCTATTCATTGGTTATAATCCAGGGTTGTTTGAGATGAAGAGCATCGTCTCGCCCTTGCTCGGTCGGTTTTTGCGCGATCTCTCCCGGTCGGACGGATCAAATCCTCTATCTTGTCGTCGTCGTCTTCTTATTCTTCGTCGAGATCATTTAGATTTATATGAACTCGAGCATCCGAGGTGCCGGGGCTATCGGTTGACGATGCTTTTGATCGTTTTGAGGCCGACGTTTGTACAGTCGGGATTCGATTCCAGTTCGGACATTTCCTCATAAGCTCCCAACTCCGTTTAAGCGTGAAGGGGGCGTTAAACTCTTCCCGGTATTGATCTTCCAATTCGAGCTCGATCATCGCGTCGCTTTGGCCGCTCCGACGAGTTTGCCATTTCTTGGAATAAATCTCGTTGAACCTTCTAACCTTTTGGTTCATGGAACGCCATTTGCTAGAGAGCATATCGTTTGTACGATATTCCCCACGACCCATGGCTTGAAAAAATTGATTTCGGATTTTACTCCAAAAGTTTCGGATTTTACTCCAAAAGTCCGGTCCTTTTTTATTACGACCTATAAACAATTTATAAAAAAATGTTAACAATTTATAAAAAAAATATTAACAATTTTAAAAAAGTAAAAGGAAAGTAATTACCAACAATTGGATCTTCCGACACATCGATCCAAGCTTTTGTAAGTTGAAACTCCTCCTCCGTAGTCCATTTTTCTATACGGGATGAACCTCCCACAGCGTGTTCGGTATCCTCAGCTTGTTTCTTTCTGTGTCTACGCCTTTGTTTTGGTTGCGTGCTTGGACCGGCATTTGTAGTGGGTTGTGTCTCGGGTACAACTTCATCCTGAAATAATTGACCAAACCCGTGCGGTTGTTGACTCGAACCATAAACGGCGAATGTGTAAAACCCTTGTTGTGGGCTTGAATCAAAATTCGGTCGATAACAGTTTGAATCAAAAAAATGATTTATTGGAGAAGGACTAAAGAACCAATTCGGAGGTGGCGTGTTCGGGTTTCGGTTAGGTTGAGTGTTTGGGTTATAGTAATTTGGGTTTTGGTTGGGATCCATGGAAATTATTTTTTTGGTTAACAAAGTTTGAAATGGGAAGAGTGGGTATTTTTTTGTGTTGAATGTTTGAAATGTGGAGTTAAAATTTTTTTGGGTAATGTTTGAATGGTTTAAATAGGTAAATTTTTTTTTTACTCCCTCCCAACGGCTACATTTAACCCCCTCACGCCCGTTGCAGCTCCCACGCCCGTTGTAGCTCCCACGCCCCTCCTCTCACGCCCCTCTCACGCCACTAGGGGCGGTGTGCCACGCCCCTCCCACGCCCACTCATGAGGCATACCGGGTGGTCTAAGGCATTGCCTATGTAGTATCTCAGGATTCTATCAAATGCCAAGAGTATTGAGTTCAAAACTCTTCTGCAGTGAAATAGTGGTCTGAGAGGATCAGGAGGTTTTCCTAGTGGGGTTTCCTCCTAGGGTGATTGTGGTGGCTTATGGGAGGTTCAGGTAACTAGACCCTGGTGATATGGCCTGAAAACAGTGGGTTAACACGGTTGAGATATTCGTTGTTCAAAAAAAATTATTTACGAGTAAATTACAGTTTTATCTCATGTGTTTGAAGTTTTTTAACTATTTCAACTCAAAATATAATTTTCAATCAATTTAGCCTCTGTTGTTTATACAACTAACGTTTTAGACCCCTAAACACAGTTAAGTTTTGGGCCAAAATCGTTGTAATAGTTAAGTTTGAGGGGCCAAAACTGGTAATTGTTTAAATCACATGGTCTGAATTGATAAATATTCTATTTTAAGCCGAAATAGTTAAAACATTTAAATCACATGAGCCAAAACCTTAATTACTCTTTATTTATTTACTAGATAAAATTTCGTATATTACACGGGTCGAAAACTAAATATTATATACTTTGTAACTAACCTTGTTTTAAAAAAAATTAGTTTTCAGGAAACCTTATTTTTTATAAAACTGATATTTTTCTAAAGAATAAAAAGTCATTTTAGCTACTATAGTTTGACAACTTTTGTCATTTTAGTTTAATAGTTTGAATTTTGTTATTATCATATAATTTTATTCTCATTTTCGTCATTATGGTTTCTATTTTAATATCATTTTATTCCAATTAAATTTTAAACTTTTGTACAAAAATGACAAAATTAACTAAACTACAAGGATGAAATGACAATAAAATAGAAACCATAATGGTTAAAATGACAAAATTTAAACAACTAGACTAAAATGAAAAAAAGTTATCAAACTACGGGAACTAAAATGACATTTTACTCATTTCGAAAAATACAAGTTTAAAATATTCCTTATTTCTTAAAATTTTGATTTTTAGAAAAAACTTCACATTAGTAAATTTTTCTTAAATTGTGTTTTTCAATAAAAAATATTTTATTTTGAATTTATTAAAAATTATATTTTAATATGAAAAGATATAAAAAATATTAGTTATTAGATTTATAATTATTTATTAAAATAAAGATCTAAATGTTATTTAATACGAGAAAGAATTAATTGAAAATATAAACAAATGTCATGTAACAATAATAATACAAGGATTTGATGCATGATAAAAAAGCTAAACAAAATGACAAATGACAAAAGTATTGTTTGTTTATTATATAATAAGATAAGATTTACTTTAAAACAGAATAATTTTATTTTTAAAGTTATTTTATTTGCTTAAAACCAAATAAAAGAATTTGAATTAAATATAGTATAGCTAATTAGACAATCGGTTAAAGAAAACAACCTCACAACATTTATTTTGGTAAAACACACGTCATGAGTCGATTCTTGATCTCATCCGATTTTACCGGCCTTTCACTGCCGTGCCTTTATACAGGTGCTTGGGTCGGGTTTTTCCCGAGAATTGGTGGCCGGTGGACTGTGGGCTACGTCTGTCTGGACTAGTGACCAGCTTGGGCATCCTTTAGCCACTAGGGGCCACGTACGAAGTACCCGACAGTTGATTAGTTGGCTGTTCAAAAAAAATAGTTAGCACTTTTTCATGTGATTTGTTTAAAACCCATTTTTTATTTACTGTCTAAATATTTAAAAAGAGTTATGCTAATTTTGGCAGTCACATTTACACTGCTCAAGTGGTTGAGGGGAGGTACCATGTGGCTTCAATATTGGGGATGTCACGTGTTCAAGTCCTGACATGAATAAAATAGAGATTTCATTCTAGGCTAGGGGATTTTCTCTAACCTATTGTAGGTTTTCTCCTATTGGATGTGGTTATGATCGGGTGGGTCTATGACCCGTCAGTGATCCAAATTGCCGTTAAAAAACATTTACACTACACTCACATTAATTGTTATTTGGTGTTTGAAATTAATTTAATCATTTATTATCTAATACATATCTGAGAAAAAATATATATATGTATATATATATATATCCATTACGTATCTGAAATATTATTTAATCATTAATTTATATATGTTATTAGATATAAATAAATAAATGACAACCATTTATTAAATTAAAGAAATAACAACCATTTAATATATCTAAAAAATTACTACTTTAATAGGTTTCGCAACAATAATTCGAATGAACAATTTATTTTTTGCTTCTACCTAGGGGGTTCTCCGCGCATTGCGACGTGAATTCCGTCGTGATTTCAAATATCAAAACGAATATACGGTCCCATATATCGAAACACATATACAAAAACGCGTCACGAAGGTTCGTAAACATGTCCATCACACCTAAACAAAAAAAATCCATTCTTAATTGTGAAATCTAACATTAATAAACAAACAAACAAACAAACAAACAAACCCAGTATGTTCCCACTGCGTGGGGTCTGGGGAGGGTGAGATGAAAACAAACCTTACCCATACCCTAGATGTGGTAGAGAGACTGCTTCTAAAGAGACCCCCGGCTCAAAAAAACTGTTGCCGTTTTTTTTTTAGTATTATTATTATTCTTATTATATATATATATATATATATTATTATTATTATTATTTTTGGACACGAAGCCATAGAAGAACAGGTAAAGACCATTACCCACACACGTATACACGCATAAAGGAACTGTCAGACACACACATAAATCATACCCATGTTTATTATTATTAATAAACATGAACATATAAAAATAAAAACAACCTAAACTCAAATTATACAATGTCATCCAATTAAAATTATACAATAAAAAATATTGAGTCATACCGCTCTATCAATCTGATTATTTGATCATGAAGACGGTGACATCATGAATATAAAAAAGCGAACTAAAATAAAACCATTATAAAAGCATGCAACACTCGCAATGAATACGAACGCAAATATAAGTAGGGGTGTAAACAAACCAAGGCACCTCGTGAAATACTCGAGATCGGATCGGTAAAAAGCTCGAAGAGCCGAGCCTTAACGAGCCCGAGCTTGAGCTCAAAAGTGTAGCTCGTTTAGTTATCGAGCCCAAGCTCGAGCTTTACATATCGAGCTTGAGTCGGTTCGCGAGCCTTAACGAGCTTTTTATTTATATAATTTTTATTTATTATATTAAGTGCTTATTTATGAAATTAATTATTTTTATATATAAAATTATGATAAATATCTTTAAATCAAATATTTTATGTTAAATTTAGAAAATATAATTATAGATATAATTAAATTAGTAATTAAAGTTGAAGATGTATTAAAGTTGAATAAATTAAATTAATAAAATCTAAACGAGCCTAAAAATTTTCTAACGAGCCGAGCTCGAGCCTTAACGAACTCGGAATCGGCTCGGCTCGTTTACACCATGTAAATATAAATGCATTGATATGGGTTACAACTTTTCCTGGCTCCTTTCTTTGCATGCAAATAAAAACATATTTTTTTGTTAGTTAAATTGGTTCCAAGACAAAGTTCCAAATAATTTTTTGGATGCGGTTTCGCATTTATTTTTTTGTTTTTTTTTCCAAAAAACTCAAAAATCTATTTTTTGAGCGGTTATATGACAAAATTTTCAAATAATTTTTCTCGGAGTAGTTTCTCTTGAAACTTAAATAATGAGATTTTTTGAAGCGGTTTCACAAAATTACTCTTTGAAGCAGTTCCAAATAATTGGTTGATTTCAAATACTTGCAAAGAATGTGTAGTGCACCAATCAAACATGGAGAGAGAAAATAAATGATATTGTGTGTAAGTGTGTAACCATGATTTTTTTTGAACGGCTTGGTACAACGACACCCAAGACGAGATTTTAACCGTTTTCTCGGATTTGACGCTGTGGGGCGTATGCTCGAGCCCACCCCAGGAGGAACCTCACAACTGGGTAAACCCCCTGACCTTGCTTCAGCAAATATGCCTCAGCCCGGATTCAAACCCAAGATCTCCTATAGGAAAGTCAAAGGAGTAACCATTAGGCTAGAAGCCCTTGGTTAGTGTGTAACCATGATTCCCACACTTCACTTCAAAATGTATTTTATTATAACTATAATATATTCATAATACTTATTTGTATATTTAAATCGGGGTACTTTAGACTATTCAGGTCACCCCACTGAAAATCCTTCCCTACTGAAATTTCCTGCCACGTCATCACCCCACTGAAATCCTTTAACACCCACAATGGTCACCCTACTGAAAACCCTTTCCCACTATTTCACGTCATCAACAATTAAAATTAAATAAAAAACATTACTCTAATTTAAAAATAATTCAATATTTTACAAAAAAACACACATTACATTAAAAAAAACAATAACATATTAAAAATATACTAGTCGGCTTAGATGCTACGAACGGCAATATCGGTGCGAACCCTTTCGATATGTTTGACCAAATCGGCTTTTAACGACTCGTGAATGCTTTTGTTTCGCAACGCCAAAATTTGGTTATCTCTACGCGGGTCATCAATGTCAAAAGGAGATGGCGGTTCGTCTTTATCGGGAACAAACGGGCTAATCGACTTGCCCTCACATTCAAGTATCATATTGTGTATTTTGATACATGCATACATAACGGATCTAATTTTTTTAGGATGCCATGCTCTAGCCGGATTTTTTAGAATATGAAATCTTTTTTTAAGAACACCAAAAGCCCGCTCAATATCCTTCCTTGCACCCTCTTGTGCTACTTGAAACCTTTTCCGTTTAAAGGTTGTTGGACATGTTATTGTTTGCATAAAAACCGGCCATTCTGGGTAAATCACGTCAGCAAGATAGTAACCGTGAGCGTACTCGTTATCGTTACAAAAAAACGATGATTGTGGAAACATACCGTTTTCCATATCATTGAGTAACGGCGACGAGTTTAGAACGTTTAGGTCGTTATTCGCACCGGGCATGCCAAAATATGCATGCCAAATCCATAAATCATGTGAAGCCACTGCTTCAAGAATAATCGAGGGGCATCCGTGATCGCCTCTCATAAATTGTCCTCTCCATGCAACCGGACATTTTTCCCAATCCCAGTGCATACAATCAATACTACCAAGCATACCGGGAAACCCATGATAATTTTCATGGTGTTCATACAAATTCAAAACATCATTATAATTTGGTTTGCGCAAATATTTAGGACCATAGAGTCGACGGATATTCTTACAGAAATTATAAAGGCACTCTCTAGAAGTGCTGTCTGTCATCTGTAAATAGTCGTCTATTAAGTCTGCTGTAACATCACTGTACTTCCGGTTGTCCGTACATCCGTACACCCGTACGATTGTACTGTTACGACCGGAGATTTATTATTTATTAATGATTATGAATTATTGATTTTCATTATTGATATAATCACTATTTCTGGTATGCATGTTATAATATATGATACGCGTAAACCATGAGAAGTTTAGTTGTAACCCAACTAAACAGAACCAGAGAGTTTATCGCAGTGCTATTACTGATGATTATGGATTATTGGTTTGAAAATGGCATTGGGTTGAACTGGGATGAAACTGGGAGTTTGTTATGGTATGGTTGCTAAACTTAGTCAAGGACACATGGTCATGGTTTATCGAAATAGCGGTGGGACGGTGTAGGGGAGGTTGCGATCTACCTCTGCATATGCCCTATACATATGCATATTTCGGTCTATCATGGATGTGTCAGTGACTTAGTTTAGTGGGTTTTGGTTTGGGAAAATGATAATATTACAGTTAATAAATAATGGAAATTAATTACGCGAAGTGAGGTTACGAACATTACTTAAACGCGAATATTGATTCAGAAATATTAACTTAATAATGTATCCGCGTGGGTGACGATTCACACGAATATAATTATTAAGAATAATATACTGAAACGATATTCCAGGAATCATAAATTGAAATCGAAATACGATACGAGTGTCGGATTCGCAAAGGTGACGATCTTTACGAATACGTACGCGAGTAACGCGTTTCGACGAGATAATTAAATATTATTTAACGATGTTTAAGTTAATAAATTTAAACTAAGAATATTTATTAGGAATCACAACCTAAGATGTTTTCGAATAAATTAATTTATTTAAATAATTAATTAGCGATAATGAAACGAAAGCGTTTTACGAAACAATTTATTTAAGTTTATTTTAATTAATCAAAACTAATTTATTTAAAACGGGTTATTGTTTTAAATATGTTACGTTAGAAAACCGAGCATTTTAATTATTATCATCGCGATAAAAACGAGGCCGGACACGGGGAGGAGACACGCGATATATGGAAGGGATTCCTCATCTTCTTCCTCACATTTCACAAACACTCTCTCTCTCTAAATCCTCTCAAATTCGTCACCTTCACAAGACCCAACTTCTCTCTACGATTGCGAGCTCGTTTCTTGACGGAATCACGTGATTCTTGGCTCTAAACGACCACAAGAACAAGGAGAACAAGGAAGTACAAGGAGATCTTGCATTTGAGCTCTGAATCGAGGTAAATCTGAGAGTTTCTTTTCGGTTTTTGTTGAAAACATTATTAGAACATGGCAATCCTATCCTTAATCGATTTTTAGGGTTTACTTGTGTTAATCGAGTAGTATATGCTTGGGGGAGATCATAAACGAACCTGAAACAGTTAGGGCTGGAGGATGATGATGATGAACAGTCGAGGGTTACAGGGTTCGCAAGGTTTGGGGGCCGAACCGTTGAGGAAGACGAACCCCAGCTGGATGGCGAACCTATCATTCTACCTAGGGCCGAATCTTTATTTCAGCGAACCCTGGCTGTGTTATCATGAGTCACGAACCATCTTGTTGCCTCACGAACCTGTGTCAAGTTGCAGCCACGGCAAACGAACCCTGTGCAGTCTCGAACCTAACTGCCGAACCCTTGCCTTGCATGAAGCACAAACCCTAGCCACGAACCATATGCTAGCGAACCCTCTTCTTTCTCTTTGGGCTCACGAACCCTAGGGGCGAACCATACATGGGTCACGAACCCTACATGAGTTGCGAACCCTATCAATTACTTGGCCGAACCCTCGGCACCTCCACGAACCTTGGGTCTTGAACGAACCCTTATCTCTTTCACTTGGACGAACCTTGGTGCTAAGATGGGCCGAACCTATGGCCTATACCCAAAAGGTTCGCTGCCTAGTTGATTTAACGGAACCTAAGTGTTTAAGAACTAAGGTAAAAAGGATGCTTAAACACTATGATTAATAATGATAACCATGCATGCATGGGCGAATAAGACTCACCACCTTTTTATTTTAACACACAATTTAAGGTGTGAGATTTTATATTGATAAAAGTAATTTATAGGAGTCTTTCAACCTAACCTTCATAGACTAAGGAAATGGGTTCTAACAATTTAATTTGTAATGACTATAATGACCTGCATGCATGAAAATATGAAAATGTTATAATAGGTTTAGAAGGAATCAATCTTTTACAACTTATATAACTTTGATATTTTCTAAATAATCATTGTATATAATGAGAAGCAACACTAACAAGTTGAATTGTTATTGTGAGGTGATAAACATTAGGACCTTAATTGTAGCAACCTATTGTGGGATAAAGGGGTTAAGTTATGTAAACACTTAAGATCACTTAACCGTATTAAGATATGTATACTTATGAGTATAAAACACCCGATAATTTCAGATCCTTGAGTTGCTTTGAGTTTATATACGCGAGCGCGCATAATACGAGAACCCGGATTCTAAGGACTTCAGGTGAGTTCTCATAACCTCCTTCTCTTTAAACTGTTTTGTTTTAAAACTCGGAGGTGAAGCATGTATACCAAATTAAATATTATTTTGATAACTCAAGGTTAATACCTGTTTATCAATATGATATTCACGATATAACATTATCATTTATTATGGATTGTCTCTTATTATTTTATATCCATGTAAACCTTGTTATTGACTTCGGTCAATAACAAAGATTACAAGTATTGTCACAAACCCCGAGAGTCATCGCTCTTAACTTCGGTTAATTGCTTTGACATTGTGTATTGTCACGTGGAGGGTTTCCACATCCGTGAAGTATTGCTCTTGACTTCGGTTAATTTCTTTGACTTCATGTATTGTCACGTGGTTAGCGACCACTCCATGAATCATGTATTTAACTTATGTTAATTACATAATGATCATGTATAGTCACGAACATTATTTGAGAATATGATTGATGAGATTGGTTGATTAATTTGTGGATTGATTAACTATATTTGATTATGATTATTTGTGATTGACTAAGATTGATTTGGTTATGTGGTTATGTGATTGCGTATGTGTTTGATTGTTGAATTGATGGATGTGTGTTGGATTATCTCATACAGGTATTCATATGGATTTTTTTTAAGAAGATCATAAGTTTTATACTCGTTTTAAACAGAGTATTTTATAAAACCATTTTAAGCATAAACCTTTTAAACTCATTTTTACTAAAACATTTTAATTATAAAAACTTATGATTACTCACCAACTACTTTTGTAGTTGACACTTGATTTTCTTACATGTTTCAGGTGATGGAGACAAGTAGGAATGAAGAGAGGATCTCTTCTATTTTGGACATCATCATATAGGATCTTGGACTTAGTTAATTAACTAAATTTCTGGCGATTAGAGTTTAGTTAGTTTAACTAATTCTTTTGTGTAACTAATGTACTTGATTCATGATGAACATGATTTTTGTGTAATTATTTTTGTTGATTAAATGATATATGATGATTGGATTTAGATGCCCACGAGCTTTTGAACAATCTACACATCCCTCGTGGCATCCCGATGATTCCGCCGTCGGTCGGGGTGTTACAGATTGGTATCAGAGCCTGGGTTATAGGGAATTAGGTTACTAGAAATGGTTGACCTAGTCTATAACCGTAGGATACCCTAGTATGAATTAATTTCATACACTAGTTAGTATATTCAGGATTTCATGCTTATGTGTTTATTACATGTTAACTGAGCTCCTGTTATACATTTGAATATATATGCTACTACTAATTTCTTGCTTACGTGTGCCCTAATGACTCGATAAGGACATACTCGTGGTGTATTGTAAAGGTGGTGGGACGGTGGTTTGGGCGGTTGCGACCTACCCTTATCATATGCCCTATACATATACCATTTACAGTACATCGGGTGGATGTCAGTATTGAGGAATAAGGGAACTACCCGTTTGGGACACTTATCTGTTTAGGAAATTAAATGCTTAGGAATTATTTGCTTTAGGAATTATCTGTTAGATCTTGTGATCGCCAGACAAGGACACACTCGTGGTATACTACAAAGGTGGTGGGACGGTGTAAGGGAGGTTGCGACCTACTCTTGCATATGCCCTATACATATACCATTTGAAGTATATCGGGGGTCTGTCAGTGTCAGGAACTTAGGATATTATTAGGACCTTACTAGGAGGGTTTGAGAGGATATGATTGTGGAATGTGATGATATGTTTGATGGATTGACTGGGATTGACTCTTGAATGATCACACTTGATAAATACTTATAAATTCACTTATGAAACACACTAATTGGACACGTAGGGTGCATAGGATTAACAAACGATATGAGCGATTAGTGATGGAATATGGACTGGGGTGATGATATAAACACTTGATGATAATATAAACGCATAGTGATGATACTAACACTTAGTGATGGTATGGACACTTGATGAGAATAAACTATAGGGAGGATATGAACACTTAGTGACAATAAGAGCACTTTGTGATGATATGAGCCCTCATTGATGATTATTGACATTGGGATTAACATGGACTTTAGTGAACTTAGACAATTGGGGGAAACTTAATGTCAGGTGAACTTAGACATTAGGCGAACCTAATTGCCCAAGGGAACTAGAGACCACTTCACTCAAAATTATCCTACCAAGGATAAGGGTAGTGAAGTGAGGTTATGGTAAGATACATAACACACCCTAAATGCTAACAAGGACATAATCGTGGTGCAATGGAACGGTGGTGGGACGGTGTAGGGGAGATTGCGATCTACCTCTGCATATGCCCTATATATAAGCTTGTTGCATTACATTGGGAGGTTGTCAGTGTTAGTATAGGGTGAGGAATGTATAGGACCCAGGAATAGTTAGCTAACACTAGCTATGACCAACTAGGACACTTAGAATAATACTAGGCAAATTTATAGACATTATGAGTTTAAATAACAGATAGGAAATAAATATAGTTCCTATATGTAATCCTAACTGTTTAAAATAAACTCAATTGACCATTGTTTGTATGACTTACGTTGTAAACGGTAGTAACATGTTTCTAATTTCTCAGAAACATGCCGCCTCGCCGTCACAACGAAGATGACTCAAACAGTGGGGATGCTAACAACGGTAATGCCAACTCCGGCATACAAGAGTTAGCCACACTTATTTCTGGATTGGTGAGCCAACTGACTCAGGCTAACCAGAATATCAACCAGAACAGAGGTGGTGCAAGCCAGACAACTTTCACATTCAAACACTTCAATTCCTGCAACCCCCTGAAATTCACGGGTGCTGAGTCGGCCACTGGTCTGCTGCAGTGGTTCGAGAGTATGGAGAACACCTTCATCAACAGCGAATGTCCCGAGAATCTGAAAGTCCGCTATGCCACCAGTGTTTTCCAAAAGAGAGCACTGACTTGGTGGAATGGGGAAAAGCGAACTAGGGGAGTGGATGCTGCACTCGCACTGACATGGACTGAGGTCAAGAACTTGATGACCACTGAATTCTGTCCTCGAAGCGAGATGAGGAAACTGGAGACTGAGTTTTGGGAACTCAAACAAGATAGTGGCGAGAATGTCCTCTACAATACTCAATTCCATGAGTATAGCTTACTGGTACCCTACATGGTGACACCCTTGGAAAGGGCGATTGAGAAATATATCGGCGGACTGCCGGTGCAGATTCAGGATACAGTCTATGGGAGCAATCCCAAAACACTTGAGGCTGCAATCCGATTATCTGCAACTCTTACTGACAATCATGTGAGGAATGGAACACTCACTAGGAAAGGATACAAGAAGACTGACACCAAGACTACTGCAAAGGAAGTCAAAGCTGAAGTCAAGTCTGAAGCTGCTAGTTCATCCAAAAGCAGCAACAAGAAGAGAAAGGCCAGAAACTTCATGGTCACTGCTCCTGCTGCTAAGTCTGCGCAGCAATCATCAAACAATCCAACTGCCAGAAATTTCACTGGGAACACTCCTCAGTGTAACACCTGCCGTTATCATCACGCACCAAATTTGCCATGTCGCGTCTGCAACAACTGCGGCAAATTTGGTCATTTTGCTAATGTTTGTCGGAGTGCACCGCAAGCACAAAGGATGCAACAGGCACCGCTTGCACTGCCAGCTCCGCAGGCACAACCTATTCCAGCTGTACCCGTTCGCCAGGTACCTCAAGCGCAGGCAAGGGCCTGCTATGAGTGTGGTGAAGTGGGTCACTTCAGAAATCAATGCCCAAAGTTGACCGGGAACAATCAGAGGGTGGCAAGAGGCCGAGCTTTCCAGTTGAATGCTCCAGCTGCTCAAGCCAACCAGGACGTCGTCAACGGTACATTTCTGATCAACAACTCCTATGCATCTGTCTTATTTGATTCTGGTGCCGATAGGAGTTTCGTTTCATATGATTTTGAATGCTTGCTTGGTAGAACACGTACATATTTAGATAAACCGTTTAACGTGGAAGTGGCTGACGGAAACACTATTGATATTGACACTATTATCGTTGGATGTACGGTGAACTTAAATGATCACGTTTTCCCAATTGATCTCATACCTATGCATCTTGGTAGCTTTGACGTTATCATAGGCATGGACTGGTTAGCCACCCACAAAGCGGAGATTGTATGCCATGAAAAGTATATTCGTATTCCATTACCTTCGGGTGAAACTTTGAGAATATTTGGAGAAACTGCTAGTAAAGGTCTTAAGCTGATGTCTTGCACTAAAGCACACAAGTACCTTAGAAAGAAATGTGTAGCATTTCTAGCTCATATTGTGGAGAAGAAAGAGAAAGAAAAGAGAATTGAAGATGTTCCAGTGATACGAGATTTTCCGGAAGTATTTCCAGACGATTTGCCGGGTCTTCCACCAGAACGTCAAGTTGAGTTCCGAATCGACTTAGTACCTGGTGCGAACCCAGTCGCCAAAGCTCCCTACAGACTTGCACCTTCGGAGTTGCAAGAATTGGCGAGCCAGCTGCAAGAACTTACCGATAAAGGATTCATTCGCCCGAGCCATTCGCCATGGGGTGCACCGGTCTTGTTCGTCAAGAAAAAGGACGGGTCATTCCGAATGTGTATCGATTACCGCGAATTGAACAAACTCACAATTAAGAATCGATATCCACTGCCGCGCATCGATGATCTCTTCGATCAGCTTCAAGGCTCGGCATGGTTTTCAAAGATCGATCTTAGGTCTGGGTATCATCAGCTTCGCGTACATGATGATGATATTCCCAAGACAGCTTTTAGAACCAGATATGGCCATTATGAATTTTTGGTAATGCCTTTCGGCCTTACCAATGCACCTGCGGTTTTCATGGACCTCATGAACCGTGTTTGCAGGCCATACTTGGATAAATTCGTGATTGTATTCATTGATGATATTCTGATCTATTCAAAGACCAAGGAAGAACACGAGAAACACCTTAAGTTGATTTTGGAGATCCTGAGAGAAGAGCGACTGTATGCCAAATTCTCTAAATGTGAATTTTGGCTTAAGGAAGTTCAATTTTTGGGACACATAGTCAACGAATACGGTGTTCACGTGGATCCTGCAAAGATTGATGCAGTGAAGAACTGGAGTACACCGAAGACACCGACTGAGATTCGATCATTTCTCGGACTTGCCGGTTACTATCGGCGGTTCATTTCGAATTTCTCCAGGATTGCTGTCCCACTTACTTCTTTGACTCAAAAGAACAAACCATATGAGTGGGGACCCAAGCAAGAAGAGGCATTTCAGACTCTGAAGCAGAAACTTTGTGATGCTCCTGTCTTGACATTGCCTGACGGGAATGATGATTTTGTGGTTTATTGTGATGCATCCAACCTAGGTCTCGGTTGTGTTCTCATGCAACGGGGAAAGGTTGTGGCTTATGCATCAAGACAACTAAAGATTCACGAGAAGAACTACACCACACATGACTTGGAACTTGGCGCAGTTGTGTTTGCCTTGAAGATATGGAGACATTATCTTTATGGCACTAAGTGTGTAGTGTTCACTGATCATAAAAGCTTGCAACACATTCTAAATCAAAAGGAGCTCAATATGAGACAGCGGAGATGGGTTGAACTGTTAAATGATTATGATTGTGAAATTCGCTACCATCCTGGTAAAGCGAATGTAGTAGCAGATGCGCTTAGTCGCAAAAGTCAAGTTCAGATCCATAGTGTCCGAGTGCACACTAACCTCCGTAATAATGTTCTCACAGCCCAACAACACTCATTAGCTCAAGATAATTTGAAGAATGAGATGTCTTGCGGGGCTGAAATCTTATTGGAAACTAAGGATGACGGTTTGATGTATTATTTGAATCGGTTGTGGATACCGAACAGGGATGATCTTAGGATGGTGATTATGGATGAAGCTCATAAATCCCGTTACTCAATCCATCCGGGCTCTGATAAGATGTATCAAGACCTTAGGGGCTTGTACTGGTGGCCTGGAATGAAGAAGGATATTGCTGAGTATGTGTCTAAGTGCCTTAATTGTGCCAAAGTCAAGGCAGAACATCAGCGACCTTCAGGATTGTTATTACAACCTGAAATACCGATGTGGAAGTGGGAGAATATCTCCATGGATTTCATTACTAAACTCCCACGGACCGCGAACGGTAAAGATAGCATATGGGTAATTGTTGATAGATTGACCAAGTCGGCTCATTTCTTACCGATACGCGAAACATACCCTGTGCGGAAGTTAGCGCGTATCTACATTGATGAGATCATTAGCCGGCATGGTATTCCCTTAAGCATAATATCGGATCGTGATGCTCGTTTCACGGCACGATTTTGGGAGTCACTACACGAAGCCTTTGGAACAAGATTGGATCTTAGCACTGCTTATCATCCTCAAACGGATGGTCAAACGGAGCGAACGATTCAAACATTAGAAGACATGTTGAGAGCTTGTGTCATCGATTTCGGTGGCAATTGGGATAGCCATCTACCATTGGTGGAGTTCTCGTATAACAACAGTTATCACGCAAGCATTGGTATGGCACCGTTTGAAGCTCTTTATGGCAGGAAATGTCGGTCACCTATTTGTTGGACCGAAGTCGGCGATTCGCAGATTACGGGCCCTGAGATTATTCAAGAAACGACTGACAAGATCCGCCAGATCCGTGACAATCTGTTAGCTGCTCGCAGTCGACAGAAGAGTTACGCGGATAAACGGAGAAAACCTTTAGAGTTTGAAGTGGGAGATATGGTATTGCTCAAAGTATCGCCTTGGAAGGGCGTTGTTCGATTCGGAAAGAAGGGGAAGCTTGCTCCACGATACGTTGGCCCTTTTAAGATCCTTGAACGGATCGGGAAGGTTGCTTACAAATTAGAACTTCCTCCTGAACTTAGTAATGTGCACCCGACGTTTCACGTGTCCAATCTGAGAAAGTGCTTAGCTGATCAGGATCTTCAGGTACCACTCGATGACATTCGCATCGACGATACCATGCACTTCGTTGAAAAACCAGCGGAGATAATGGATCGTGAGGTTAAACAGCTCAAACGCAGTAGAATTCCAATTGTCAAAGTACGTTGGGAATCGAAGCGGGGTCCAGAATTCACATGGGATCGGGAAGATCAGATGAAGCTTAAGTACCCACAATTATTTACTACGGTCACTCCAAGTTGAATTTCGGGACGAAATTCCTTTAACTAGGGGAGACTGTAACATCACTGTACTTCCGGTTGTCCGTACATCCGTACACCCGTACGATTGTACTGTTACGACCGGAGATTTATTATTTATTAATGATTATGAATTATTGATTTTCATTATTGATATAATCACTATTTCTGGTATGCATGTTATAATATATGATACGCGTAAACCATGGGAAGTTTAGTTGTAACCCAACTAAACAGAACCAGAGAGTTTATCGCAGTGCTATTACTGATGATTATGGATTATTGGTTTGAAATGGCATTGGGTTGAACTGGGATGAAACTGGGAGTTTGTTATGGTATGGTTGCTAAACTTAGTCAAGGACACATGGTCATGGTTTATCGAAATAGCGGTGGGACGGTGTAGGGGAGGTTGCGATCTACCTCTGCATATGCCCTATACATATGCATATTTCGTCTATCATGGATGTGTCAGTGACTTAGTTTAGTGGGTTTTGGTTTGGGAAATGATAATATTACAGTTAATAAATATGGAAATTAATTACGCGAAGTGAGGTTACGAACATTACTTAAACGCGAATATTGATTCAGAAATATTAACTTAATAATGTATCCGCGTGGGTGACGATTCACACGAATATAATTATTAAGAATAATATACTGAAACGATATTCCAGGAATCATAAATTGAAATCGAAATACGATACGAGTGTCGGATTCGCAAAGGTGACGATCTTTACGAATACGTACGCGAGTAACGCGTTTCGACGAGATAATTAAATATTATTTAACGATGTTTAAGTTAATAAATTTAAAAAAATATTTATTAGGAATCACAACCTAAGATGTTTTCGAATAAATTAATTTATTTAAATAATTAATTAGCGATAATGAAACGAAAGCGTTTTACGAAACAATTTATTTAAGTTTATTTAATTAATCAAAACTAATTTATTTAAAACGGTTATTGTTTAAATATGTTACGTTAGAAAAACCGAGCATTTTAATTATTATCATCGCGATAAAAACGAGGCCGGACACGGGGAGGAGACACGCGATATATGGAAGGGATTCCTCATCTTCTTCCTCACATTTCACAAACACTCTCTCTCTCTAAATCCTCTCAAATTCGTCACCTTCACAAGACCCAACTTCTCTCTACGATTGCGAGCTCGTTCTTGACGGAATCACGTGATTCTTGGCTCTAAACGACCACAAGAACAAGGAGAACAAGGAAGTACAAGGAGATCTTGCATTTGAGCTCTGAATCGAGGTAAATCTGAGAGTTTCTTTTCGGTTTTTGTTGAAAACATTATTAAACATGGCAATCCTATCCTTAATCGATTTTAGGGTTTACTTTGTTAATCGAGTAGTATATGCTTGGGGGAGATCATAAACGAACCTGAAACAGTTAGGGCTGGAGGATGATGATGATGAACAGTCGAGGGTTACAGGGTTCGCAAGGTTTGGGGGCCGAACCGTTGAGGAAGACGAACCCCAGCTGGATGGCGAACCTATCATTCTACCTAGGGCCGAATCTTTATTTCAGCGAACCCTGGCTGTGTTATCATGATTCACGAACCATCTTGTTGCCTCACGAACCTGTGTCAAGTTGCAGCCACGGCAAACGAACCCTGTGCAGTCTCGAACCTAACTGCCGAACCCTTCAATTCCTGAAGCACCCCCTGCCACACGGGTGCTGCGTCGGCCACTGGTCTGCTGCAGTGGTTCGAGAGTATGGAGAACACCTTCATCAACAGCGAATGTCCCGAGAATCTGAAAGTCCGCTATGCCCCAGTGTTTTCCAAAAGAGAGCACTGACTTGGTGGAATGGGGAAAAGCGAACTAGGGCCTGGATGCTGCACTCGCACTGACATGGACTAAGGTCAAGAACTTGATGACCACTGAATTCTGTCCTCGAAGCGAGATGAGGAAACTGGAGACTGAGTTTTGGGAACTCAAACAAGATAGTGGCGAGAATGTCCTCTACAATACTCAATTCCATGAGTATAGCTTACTGGTACCCTACATGGTGACACCCTTGGAAAGGGCGATTGAGAAATATATCGGCGGACTGCCGGTGCAGATTCAGGATACAGTCTATGGGAGCAATCCCAAAACACTTGAGGCTGCAATCCGATTATGCAACTCTTACTGACAATCATGTGAGGAATGGAACACTCACTAGGAAAGGATACAAGAAGACTGACACCAAGAAGACTGCAAAGGAAGTCAAAGCTGAAGTCAAGTCTGAGCTGCTAGTTCATCCAAAAAGCAGCAACAAGAAGAGAAAGGCCAGAAACTTCATGGTCACTGCTCTCCTGCTGCTAAGTCTGCGCAGCAACATCAAACAATCCAACTGCAAAAAATTTCACTTAACACTCCTCAGTGTAACACCTGCCGTTATCATCACGCACCAAATTTGCCATGTCGCGTCTGCAACAACTGCGGCAAATTTGGTCATTTTGCTAATGTTTGTCGGAGTGCACCGCAAGCACAAAGGATGCAACAGGCACCGCTTGCACTGCCAGCTCCGCAGGCACAACCTATTCCAGCTGTACCCGTTCGCCAGGTACCTCAAGCGCAGGCAAGGGCCTGCTATGAGTGTGGTGAAGTGGGTCACTTCAGAAATCAATGCCCAAGTTGACCGAGAACAATCAGAGGGTGGCAAGAGGCCGAGCTTTCCAGTTGAATGCTCCAGCTGCTCAAGCAACCAGGACGTCGTCAACGGTACATTTCTGATCAACACTCCTATGCATCTGTCTTATTGATTCTGGTGCCGTAGGAGTTTCGTTTCATATTTTTGAATGCTTGCTTGGTAGAACACGTACATATTTAGATAAACCGTTTAACGTGGAAGTGGCTGACGGAAACACTATTGATATTGACACTATTATCGTTGGATGTACGGTGAACTTAAATGATCACGTTTCCCCATTGATCTCATACCTATGCATCTTGGTAGCTTTGACGTTATCATAGGCATGGACTGGTTAGCCACCCACAAAGCGGAGATTGTATGCCATGAAAAGTATATTCGTATTCCATTACCTTCGGGTGAACTTTGAGAATATTTGGAGAAACTGCTAGTAAAGGTCTTAAGCTGATGTCTTGCACTAAAGCACACAAGTACCTTAGAAAGAAATGTGTAGCATTTCTAGCTCATATTGTGGAGAAGAAAGAGAAAGAAAGAGAATTGAAGATGTTCCAGTGATACGAGATTTTCCGGAAGTATTTCCAGACGATTTGCCGGGTCTTCCACCAGAACGTCAAGTTGAGTTCCGAATCGACTTAGTACCTGGTGCGAACCCAGTCGCCAAAGCTCCCTACAGACTTGCACCTTCGGAGTTGCAAGAATTGGCGAGCCAGCTGCAAGAACTTACCGATAAAGGATTCATTCGCCCGAGCCATTCGCCATGGGGTGCACCGGTCTTGTTCGTCAAGAAAAGGACGGGTCATTCCGAATGTGTATCGATTACCGCGAATTGAACAAACTCACAATTAAGAATCGATATCCACTGCCGCGCATCGATGATCTCTTCGATCAGCTTCAAGGCTCGGCATGGTTTTCAAAGATCGATCTTAGGTCTGGGTATCATCAGCTTCGCGTACATGATGATGATATTCCCAAGACAGCTTTTAGAACCAGATATGGCCATTATGAATTTTTGGTAATGCCTTTCGGCCTTACCAATGCACCTGCGGTTTTCATGGACCTCATGAACCGTGTTTGCAGGCCATACTTGGATAAATTCGTGATTGTATTCATTGATGATATTCTGATCTATTCAAAGACCAAGGAAGAACACGAGAAACACCTTAAGTTGATTTTGGAGATCCTGAGAGAAGAGCGACTGTATGCCAAATTCTCTAAATGTGAATTTTGGCTTAAGGAAGTTCAATTTTTGGGACACATAGTCAACGAATACGGTGTTCACGTGGATCCTGCAAAGATTGATGCAGTGAAGAACTGGAGTACACCGAAGACACCGACTGAGATTCGATCATTTCTCGGACTTGCCGGTTACTATCGGCGGTTCATTTCGAATTTCTCCAGGATTGCTGTCCCACTTACTTCTTTGACTCAAAAGAACAAACCATATGAGTGGGGACCCAAGCAAGAAGAGGCATTTCAGACTCTGAAGCAGAAACTTTGTGATGCTCCTGTCTTGACATTGCCTGACGGGAATGATGATTTTGTGGTTTATTGTGATGCATCCAACCTAGGTCTCGGTTGTGTTCTCATGCAACGGGGAAAGGTTGTGGCTTATGCATCAAGACAACTAAAGATTCACGAGAAGAACTACACCACACATGACTTGGAACTTGGCGCAGTTGTGTTTGCCTTGAAGATATGGAGACATTATCTTTATGGCACTAAGTGTGTAGTGTTCACTGATCATAAAAGCTTGCAACACATTCTAAATCAAAAGGAGCTCAATATGAGACAGCGGAGATGGGTTGAACTGTTAAATGATTATGATTGTGAAATTCGCTACCATCCTGGTAAAGCGAATGTAGTAGCAGATGCGCTTAGTCGCAAAAGTCAAGTTCAGATCCATAGTGTCCGAGTGCACACTAACCTCCGTAATAATGTTCTCACAGCCCAACAACACTCATTAGCTCAAGATAATTTGAAGAATGAGATGTCTTGCGGGGCTGAAATCTTATTGGAAACTAAGGATGACGGTTTGATGTATTATTTGAATCGGTTGTGGATACCGAACAGGGATGATCTTAGGATGGTGATTATGGATGAAGCTCATAAATCCCGTTACTCAATCCATCCGGGCTCTGATAAGATGTATCAAGACCTTAGGGGCTTGTACTGGTGGCCTGGAATGAAGAAGGATATTGCTGAGTATGTGTCTAAGTGCCTTAATTGTGCCAAAGTCAAGGCAGAACATCAGCGACCTTCAGGATTGTTATTACAACCTGAAATACCGATGTGGAAGTGGGAGAATATCTCCATGGATTTCATTACTAAACTCCCACGGACCGCGAACGGTAAAGATAGCATATGGGTAATTGTTGATAGATTGACCAAGTCGGCTCATTTCTTACCGATACGCGAAACATACCCTGTGCGGAAGTTAGCGCGTATCTACATTGATGAGATCATTAGCCGGCATGGTATTCCCTTAAGCATAATATCGGATCGTGATGCTCGTTTCACGGCACGATTTTGGGAGTCACTACACGAAGCCTTTGGAACAAGATTGGATCTTAGCACTGCTTATCATCCTCAAACGGATGGTCAAACGGAGCGAACGATTCAAACATTAGAAGACATGTTGAGAGCTTGTGTCATCGATTTCGGTGGCAATTGGGATAGCCATCTACCATTGGTGGAGTTCTCGTATAACAACAGTTATCACGCAAGCATTGGTATGGCACCGTTTGAAGCTCTTTATGGCAGGAAATGTCGGTCACCTATTTGTTGGACCGAAGTCGGCGATTCGCAGATTACGGGCCCTGAGATTATTCAAGAAACGACTGACAAGATCCGCCAGATCCGTGACAATCTGTTAGCTGCTCGCAGTCGACAGAAGAGTTACGCGGATAAACGGAGAAAACCTTTAGAGTTTGAAGTGGGAGATATGGTATTGCTCAAAGTATCGCCTTGGAAGGGCGTTGTTCGATTCGGAAAGAAGGGGAAGCTTGCTCCACGATACGTTGGCCCTTTTAAGATCCTTGAACGGATCGGGAAGGTTGCTTACAAATTAGAACTTCCTCCTGAACTTAGTAATGTGCACCCGACGTTTCACGTGTCCAATCTGAGAAAGTGCTTAGCTGATCAGGATCTTCAGGTACCACTCGATGACATTCGCATCGACGATACCATGCACTTCGTTGAAAAACCAGCGGAGATAATGGATCGTGAGGTTAAACAGCTCAAACGCAGTAGAATTCCAATTGTCAAAGTACGTTGGGAATCGAAGCGGGGTCCAGAATTCACATGGGATCGGGAAGATCAGATGAAGCTTAAGTACCCACAATTATTTACTACGGTCACTCCAAGTTGAATTTCGGGACGAAATTCCTTTAACTAGGGGAGACTGTAACATCACTGTACTTCCGGTTGTCCGTACATCCGTACACCCGTACGATTGTACTGTTACGACCGGAGATTTATTATTTATTAATGATTATGAATTATTGATTTTCATTATTGATATAATCACTATTTCTGGTATGCATGTTATAATATATGATACGCGTAAACCATGGGAAGTTTAGTTGTAACCCAACTAAACAGAACCAGAGAGTTTATCGCAGTGCTATTACTGATGATTATGGATTATTGGTTTGAAAATGGCATTGGGTTGAACTGGGATGAAACTGGGAGTTTGTTATGGTATGGTTGCTAAACTTAGTCAAGGACACATGGTCATGGTTTATCGAAATAGCGGTGGGACGGTGTAGGGGAGGTTGCGATCTACCTCTGCATATGCCCTATACATATGCATATTTCGGTCTATCATGGATGTGTCAGTGACTTAGTTTAGTGGGTTTTGGTTTGGGAAAATGATAATATTACAGTTAATAAATAATGGAAATTAATTACGCGAAGTGAGGTTACGAACATTACTTAAACGCGAATATTGATTCAGAAATATTAACTTAATAATGTATCCGCGTGGGTGACGATTCACACGAATATAATTATTAAGAATAATATACTGAAACGATATTCCAGGAATCATAAATTGAAATCGAAATACGATACGAGTGTCGGATTCGCAAAGGTGACGATCTTTACGAATACGTACGCGAGTAACGCGTTTCGACGAGATAATTAAATATTATTTAACGATGTTTAAGTTAATAAATTTAAACTAAGAATATTTATTAGGAATCACAACCTAAGATGTTTTCGAATAAATTAATTTATTTAAATAATTAATTAGCGATAATGAAACGAAAGCGTTTTACGAAACAATTTATTTAAGTTTATTTTAATTAGTCAAAACTAATTTATTTAAAACGGGTTATTGTTTTAAATATGTTACGTTAGAAAACCGAGCATTTTAATTATTATCATCGCGATAAAAACGAGGCCGGACACGGGGAGGAGACACGCGATATATGGAAGGGATTCCTCATCTTCTTCCTCACATTTCACAAACACTCTCTCTCTCTAAATCCTCTCAAATTCGTCACCTTCACAAGACCCAACTTCTCTCTACGATTGCGAGCTCGTTTCTTGACGGAATCACGTGATTCTTTGCTCTAAACGACCACAAGAACAAGGAGAACAAGGAAGTACAAGGAGATCTTGCATTTGAGCTCTGAATCGAGGTAAATCTGAGAGTTTCTTTTCGGTTTTTGTTGAAAACATTATTAGAACATGGCAATCCTATCCTTAATCGATTTTTAGGGTTTACTTGTGTTAATCGAGTAGTATATGCTTGGGGGAGATCATAAACGAACCTGAAACAGTTAGGGCTGGAGGATGATGATGATGAACAGTCGAGGGTTATAGGGTTCGCAAGGTTTGGGGGCCGAACCGTTGAGGAAGACGAACCCCAGCTGGATGGCGAACCTATCATTCTACCTAGGGCCGAATCTTTATTTCAGCGAACCCTGGCTGTGTTATCATGAGTCACGAACCATCTTGCTGCCTCACGAACCTGTGTCAAGTTGCAGCCACGGCAAACGAACCCTGTGCAGTCTCGAACCTAACTGCCGAACCCTTGCCTTGCATGAAGCACAAACCCTAGCCACGAACCATATGCTAGCGAACCCTCTTCTTTCTCTTTGGGCTCACGAACCCTAGGGGCGAACCATACATGGGTCACGAACCCTACATGAGTTGCGAACCCTATCAATTACTTGGCCGAACCCTCGGCACCTCCACGAACCTTGGGTCTTGAACGAACCCTTATCTCTTTCACTTGGACGAACCTTGGTGCTAAGATGGGCCGAACCTATGGCCTATACCCAAAAGGTTCGCTGCCTAGTTGATTTAACGGAACCTAAGTGTTTAAGAACTAAGGTAAAAAGGATGCTTAAACACTATGATTAATAATGATAACCATGCATGCATGGGCGAATAAGACTCACCACCTTTTTATTTTAACACACAATTTAAGGTGTGAGATTTTATATTGATAAAAGTAATTTATAGGAGTCTTTCAACCTAACCTTCATAGACTAAGGAAATGGGTTCTAACAATTTAATTTGTAATGACTATAATGACCTGCATGCATGAAAATATGAAAATGTTATAATAGGTTTAGAAGGAATCAATCTTTTACAACTTATATAACTTTGATATTTTCTAAATAATCATTGTATATAATGAGAAGCAACACTAACAAGTTGAATTGTTATTGTGAGGTGATAAACATTAGGACCTTAATTGTAGCAACCTATTGTGGGATAAAGGGGTTAAGTTATGTAAACACTTAAGATCACTTAACCGTATTAAGATATGTATACTTATGAGTATAAAACACCCGATAATTTCAGATCCTTGAGTTGCTTTGAGTTTATATACGCGAGCGCGCATAATACGAGAACCCGGATTCTAAGGACTTCAGGTGAGTTCTCATAACCTCCTTCTCTTTAAACTGTTTTGTTTTAAAACTCGGAGGTGAAGCATGTATACCAAATTAAATATTATTTTGATAACTCAAGGTTAATACATGTTTATCAATATGATATTCACGATATAACATTATCATTTATTATGGATTGTCTCTTATTATTTTATATCCATGTAAACCTTGTTATTGACTTCGGTCAATAACAAAGATTACAAGTATTGTCACAAACCCCGAGAGTCATCGCTCTTAACTTCGGTTAATTGCTTTGACATTGTGTATTGTCACGTGGAGGGTTTCCACATCCGTGAAGTATTGCTCTTGACTTCGGTTAATTTCTTTGACTTCATGTATTGTCACGTGGTTAGCGACCACTCCATGAATCATGTATTTAACTTATGTTAATTACATAATGATCATGTATAGTCACGAACATTATTTGAGAATATGATTGATGAGATTGGTTGATTAATTTGTGGATTGATTAACTATATTTGATTATGATTATTTGTGATTGACTAAGATTGATTTGGTTATGTGGTTATGTGATTGCGTATTTGTTTGATTGTTGAATTGATGGATGTGTGTTGGATTATCTCATACAGGTATTCATATGGATTTTTTTTAAGAAGATCATAAGTTTTATACTCGTTTTAAACAGAGTATTTTATAAAACCATTTTAAGCATAAACCTTTTAAACTCATTTTTACTAAAACATTTTAATTATAAAAACTTATGATTACTCACCAACTACTTTTGTAGTTGACACTTGATTTTCTTACATGTTTCAGGTGATGGAGACAAGTAGGAATGAAGAGAGGATCTCTTCTATTTTGGACATCATCATATAGGATCTTGGACTTAGTTAATTAACTAAATTTCTGGCGATTAGAGTTTAGTTAGTTTAACTAATTCTTTTGTGTAACTAATGTACTTGATTCATGATGAACATGATTTTTGTGTAATTATTTTTGTTGATTAAATGATATATGATGATTGGATTTAGATGCCCACGAGCTTTTGAACAATCTACACATCCATCGTGGCATCCCGATGATTCCGCCGTCGGTCGGGGTGTTACATCTGCCGTACTCCCGTATGCCAATTGTCGAATAGCCGACGTACACTTTTGTAACGGTGTAAATCCTCGCTTACCGCGAGCATCCCATCTCAATTGAAAACAAGTATCCGCAACCTCTAGATCGTTCACGATACGTTCAAATAGAGGTCGTTGCATCCGGAAACGCCTCTTGAACAACGTCTCATTATACAACGGTTCGGGCCCAAAATAATGACGCATCAACAGATCATGCCCCGCTTCCCTGTATCGATTACTTTGAATTCTTCTAATTATAGGCCGAGGAATCTGAGAAGCGTTTTCTTGAGCCATGGTAGACAAAACCGAGATAAAAAGATCAATACCCTCGCTATCAAAAGATGAGAACACTGTAGAGGATGATGACATTTTTATAAAAAAAATGTATAAAAATTAAGAGAGTTTTGAATGAAAATGAGTGCATAAAATGGTTGAAATGAGTGATTTATATAAAGATTGATTTTATTATTATTATTATTATTATTATTATTATTATTATTATTATTATTATTATTATTATTTTAATTTGTAGCAGTTAAAAAATAGGGGGCCTACAACATTTGAAACCAACCAATCATGTTCAAGTATCATCAACAGGAAGCGGGGGCCGTGGGAGGGTCGTGGGCGGGGGCCGCTACGCAGGGGGGCGGTGTTCCCGCGTGAGGCCGCGGCGGGGAGCAGAGCCGCTGGCCCCGCTGCTTAACCGCTGCGTGTAGTCTTATAACCGTCACAACCAAGTTTAATTGTGAGAATATTCAGAACTATTTGTTCATGATGTTCTAATAATGTTTACCTAACCAAGAGAACGTGCTACGTTTTTCCGGTCATTTTTTTTATTATTTTATCTTCAATTAGTATCCAAAAATAAAATAAAAATACTTACAAATAAAAATAAAGAAAACATACTAAGAATAAAGAAAATGTTATAAAATAAAAGTAACAAAATATTTTTTTTATGGTATAGCTGATAAAATAGGAGTAGATTTTAACTAAACTATGGTATATTTATTAAGTTTCATGCAACTCTCATTAGTTTGTCATCTACTAACTAATTCCTTGTATAAATAAGTTGCTGGGGGAAAGGGGGTCATGCTAAATGTACCCCTCCTTTTTTAACTTGTCATACCATTTTCCAAAATATTAATTATAAATTTACCAAAATCAACCCTTCAACTTTATAACACCATCAAAATGCACCAAACATTATTTTCATCTTAAAATTCTACTAAACGTACCCCTTTATTACTTGTCATACCCCCTCTCCAAAATATAAAATATATATTTTGACAAAATAAGCCCTTCAACTTTATAAAACAACCAAAATGCATCAAAACGTTATTTTCACCTTAAATTCTATTAAATGTACCTCTTATTACCCGTCACACCCCCATCTTCAAAATATAAAATATAAATTTGTTAAAATCAGCCCTTCAACTTTATAATACAACCAAAATCAACCCTTCAACCCGTGCCATACTTCCCCTTTTATCCATATGTTCTATTTGATTCATCTGATATGCAAACAACCTAAATTGACCCACTCATGAATGCCCTTTGTCCTATAAGTATTTTTTTTCTTCTCATTTAGGAATGGTTGATATGAGTTAGGCTTTATCTCTTATAGCCTTATAGGTCAAAATAATCAAATGAGGTCATCCTTATTTTTGAAATTATGCACACATCCGGTCCTTTCCTCCATACCAAATTAATGAGTATGTTCTTTGCCCTTGGTATTTACTGAGATCATTCTTATTTCTAAAATTTTCACACATTTAGTCCTTTGCACTATCTATCTAACACCAAGTTAATCTGTTAGCTTCAAGTAAAATGACTAAACTACCTTTGCTAGTTTTATTTAATCTAGGGACCATTGATGTATTTAACTTTATTATAAGCAACCTTCTAACCCTGGTTCCATCAACCTACATTTAAAACTCCACCCTTAACTAGAACAACATCAGATGGGAGGCCAATGCAAACCAGCAATCATCACCACCACAAGCTGGCTAGCACCACAACGATCCCTATGTTTAGTGATGAGGTAATGTTGCTATGGTGGTGGTCAAGGTGTTAGTCAATAGGTAATCGATGACAAGTGCAATTTGATCCACCAAACAACCAAATCCTCCGACCCCCTTCATCTCCAGTGAACCATTTCTTCTCCATGATTAGCAGTTCCTTTCAAATACCCATAATCCCCTCACAAACCTAAATAAGATGGATTGGCACCAATGTACTCCCATCTTCTTTCCACATGCTATCACCTCACCATTTACACGTGAAGTGGTTAAGCCCTTTCTTTAACTTAATGGGGAAACCATATTACTTGGGTGTTGTTGGGTGCGGACAAGGTTGCAAGATTGCTAATCAGATCACATCGTGTGGTAGTGGTAGTTTGTTGGGTTGGGTGAAGATAAAAACTTCAAAACTTGACAAAAAACCTTATCAGACCCGTACTCAAAAATCAGTAAAACACCAATTGTAACACGACCATTTGACTGATTTGCACTATTTGATTACAAACCCGCTTTCATAAATTGTTTTACTATCAACCAGTTATTATTTTGCAATCAAAATTATGTTCATATGATGCAGACTACTAAGAAAAAGTAATGCAAAAATAGTTTGTATATGTTTTTTTATCAAAATAATTAGTTTTAAGTTTATAAATTTTTTTGGTGAAAACAGAATTTAAAAATAAGCTTTTATATAAAAGTTATAAATATTTTGGCAAAAAAACGCTCAAAACAGGAATTGAACCCGCGATTCGTGCACAGAAGGGTTTGTAGGGATTTGAGGAACATCTCATTCAATTTAATTTGGTTTTTATGCTCGTTTAGATCGATTTTGAGTTCAAGTTTATCCTTCTACTTTCCATGATTAGTTTGATTCGAATTTGCTTCAAATTCGTGATAAGTATTGATCCTCTAATCTTTGTTATTGATAAAATTTGGAACTTGGTCATGTTTATCTGTTAATTTTAGTTTGAACGATCGATGGATAGATTGGGTTTGGAGAACTATCGTGAGTTTGGATCATGGCTGCATTGTTAGGGAAGAAGAATTAATTAGATTGTGATAATGTCAGAAACAGTCCCTTATGTTTTGTTTAAAAGTTTATGGATTTTTTTAGTTAACCAATAAAATTATAATGTTTACTCGTATATATTTAAAAGTTTAGGGGGTATGACAAGTACAAAAAATAGAATGGGGGTATATTTAGCACCACAAAAAAAAAAAAAGAAACATATATCTTCTATGTGGTATTTGTCAATATTCACATTAGTAAAAACTTGATTGTCGAATATAAATAATGTTCCTTATTCTTTTTTATCTCAAATACATCAAACCACAAGATTTCAACATACACTTGTGTAATCTGAGTCACTAAAGTATATATAAATATATATTTGATTGATGTTAACATGTGAATCAAAAGACGAGTGTAAAACCCGTGTCTTAGCTGCCTTTAATTAGTAATGGCAAGTAAGGTAACATATCCAGAGGAACTAGTGGAAAGTACTAATCTTTTACAATTCACTTGACTAAACTAAGAAAATAAAAACTTGGGTTTGATTTGAATTAAGAAAACTATTGTAAAGTGGTTGATGATTTAAAAACACTTAACAAAATATGACTACTTTCGGGTTTATGTTAAGGAACCATAATAATTTATATCAATCTTAGATGGACTTCATATAAACACACTTAATTAATTGGTTTAATCGAAGTGACAAAATGGAACACAAGTTTAAAGACTTGCTTATTAACAAAATTGTCAATCTAAGTATAACAAGCAACCCGCAAATACCAATGTCACACCCCGGGCTCTCGTCGACCCGGGAGCTGCAACCCGATTGGTTTCATTGATAAATACAGTCTCGGTCAGAGTTTATTATTCATTTTAATATGTTCAGCGGAAGCGTTTCATGAATTCATAAATTTACGCAACGAAAATCGTTAGTTTTCAAACTTCATAAATAATTCACATGCATAGATGTGAAAACCGTTTACATGATTTCTAAATAGTTCATACGCGTGGGTATGAAAAACAACATTTTCATCGTTCTTTAATGATTCATACGCATAGGTATGGAAAACCACATTTCGTTATTTGTAAATAACTGTTCAAAATAACTTTCCAGGATTTCATAAAATTTCATACGCATAGGTATGAAAAACCACATTTCGTTATTTGTAAACCGGATTTTTACAAACACATAATTTCAATTCGTTTTATAATATCCGGTTTATACATGACTTGGAGGCATAGCTCCATGGTCTCACCACAAGATCCTATTCAAGGCATCATAGGCCAAGAATCACTAATCTTGCTTCTCGTTTTCATTTCATATTTACTTGAAAAGTTTTTGAAAATAAAACGTCAACATAATGTTGGTGAATACAAGTAACAGACTCGATATGTAAGCATAGCATGTTCGGTCCTTTAACCATAATTATTATTGGCAGTACTACACATTTAGCAGGTTATTTCACTGATCGATACAACTACTGCATACACTGGTTTATAACTGTCACTGGTTAGGAACTACAGCGCAGCGCGTCTTACGTTTTGTTCCCTCCAGCCCACAGCTGGTCACTGGTTAGGTTGCCTGCGCAGTGCGTCTTCCGTTTAACCTTCCAGCCCACCTGTACCAGCCACGTATGGGAATTTCACCCATATGCGGATACGATTTGCAAATCATACGTATACTAATAGCCTAAATGCTGGTCACGTAGTATTCCTTTATGCGTCAAAGTTTAACCATACAACGCTAAAAAAATCATTTAAATTCAAAAACAAGTTAAATGTATTCACCTGATTTATGGTTGGCTGGGTGACAGCTTAGAACTTCTTAGTATAAATTGGGCAGCGTTTCTGCTTAATATATCTTTATCATTAGTTTGCAAGGATGATTCCTGATGCGTTAATTTTCTGTTCCTAAAATAAATCTTAAGTTAAACATAATATTTGTATAACCATGGGATCGAATCTTAACCCTAATCTTATAATTTAATATCATAAGAATATTTATATTTATAATTAATTTACAGTTTATAATACATACCTGATCGTATTATGGCTTTGGAAGAAGTCGAAAGAAATGTTTTCTTTGTAAAGGAACTATATGTATATATATATATATATGTTTAAACCGACGTTCAGGAAGTTATTTCATTTATTTATTATATATATATTTTAAACGTGGAAGCATGAATTGGTTAGTCATTTATTTTACAATTTATAGACACACACGTAAGCTAGTTGGATTGATATCATCTTTGATTATTATTTTATTTTATTTTTCTTTTTGTCCAGCACCTCACGTGCACTTTATATATGTATGTATTATTATTTTTTTTTATAATAATTATTATATTATTATATTTAATTTGGCTCAAAATTTGTTTATCTCTTCTAACTTTTAAAATATAACGTTTTACAAAATTATAAAAATGCGAGTAGGACATGCTCATTTTTCTCCACATTTTAGCTTAAGTTTCGTTAAAAACGGAGAAAGATCAAATATAATATATTTTAATATTATTATTATTATTTAACCGACTTTTGACTAACTTAACGATTATTTAGACATTGATATTTCTAATAATTGTTTTATCCTACCTATTTGTTTAAACGAACTCTAAAAATTTTGAACGACTATTTCTACTTTTACACTCTCGAATAATCATATTTTATAAACTAACTTATTTTAATTATTAGACGAGACCTTATTATTCAATTAACCGTTTCTATTATTATATTTTTAAATAATAATATTTTAGTAATGAATACAAGTATTTTATTTATACCCATAAAACGAGATGTTACATCCTTCCCACCTTTGTTTTAATCTCGTCCTCGAGATTATTGAAATAGTTGTGGATATATATTTTTTTTTCCATTTCTGACTCTAGTCCTCATTTGTTCAGGACCACGTCTAAAGTTTCATTTAACCTTAACCTACGTCAGCTTCTTACGTTTTAGTCTATTTTCTCCTCGATTTACGATTTGAATTTGTTTGATGAATTTTCTTTTTCTTTTTCTTTTTTTTTTCTTTTTTTTTTAACATCTTGTAGAGGCATTAACACTAACTCGTTATCTAAGCATTTTTTTAAGGTTAGAAACGTGAAAAACATCGTGTAGAGATAAAATCTCAATAACGTTTAGTTGTGCTAATTTATCTATACTATAAGTTTCCTTCATTAAATAAGCAGACTTGATCAATATGTCAACGATAACCCAAACTGGTTTGAGGAATTTTGATTACAAAATCCATAGTTATCGTTTCAAATTCCCAGACAGGTAATTCTATTTGTTGGAACATACCCTTAAGGTTTTTCATGATCCGTTTTGACTTGGGAATAAGTTATACATTTTGCAACATTTACATTTTTCTTCATGTTAATCCACCGATAGTTATCTTTGAGATTTTTATACATTTTATTATTCCTAGGTACATCATACATTTGGATTTATGAGCTTATTCTAATATTCTTTTTCTTAATCCTCCAACAACCAGATTCTTGTGTTCATTTGGAATCATTTCCTTTGACTAATTGCTCATTCATGCCCTTCATTTCTTCAATCTTTGTTTTCATCTTTTTGTGCTTGTTTTTGTGCTTCTTTAATCTGATTTATTAAATTAAGTTGTAGTTCAAGCCTTAGGCATATACTCTTTTTGGTTTCTTTGACTCCTTTCGTCTTAAGGCATCTACTACTCGTATTTTGTTTGTGATAGAGAATTTCAAGTCGTTTAATGTCTTCATCCACTTTCGTTGTCGCATATTTATTTATTTTAGGATTTGGATTCAAAGTTTGGTATGATTGTGTCCATTGTCCCATATAGCAGGATTCACATGTACTGCAAATTATCGTTCCGTGTGCACCCGTAACGGTAATTTACCTTGCATAATTACCCTACTTCATGAACGTGGAACGTAAATTAGTTAATTTAGAAATTCATAGAATAAAAACCTGTCTTACTAAAGTTGTTGTGGTTTACAAGATGTTTGGTTTAACTAACCTCAGTCGAGTAAATTGAAGAAGTTCGTTTCGTAGAAATCATAATCATTGATTTGTTTATCATTTGTAGGAAATTGGGTTAGTTTTCGTATTCATATGACGTTTAAAGCGACAAGCTTTAACCTCCTGGGCTATTATAAGTCCGTAACATTCTTCAGACCAAAGATATGTTTTAAACTCTTATCGTCAGTATAAATTGTGAAGTGAACTTCATAAGGTAATGTCTCCACAACTTCAACTGAAATATAATGACGTCCAATTCCAAATCAAGAGTTGCATAATTCTTTTCATGTTTTTTTTTTTACTAACTTGAAGCATAGGCAATCACTTTGTTTTGTTGCCTGAGTACACATCCTAATCCTATATGAGAAGCATCATAATAGATAGCAATGTCTTCAACATCTTTATGTAAGAATAGGATCGGAACGTGAGTCAACTTATATTTATGAATTTTGAAAGATTCATGTTGTTTAGAAACCTATTCAAATTTTTCTGATTTTCTAGTCAATAAGGTGATAGATACGACTATTCAGAAAAAAGTTTAACTAAATCGATGATAACCCACTAAGCCTAGGAAACTCTACACCTTTGTTGGTGACTTGGGATTATTCCGCTTGGCTATAGCCTCTAATTTTGATAGATCTACTTGAATACCCTAAGAACTAATAACATGTCCTAGAAGTAGTACCTTTGTGAGCCAAAAATAACATTTAGATAATTTCGCATACAATTTCTCATGTCTTAGTAATTCAAGTAGGGTTCTAAGATGTTTAGCATAGTCCTCAGTTATTTTTGAATATATATATATATATATATATATATAAGAATATCATCAATGAACACAATGATGAATTTGTCTAGATAAGATTTGCATATCTGATTCATCATGTCCATAAAGGCAGCTGGTGCATTAATAAGTCCAAATAGCATAACAGTGAACTCATAACGCCCTGTACGAAAAGCGGTTTTAGGAACGCATTCTTTGTGTATTTTTAATTGATGATACCCTGATCGCAAATCAATTTTAGAAAAATGACAAGCTCCTTGAAGTTGATCGAATAAATCGATAATTCGTGGAAGTCGACACTTGTTCTTAACAGTCATCTTATTTAGATCCCTATAGTCAATGCACATATGCATCAACCCATCTTTATTCTTAACGAAATAGATTGGAGCTCTCCATGGTGATGAACTAAGTCGAATAAAACCTTTAAGCCAATAGCTCGTCTAATTGTTTCTTAAGCTCTTTCGTCTTAGTTTGTCAACTATAAGGAGATTTTGCAATTGGAGTCGTATCTGGTACCAGATTGATATTGAATTCTACTTCATTCTCGTTCTGGTGGTAAACCAGGTAATTTTATCTGGAAAAACGTCAGGATAACATCTACAACAAGTACGTCTTCCAGTTTCTTCATTTTGGGTTCATCAGTAGTAACTAAAATTAGGTAATCTAAGCAACTATTGTTCAGACACTTGCTAGCTTTGATCCTAGAAATGATTCCAACATGATTCGTTGACTTATCGCCCTTAGTGATCCATTTTCCTCTCGTTGGAACATGGAACTCAATGAATTTTGTATCGCATAAGATACATGCTTGGTATGTAGCTAACCAAACCATTCTCGTTACCGCATCAAAACCAGATAGTAACATAGGCAATAGTTTTACTGGAATATCGTGTGTTAAAGAGAGTGATCTTACATTTTACTAGAACCTCTTTTATCTTAACAATATCACCATTAGCGGTTTCTACCAGATTAGGTTTATCTAGTTTCACTAGTTTTTCATTAAGAAGCTTATATAATTCATAATCAATAAAGCTAGGGTTTCATCCTGAATGAAACAAGACCTTAGCATAAACATTATTGACAATAAACATACTGATAATGACATCTAGCATGTCTGCAGCTTCCTTGGCATTAAAAACTCGAGTCATCTTCTTCGAATTTGAATCCGCTTTTGCTCCTGAACCACTAACCCCGCTAATTCCACTTAATTTGTTCAATTTAGGACCATGTTAGCTCAACGGTTAAGTCAATGGTTCGAGGCATAACAACCTTAACCATGTCACTAATTTCACATACCAATCCCAATATATAATGACTAATAAGGTTTGATTATGGTGTCACATGATGTGGCATCAATCGAGCATATATTTAGAAGTGCATTCTTAATGCCTAGCACCGACCATGAGATGGATCAGAAATTTCCACTCAATCTCTTCTTTTTCATTCATTAGGCAAAATTTTCAAGTTACCATTTCTCGAAAACTTTCCCGAGTCATAGTGTATACTTGGTTTCTACCTTTGGTGTGAATAATGAAATTCCATCATACTAAAGCTTCGTACTTAAATGAATTCGAAGCATACAAAATCATATCTTCTTCGACACATTTGCTAATAGCAAGTACCGCCTCAATCTTTTCAATCCATCTTAATGTTACGACAGCTCCTTTCGTTCTAGTGACCTTAGGAGGTTTACAAGATTGGAATGTTTTATACTAACATTCATTAGTTTCGGATTGTTTCAAACTAGAGGCTTCTTAATTTTCATTGTTCATTTTAGATACATCGTTTTCTTTTGTTATTATTTTCATGAGATTCGAATTTTCATTTGCTTTTTTTTAGCGATTATTGACATAATCGCATCTTTTATTCTTTCTACAATCATTGATTGTATCTCAGTAGTATTCTGAGTCACGGTTTCAATAATATCCATGTGCTTTCTCTTTCATCCACGTTTTATTTTTATGGTTCGCTATTATTTAAATTTCTACACATTGTCTATCAAATATGATATTTGACAAAGTCTTAAAAATAATTCATCATAATTAGCTCATAGGTTATCATCAAGATTCACACTATTATTTCAAAAATACTATTCTACCTTTTCCTTTGATAGGCACTTATCTCAATTCGGTTAAAGCTTAGATACTATAAATAGTACCTATTTCGCTAAAACCAGGAGCTCTGATACCAACCTGTCACACCCCGGGCTCTCGTCGACCCGAGAGCTGCAACCCGATTGGTTTCATTGATAAATACAGTCTCGGTCAGAGTTTATTATTCATTTTAATATGTTCAGCGGAAGCGTTTCATGAATTCATAAATTTACGCAACGAAAATCGTTAGTTTTCAAACTTCATAAATAATTCACATGCATAGATGTGAAAACCGTTTACATGATTTCTAAATAGTTCATACGCGTGGGTATGAAAAACAACATTTTCATCGTTCTTTAATGATTCATACGCATAGGTATGGAAAACCACATTTCGTTATTTGTAAATAACTGTTCAAAATAACTTTCCAGGATTTCATAAAATTTCATACGCATAGGTATGAAAAACCACATTTTGTTATTTGTAAACCGGATTTTTACAAACACATAATTTCAATTCGTTTTATAATATCCGGTTTATACATGACTTGGAGGCATAGCTCCATGGTCTCACCACAAGATCCTATTCAAGGCATCATAGGCCAAGAATCACTAATCTTGCTTCTCGTTTTCATTTCATATTTACCTGAAAAGTTTTTGAAAATAAAACGTCAACATAATGTTGGTGAATACAAGTAACAGACTCGATATGTAAGCATAGCATGTTCGGTCCTTTAACCATAATTATTATTGGCAGTACTACACATTTAGCAGGTTATTTCACTGATCGATACAACTACTGCATACACTGGTTTATAACTGTCACTGGTTAGGAACTACAGCGCAGCGCGTCTTACGTTTTGTTCCCTCCAGCCCACAGCTGGTCACTGGTTAGGTTGCCTGCGCAGTGCGTCTTCCGTTTAACCTTCCAGCCCACCTGTACCACCCACGTATGGGAATTTCACCCATATGCGGATGCGATTTGCAAATCATACGTATACTAATAGCCTAAATGCTGGTCACGTAGTATTCCTTTATGCGTCAAAGTTTAACCATACAACGCTAAAAAAATCATTTAAATTCAAAAACAAGTTAAATGTATTCACCTGATTTATGGTTGGCTGGGTGACAGCTTAGAACTTCTTAGTATAAATTGGGCAGCGTTTCTGCTTAATATATCTTTATCATTAGTTTGCAAGGATGATTCCTGATGCGTTAATTTTCTGTTCCTAAAATAAATCTTAAGTTAAACATAATATTTGTATAACCATGGGATCGAATCTTAACCCTAATCTTATAATTTAATATCATAAGAATATTTATATTTATAATTAATTTACAGTTTATAATACATACCTGATCGTATTATGGCTTTGGAAGAAGTCGAAAGAAATGTTTTCTTTGTAAAGGAACTATATGTATATATATATATATATATATATATATATGTTTAAACCGACGTTCAGGAAGTTATTTCATTTATTTATTATATATATATTTTAAACGTGGAAGCATGAATTGGTTAGTCATTTATTTTACAATTTATAGACACACACGTAAGCTAGTTGGATTGATATCATCTTTGATTATTATTTTATTTTATTTTTCTTTTTGTCCAGCACCTCACGTGCACTTTATATATGTATGTATTATTATTTTTTTTTTTATAATAATTATTATATTATTATATTTAATTTGGCTCAAAATTTGTTTATCTCTTCTAACTTTTAAAATATAACGTTTTACAAAATTATAAAAATGCGAGTAGGACATGCTCATTTTTCTCTACATTTTAGCTTAAGTTTCGTTAAAAACGGAGAAAGATCAAATATAATATATTTTAATATTATTATTATTATTTAACCGACTTTTGACTAACTTAACGATTATTTAGACATTGATATTTCTAATAATTGTTTTATCCTACCTATTTGTTTAAACGAACTCTAAAAATTTTGAACGACTATTTCTACTTTTACACTCTCGAATAATCATATTTTATAAACTAACTTATTTTAATTATTAGACGAGACCTTATTATTCAATTAACCGTTTCTATTATTATATTTTTAAATAATAATATTTTAGTAATGAATACAAGTATTTTATTTATACCCATAAAACGAGATGTTACAACCAATGAGTTGACGATGCAAGGAAGCCTAAAATCGATGGTAACACAAAGATACTCAATCATAAATAAATTGTTTAAATCAAACAAAACAATATAAATTTGCATTGTCACAATAAGAACAATCCAAACAAATAAGTCCAAATGTAAAAATCAAATCTTTCTAACTAACCTAGATGCCCTGAAGCAATAGCGAAGAAACTAGGCTCTCAAGGTTGAAATCGGATTCATCATGGTTTATGTTGATTTGGATGATCAAATCTTCAGTCGGTGTTAATCAGAATCTCTAAGATGATTGGCGTTGTTCAAAAGTGCACAAAAACCTTGTAAAATCGCCCCCAAGGCTTGAAAAGTCAAAACCCCTAATTTTTTGACTAACCCCCCATTATATATGTCCAGCCATTGCAAGCCCAAAGCCCAAATCTTACAAGACTGTAAGCTACGGTCCCTAGACCGTAACCTACGGCCTCCTATGGACGATAAGCTACGACTTGCTTATGACCTTCTCAAAAAAGTCTCTATTTTACGAGCTTTTGATCATAGGCTACGGTCTGGCCTATAACTTTTCTCAAAATGCTCCAAAATGTCCAATCTTCATCATTTTCGTTAGTGGGAGCAAAAAAGGAAAAGATGAAAACATGGCTAAAAAAGTTAACTACTTAGTTAAAAAGAGTCAAAACGAGTCAGTTAAAATAAGTAAAAATGAGTTTGTTAAAAGGGATAGCAAGTTAAAACCCAAAGAATGCTATATACACTATAATCACATTCACATAGCTTGAATTGCTAGTTAGTTAAATTCATAAATTCAAAACAAATTTTCTTCATCTTCAACTACCAAGAATTCAATATGAAATAACTTGTAAATCAAGTGATTTCAAGACCTGGATTCTAAACATGGTCTAACAACAATAACAAAGTGGAAAAAACCATGGTTGTAAAAGTCGCGAGACGCTAGTCGGGCGGTGAGGTACTGCCTAGGGATTAATCGGGATTAATCGGCGCTAGGCGGATTGGAATTTTTATATGTAATTTTACAAATATATATTGTATACACACATCAATACCAATAATTTAATATAATACTTCAAATAATTTTAAAAAATATACTTAAATATACTAAAAAAAGTATTTTAAAGTGCAAACTTAAACACTGAGTTCAAAGTTTAGAGATAAATTTCGATGTTAACTGCCTGGATTCGATGTTTTAGAAACATATTAAAGATTTTTGGTTGAGAAATGTCTAAATAATCATGAAATTGGTCCCAAAAAAGTCAAAAAAAGTCAAAAAAAAGTGAAAAAAAATAAAAATCTGATTGGGCCGCCTAGGCCGCCTAGATCCCGCCTAGCGCCGCCTAGCGCCTAGGCACCGCCTAGGTCAAAAATTAGACAGTAGATAGGCGCCTAGCGCCTACGCCGATTTTTACAACACTGGAAAAAACCATAAATTTTAATTTGATTAGGGGCCAATTAATTAAATACAAGGGGGCCTCATGTTTTTTAGTTTAATTTATTAAGAGACTTGTATTAATAATTTTTTGAGTGGGGGACTTGCCACCCCCTCTACTCCTATTAAATTCGCCCCTTCACATTGGCTTACCAAATATCGATCATCTTCTCGTGCAATATGATATTTTAGCCTATATTATCATATAATTTGAAACTCATATTGTGTTATAGAGTTATGACCTTTGGCCTCAAAAATAACAATAGCATCATAAAACTTGCATAATCAATAAGACTTCAGCAAATGGGTTAAAAAAAGGCTTATAAAGGTTTATGGTTAAACACAGGTTTTAAAGACTAATATGTAAAAGCTCAAATTGGTGTTTAGAGTATAATAAAGGTTATATAATATAAATTGGAAAAGGTTTAAAAATACTTATAGTTTCATCATAATACCTTGATCATTTTCATATGCAATTTAGCTCATCTAAGAAGCGTTTAGCACCCGCAAGCAAATACTAAATTAACACAACACTTGCCTAAAAACTTCATCTTCGAGCTTGTTAACCTCAATAAGATATCTATTAAATTTTCCCTAACATACAAATATAAGCATGATTATGAACCCTTCCCTTGTTTATGTTTGCAAATAATCCAATGATTTACATTGAGAACTTAGGTTTTCCAAAAGCATTGAGCTTACTTGAGATTTTTTTAACAGTATATATCACCCTTATCCCCACACATGAAATTTACATTGTCCTAATGTATATTAAAGGTAGTTTACTATTTAAATGACCCACAAAATAAAATCACATAATCAGCAAATTGTTTCCACACTATCAAGTCACCAACAGTCTTAAGTTTTGTTCATATCACACCACATCACATAAAAATAGAGAGGAAAAAGATAAAACCCATGGACATAATCATCGTGTACAGACCCAATAAGCGAGTATGTCAATCATCATATAGCAGTTTAGTGTACGACTCACTAAATATGCTTCTAAAGAGTCTTCTTTGTAATGTTGTTGTATCAAATGGGTCCGTTGAGCTTGAGCTTGATGCACATGCTTCCTGTGTCTGTGGGTAGTGTGATAGCCATTATGGCAGGATGCTTTGGACCTCCTTGGCATTTGATATGTTATAACATATGGCGGGAGGTTTTCCCAGTCAGTTGGGAGAAGTTGAGCACTATATGGATAGCCGCTCTTATAATCAAGTTCATGCCAGATTTCTTCATTAAAAAGAAAAAGAAATTATGGTTTCTATACTCCTCCTGTGCATAAACCATGAACCATTTGTATGTCTGGTTCTTTGCAATCTCTTGGCTTTGTCAATCAAAGGCTAATCTCTCCGCCTCTATCCACCTCCAAACCCCTCTAGTCGGGCTTATGCCATCGAGTCGTAAACATATGAATAATATGAGGAATTGAGGATCCATAAATCCCTAAGGCAAATCATGTCATCTCTGACCCACTCACGGGCCCATCCTCATCCTCACTGTATGAGACATCATTTTTTTAGGACATCCAAAAAGTTCCTGTCGATCCTTAAACGATGCACACGTTCTTTTAATTCATAAGACCAATATGTTCCCCTAGCCAAAGATGTGAGTGTATAGGGAAAACGTCTAAATGTGTGATACACAGCTCCTATTGGCAACATATTTTCCTTCATTATCATTTTAGTTAGCGGGAGACAGTATGGGGTAATCTTTTTATCCTTTTTTCCCTTGAGTCCCATATACTCCACATGATCAGATGTATAGGGGATAAAATTGTAGAACCCCTCTTTAGATCATGAGGGGTTAGGACCTTGTATAATCTCATTGATACTCTATCATTGGTCATAGGTAGAATATTCTAGTTTAGAATCACAAGAAGAAACTTTGGAATAATTTTCAGATTCGCCCTTTTTAAGGGTTATCGTGCCACATCCATTCCATCCGGCACATCGATGAGTTCCCTAATCATGTTACCCCACTCCATTTCATTTGTGGTTTTCACCGCCAATTTCGCATCCAAGTGGTAGACGTTTGGTTCCCCGATTTCTGCCCTGGAGTCATATTTTGCCAGTCGCCTGAATTTAGCATAAGAAAGCATAATTGGTTTTCTATTCACCATACCTTTTAAGCATGTAGTTTCATGGGAACACACACCTACCACTAATAGAAATATCCTATAAAAATAGTTACAATAGCGGCATCGGATGAGCTCCATTCGAAGCATTGTACGGTAGGAAGTGTCGGTCGCCGATTTGTAGGGCCGAGGTAGGTGATAACCAAATCATTGGGCCTGAGCTTATACAGGAAAAGACTGATAAGATTGCTCATATTCAGCAAAAGCTACAAGCTACTAGAAGCTGTCAAAAAAGCTATGCAGACAAACGCCGAAAACTTTGGAATTCCAAGTGGGCAACAAAGTCACGTTGAAAGTGTCCCCTTAGAAAGGCATAGTTCTTTTTGGGGATAAAGGCAAGCTAGCACCAAGATACTTCAGACCATTTGAAGTGATTCAACGGATCAGTCCTATGGCGTTTAGACTCAGACTACCCGATGAACTCAGTGAAGTGCATAATGTGTTTCATGTATCTAATCTTAAGAAATGCTTAGCTGACGAGTCTTTGGTTATACTGATGTCCTATAGAGTGGTCTAAGAAAACGACTCTAAACACTAACCTAGACTTAACTTAAACACAACGAGTTATAATCGAAAATCCTAAACTAGACCACTACGACAGACAAGTGTACATATCGATTACAGAATAGCCAATGGAAGTCCGGATATCAAACCCACGAGACACTGACCTAACAAAACAAAATTAGAAAGTGATTAATAAAAGGAGTTTTGAATAAAAATGAAATTTTCTAAATTAACTAAACTAATTATCCTAATTGGTTTGGAAAATACAGTTTAACTAATATTAAACCTTAGCAATAAATTAACAAATTTATTAAAAAGACTAACACAAAACTTGTGGTAAAACCTTAACAAATAAGGAAAGCTCTACTTAGGTTGGATTACTGTTTGTGATGATTGAAAACTATTGACTTTGGTTGACACGATGGAACTAAGATCTTAAACAGCAAAATATTGATAACCTAATGGATTCTAGATCATTTACCATATGTAACCAACTAGGAAACCCTAATCTTGTAATACATACATTAGTTAGTTGGATCACCTCCCGGATTTTTCCAACAACACTTTTGTACTTTAACAGACAAGTCACATTCCTGATTTTCCCGTCCTAATACACCAAAGATGCAAGGAGTAATCTTAAGATGTCTAATTTGACACGAAATGACAATAAACAAAGACTTCCAAAAGAATATCCCTTCCGGGTAGTTACTAAGGAAACCTAATGCTAAAGATCACATGGCAAGTCTATCACCTTCTGGATTTCTAGACTTGGAAACATACAAAACCCTAAAAACATCAATTAAATCTTTTCCTATGGCCAGTGATATCAAACAAGCCACAAACTAGTCATAACACAAAATCAATGACCTAATACGCATCTAACACAGAAAGACATTCAATAAACACATATGGAACATGATATTAATTGATATAATCAAGATCAAGCATGCAAAACTCATCAAAATGACATCATAAGATCTGTTACAAAAGTGTTTTCCATCAATGTTCAAACCTACAGTCAATAACGACCAATAATCATTTCAAACAAGTACCCAAACCTAAGTAAAATCAAATATTTAGCCAACTAACATCATTTTCTGTCAAACGCAATTAAAAACAATAGATTAAAATGTACTAGAACTACTGCAAATGAAGAACTAATAAGAATTAACCAAAGTGTCTTCACAAAGAAACTAATCTCCTAGTAATCTCTAGGCATCCAAAGCTCCCAAAATGCTTCCAAGACCTTCAGAAATGCTCATGGGATCGAAAAATGGCCGAACATGCTCCTCATTGTGGCTAGAAAGATCTCTTTTATATATTTCGAATTAGGGTAAACTTTTTCAAGATTTTAAAGCCGTCGCGTACCGCCAATGCCCAAGATATAACTCTTGGCATACCGCAAAGGACAAAACAATCGGGGGCTCTCCGAAATCCTTGGCGTACCACCAAGGGTTCAAATCTTCTGCTTGGCATACCGCCAAGACTAACAAAACCTGAGAAATCTGTCTTTTTCTTCTATATTCACCCGGGGCTCGATTTTCTCGTGTTTTAGCCTCGATTTCTTCTCATTTCATTCGACAAACCTGCAAAAACCATAAAATGTAAAAAGAAACTAAAAATAACCTTAAACGACATATTTAGAAACTAAAATCGACTCAAATTCACATCAAAACTCGATGTGTTATTCAACACATCATATACCAATTGAGGAAAATCAATTATATGAACAATTACATTTCATCAAAGAATCTTTGGAGATTATGGTTTGTTAAGGTTCACTTGAATTCCAAGCGCGGCTCAGAATTTAATTGGGAGCGTGAGGACCACATGAGATTTAAATGCCCCCATTTGTTTACAGAGGAAGTCGTATGTGATAATGATGCTTAAATTTTTTTTCGAAATTTCTTTAACAAGGGGAGACTATGACAACCAGTACAACAACCGTACGACAATTATCCCTGTACGACTATCAGTTGTAAATTCTTGTACTTCTTCCCAGCTTATGTGATAAACTAATGTGAGAATTCAATGAGATAACTGGTTATGACAAACAAATGTGTGTACAAAACAACAAAATGACAATGGTTGCGAAAGACAAAACACCACGGTTGCATCACGAATCCTTCGATAACGAGGATCAGAAAACTGAAACAGAGAAGCCAATGAAAACCAGCACAATGATATCAAAATCTATGGACGTCTGTGAGAAAACCAAAGGTAAATGACAAGTATATACCATTACGTGAATACTAGACTAACAATATTTCTGTGTGGGTGAAAACTCGCACGAATATATCTGTGGGTTTAAAGTTCTGAATGATATCTTTTAATTAGATAACCAAATCAGAAAGTAAAATGATCATCGTGTTCGTACGGGTGACGATCTGTACGAATACGCGCGAGAGTTATACGTTCTGACGAAACGCTCAAATTAACGACCTCGAAACCATAAAAAACAAAATGAGAATTTAAATATATATTTGGAATCACAACCTAAAAAGATATATATAAAATTATTTTGCAAAACTTTTGGTATTTTAAAGTTATGTTTTATGACGACACGTTTAAGCAAAAACAGAACTAACCCGAACACGTGAACATTTAACCGGGCTATAAAAGCCTTCGTTTTCCTTTCCCCTCTCATTGAATGCAGCCACTTACCATCTCTCTATCTCTAAAATTTTGTAACTCTCTTTCTCTCTAAAATCCCATCTCCCATCTTCTTCTTTTCTTCACCATTTTTGAAGATCTTGGTAGCAAAACACTTTTCTAGCCCCACAATCACGGATTCAAGGTAGATTTGCACATCTCATTTTGGGTTTTAGCTCAAAACAATAACCCACCACTTCTCACTACATTTAAACACGTTTTCACAACCTCCTAAACCTGAAGCAAAAGAAATATGAACATTAAATGGACCTGCAACAACCTGAAACAACACTTGGCTGAAAGGGGAAGATGTGCTCTTTTGATATTGATAATGCCAATGAGGGCAATCATCGAACTTAGTAGGATCGAACATGTTGCCATTGCCTAAGGTTTCATCGCTAATGCTAATGTCGATGGCATCCATAGAATCAACCAAGTGTTGGTCGAAGTTAATAGGATCTAAGCATCCCTCATAATCGACAGATGGAGAAAATGGTTAAGTCTGGATCGACCTTATTAGTATCGATCACATGGAAAATTAAATTGGCCAAGTAACCATCGATACTAGTAGTATCGACGGTCTCCCCAAAAGAATATGCTAAGTGTTGGTTGAATCAATTAACATCGATGATAGCTATATTAGTTTATGGGGTTGTCAAATATACTAGTATCGATGGCTTTCAATTAATGGGTCAAGGGTTTGATTTGCTTATCAAGATCAAAGGTTATCATGGATAACCAAGGATATCGATACTAACTTGTTTAGGTGAGTCTCCATCAATATTATAAGTTCCATAAATATCCTAATACGATTAAGGTTAGGTTATAAAATATAAAGGTTTGGAGAAGATGTTCAAAACTTCATGCATGTTAGCATGCACGGACATGCAAGCATGAGAAAGAACATGGATTGCCACCTTTGCATGGTTCATTTTATAAAAAGGGTTTGGATACTTAAACTTATTTCAATTCTAACCTTATTTTAAATGTTCCAAACCCTAATCATAATGCTAACTCTACATAAAGGTTTGGAAACTTATGCATTATTCAAGTTAGAAACCTACACAAACACTGGATTTTCAAATACAGACTAAAAGAAAATACGCTTGACGCAATGAACATATCACAGAATGTTGACACCTAAATCAAATGAATAACATGGCTTGAATTACATCATAACCAAAGCGAAGGACACCTTCATTCTAAAAACAAGTCAACCATTAAACACCAACAGGTGAGTTCATTGTCCCTTTTCAATTGTTTTTGTTTTACAAACTGCGGGGCTGAGAAACATGCCACTTATTTTCTTATGATTATAACATGTTTCTGTTCGCAAATGTTATCATTGATCAATACTTTTATGCAGGGATTTGCACACAGATTTGGAAATACTTAGAATACTTGCAACTTGTATACATACTTACAATACTTACATTTCATATTCCATACTCACAATACTTACATTTCATATTCCATACCCACAGTACTTACAACACATATTCAATACTTACAACTCATTGTTTGGGAACACAAGGTTAGGATTAGTTGGAAATCATTGTACCTGTGCACATGGTATTTTCAAGATACTTATACACTTAATGTAGTAGACGGTTGGCCTCGTGTTGACTTGGTGTCAACCCCTCTAGCCATTCAGTGCATCATGTTGTCACGTCACAAGGTTTTTTAAGTGTCGTTGGAACTATAGACTTTGGATCCCTCGTGGTGGCCCAAAAGGCAACCCCCACAAGATCCTATAGTTACAAACCGTCGTTGAACATTACTCTCAAGAACTTGATTGTATGGGGGGTACTATTAATCATCATACTGGCTTTTACCTAACCCCTCTGATTGATAAGTCACCCACGGTCGTTAACTCATTAACATTGACTTTCAGAAGCTGAGAAGTTGAAGGCAGGATGAAAACCTAAATTTCAATTAAAGACAAAGACGTGTCATGTCATGTCATGTCAAGTGTGTGGTGGGTGTAGGACCTCAGAATGCGTCGGTTCCACCCATAATATGCTCGGTGATCCCCTGAATAGTGCGGAATCCTATTCAGAGGTTATCCAATCGAAACAATCGCACCCCGTGATCAACCGACGACCTATAATAAACTTTAGTGAAGGAGCGACCAATCACGGGCTAAATCTCCAAATTGGAGGCAGAGGAGGCGCACTGAAACCTTGGCGATTCTGTGAATGATGAGAGGTCTGTCAAACATTTTGTTTGTAGGGTATATATAGTCTATGGTCAGTCGTACGAATGAGTCACAAGAATGAACCATATGGACGAATTACCCTAGAGGAATGAGCTTCTCATACGAATGAGTCATGCTAATGACTCATTCGTCTGAGACAGATATTCGCTAGGTTCTCTTCATGCGAATGGACTCATTCTCATGAGCCATTCCCATGAATGGTCAACAATTAACCAACTTTAAGCTTAAGTGTTATAAACACAACCAATTCACAAATAGAACATGTATTAATTGATAAAATATACTTTATATAATCACAGAAGACTATTACAATGAACTAGGGACAAACGATGCATCTAGATACTCCCCCTTGGACCTAACTCTATACATTTAAGTTTAAGTGGTTGTTTGGTTGGGTCTGAATTATTAAGTGTTGAATGGTTAAGATGTCTGAATGGCTAAGAGGGTTTGAACTATTAAGTGTTGAACTGATTAAGACCGTTTGGTTGCACATCTGAATGCTGAATGGTAAGTTTGGTATTGGTGTTGAATGGTTAAGTGTGGTATTGATGCTGAATGGTTAAGTGCTAAACTGAATAATTAAGAGGTTAATTTTTTCAAATCAAATGCGCTGAATGGTAAAGTACTGAATGGTTAAGTGCTAAATGGTTCTATTAAGAGGTAAAGAAACAACCCCTAAGTGTTCAAAAATTTATGCGATAAAGCTTTCCAGTCAGAGCTGACAGAAATATCAAAAGCAATGCATAGCCGGATGACTCTCATATACTGCAGTGCCTGCTTCATGTCTTCAAGATCAAAAATGATATGTCATCTGTGTAATGCTTTGACATCTTTGCTCGACAGATTTGTCAGCCACATAGGATCAAACACACTTATAGTGTCCCACTTATCTTCCTTGCAAAGAACAATCACAGCTTTAGCAATTCTACCATCATAATACCACCATCAGAAGCAACTTGAAAAGTCTTGAGGCATTTTCCTCAAGGGAATCTTCTTAATGACTTTTGGAGGCAACCACTTTAGGATAACTTTGTGTTTTCTTGACTAGGCATCAATTTCTGTTAGAAAATAATAACCTGGCTGCTATGGCTTGAAGTTCACCCATCTCTTTTGATACTCAAACTTGATTTTCCAAGCAAACCAAGAGGATAACCCTGATGTCTCACTGAATGCATGTACACACGCCAATTGATTATTCATGCAGGAATCTGAAAAACTGAAATCCCCTTTCTCTTTTCACCCCCTAACAACGTAGATCATCAAAGTACGCCCAACTCAAGTTACCACCTCCAAATTCGTATCCTTTAGTTCTAATAGACTTTAGTGTATGGAGTTGGCGGGGAAGGAATTCTGCTTTTCTTCAAAATTGCCCAGTAAGCAACCCATTCTTCCTTTCGTTGTTGAAGGATCTCGGTAGGAGATTCACTACCACTGACCTTCTTGTCTATCTTTTGATTTAGTTCCTCCTCGGAATGTAGACTAAACAAGTCAGCAAATCTAAGAAGTTCCTCTTCTGCATATGTATACTTTATAGGTTTTTCTTCATCCGAATCCTCTAAGATGACCTCATTGATATCATCAAAGTTCTCTAGAGTGGGGGAATCAGACGAAGAAATAGCATTGTCATGCATGACAATGTCATTGGGATTTAGCCTAAAGACTTCAGCTATCTGTTCTTTGGTGAGACAATGGATAATCTCCCCTTCCTCCTTATCGTAGCTAACTGAATGTTGTATAATGCCTTGAGCATGTAAGATCATTGTAAGAGTGTCATATAAACGAAGTCTCAAAGGCAAAGCCTTGACTTCTTTAGTAGCTTTTCCTTCTTCTGTTGGTTTGGAGGATGACTCAGGAGCTTTGTCTTGATTCTTATTTCTTCTTAGCTCACTGTTGGTGAGTTGCCCTACGGTACTAGTAGCACCTGCAGTGGCATACCCAGCTCCATCATCGTCGTCTCCATCGGACTTATCCGATCCATCATAATCCATTTGTTCTTCATTAGAATCATCTTCGTCTTCGCCATCGTCATCATCTGAATCATCGAAAGCAGGTTTGGATCCCTCAATCCTTGGTGTTAAGTCTTTAAGTCCCTTATTCGCCTTAGATAAACACTAGTTCTCAGACTTGAAGCTGAGTATTCGGTCTTCATGACCTTAGACTGTGAGGTTGACTTGCTTGTGTTCATCAGCAGATTTAAGCAGTCTTTCTTCCAAATCAGTGTTTCTTACCCAAAAATTTGCCATTGATATGCCGATTCCAACAGCAGAGCATCCTAATCATTGAATCTCTAAGTAAGTTGTGCAATGGCTTGGTCTTGTTGATGATTCCTCTCCATTAATCTAAGAACCAAACTGTTCAATGTGCTGACTTGTTTGGCTATTGAAACAGTTGACATCAAAGCTTCATTGCGTGAGATGGAAGGACCGGCAGAGGCAACGGTATATACAACAGCTTGAATAGAGGAGGTCTGAGACATAGCAGTAGTATGACATGTCAAAACAGTCCCAGACCTGGATAGTGAAGAAAGGAGGACTGTTGCAACTGATAAAACAATGATTGCTGCTACAGACACCGATTATGTCTTCATCTTCAGAACAAACCTTGTCCTCGTCTTCTTGGCGGTTGGGGAGGATGTCTGAGCTGCAGCATCAATAGAGTTGGGAAGGGGAGCTATAGCAAACTCAGGTATGAAGTTAGGGTCCTTGGTTTCCTCACTCCTTGATGTCTGCTACGTTGGCATCTTAATTGTCCAAATTTCCCTTATGCCAACCATTATCCTTTCAAACTCATCCTCAGTCTTCTCAGAGTCTGAATCAACAGTAAAAGAATCAACATCAACATCAACATTCACATTGTCAATGTTGGGATGCTCCTCCTCAGGAGTAGTAGAAGAAACAGGCACACTGATCTCAACAGAAGTAGATATTGTGGCGGTAGTAGAAGTAGGAGCACCCATTTCCTGATCACCATCACCATCAACATCACCATCCTCATCATCTTCATCTTCATCTTCATCATCATCAGGAACAATGATTTCACCTTTCTCTGATCTGGAGTAGTCGTGCCTCCACCACCTCTGTAAAGGTGCAACGTAATCAGGATGAAGGAGGTTAGAGGTGCACACAAAAACTGTGACAATCCAGCAATTACGGGTTAACACCGTTAATCGGAAAATAACAGAAACGATACGAAAATTGCACTATATTAAATTAGAAGGATTAAACTTACACAAAATAAGTTTATAAAACATTTAAATTATAAGAATAAATGTTAAAATTATATAGAATGTTCAATATTGACTATTAAAGTCAAAATTCGAGTTGTTTATCAATTGAAATTCGAATTTCATGTTAAAAACAAGTTATGAAACGAATTAATCACTCAAATAACTCACACTGATGATTATCAACCGTTATTATCAATTATTAACCTATTAATGATCAAATCAAACGAAATAATGAACCAAAAAGCGAAACCGTCACTAAGTCACTATCAAATTCACAAAATTCGATCACATTTCACGCAATTCAACTCCTAGAAGCTTTAGTCAGCACCTTTAGAGTCTTTTTCACACAAAAAATCAAAGCAAGAATCCGCGGGAAGAATATTTAGATCAAGGCTTGGCCGAAATCAAACCTAATAGTCGAACTACACCAAATCGACATCAAACCGGGTAAAAATTCGTTCCTACACAACCTAAATGGGTCAACTAAGCATAGCCCCATGATAATTTGTGGTTCTAACATCGAATTTTATGATTTCGAATCCTAGGGTTCCTGATGAAAAACGTTTTGGGGGTTCTTAACAGAATAAGTTCTAAAATCAAATTAATTTATATTAACAGTTTCGAAATACCTTCTTAAACGAAAACCACATGTCAATTTAATGTTACAACAACGAATTGTACAAGATCGAGTTCTAGGGTTCATTTTACATTATGTTTTGGGGGTTTTAATTCAAATGAGTTTGATAATCGAATTAGACTACACAGAGAGGTTCGGAATCTATCATGTAATAAAAACCTTTTGCTAATTTTGAGTTTTAACTTCGAATTGTATGAATTAAATAATTAGGGTTTTTTGGTTAAAGCTATTTGGGGTTTTTAATCCAAACGAACTTGGAATTCTGATTAAATCACACAGAAAGCTTCGAAATATAGTAGTAAATGAAAACCCTATGAATTTAAAGTCTAACATTATCGAATTTCACGAAACTGGATCGTAGGACAATGGGGTTAAGGTAGAACCTAGGTAGGTTCATAAAAACGGGTGGTTTGATCAAAATAATCAAATTAAACTCATTGTTTGACCCGGTTAGATTCCAGGAACAAAACCCCTATGATTTTGGGATCGATAGGGTTTGAATTTCGGGTCAATTGGGTTCCAATAGGGTTTGGTCAAGTGAACCAAAGGGAATCAACTTATTTAGAGTTAAAAGGATTAATTTTGGTGGGCTATTGCAAAATATGAACCAAATGAACTGGTTTGGGCTTGGGCGGTGTGTTTGGGAGGTTGCGGGTTCGAATCCGTGCCGCTGCTGGTTTTTGAACAAAAATCTGATTTTTGTTTTTATCATAACTTCCTCATTTCAAACCCGATTTATTCCGTTTGAATTGCGTCGGAACCAGAATTTAATTCTGAACAAATTAGAATGATAAAATTTACATTTTGACCCGAAAACCTAATCGCGTATAATTACTTGTATTTAAACATAATCGTATATGTTCATACAATTTGAACAAACGAATTCAAAGTCACGCACACTTTTGTATCTGTGTTTCAAACAAACTAACATACGTGTGTTGATACGTATATGATTAAAAACACGATCTGACATTTCGAATAACACAATGTTGTTATTATAACACAAATTATTTGTAGAAGATTATCTACCCGATTTTTCAAACATTTGGTTATTCTACTTGCATACTAAGGTGCGTACACGACCCCGTTTTACTTTTACTGTTTTGGGGGAGAAAACATGTGCAAACAAACACTTTTAGATACATATCACTTGCATGAGTTAGCTATTTACGATAAGTGCGAACATAGCATTGCAAGTCCTTACATATCGAACCGTTTAGTTTGCCGTAGTGCAAAGCGTGGTAGTTGGAGATAGATCTATTGAGTTTGACAAACCTCGCTTGGTAGATTGTAGGTCTACACAAGTGTTTAACTAGACAACTCAAACATTACTATTGTTTGTGCTAGAAAATAGTGGATAGGCAACCAACATTCTAACAGTCAGCTTCGGTGTCGACCGCTTATGTGAATAGTACAATGACTAGCTGTAACATTTGTGCATTTAGTCATGGTAGTCGTAAACAGTGTTAGAGCAGTGTGTGTCAATGTCCAGTGAATCAATGTGAATCATGTGTTCATTATGTGCTTGTGTGTTAGAATCATTTTTATTCAGGAACAAGTATGTATTACTTATTTACAGTCGAGTTCACTGGGCAAGAACAGTATCTTGTTATATCGAAACAGTGGTGGGCAGCGAGAGTGAGCCCTATATATATACTGCGTTCGGTGTAACAGGATAGTGTTAGTGCGTAGTGTTGAGACGAATATTATAACAATTAATTAATTCAACAAGAATCGTAATCGTAAGCGAGACTGAGTATAGTTATGGGTGACGATCCATAATAATACGAATGTTGAACTTATAATTATGATTAAACGACTTTAAATAATTAATACGATCGGAAAACGTACGCGATTGCGGGTATACACGTAATTGTGAGTGTTTAACGATCTGTCAACACACGAAGAGTAAAAATAATTAAATTAATTATTTTATATTTTTACAATTTTGAAAAGCATCATTTTAATGAGTTTAACAACTCTTTTTATTTAAAACCGCGTAAAATACGCGTTACGTGCCGGGAACGCGAGCCGAGCGACCGAAACGAACCCGAATACCACGCGGACTATAAAAGCCTTGAACAAGGCTTAAATGCTCATTTATGTCACCAACAACCCTTTCTCTCTCTACAATTCGTCTCCCACCTCTCTCTAAAAACCCACAACTTTAAACGTTCGTAACTCGCTCGTTTCTTGACGAAATTCGGTGTTCTTGGTATCCACGCGAAGCCCTCGACATCCTCTACACGAAAGTACAAGAATTTTGCAGATTCATCCAGCCAAAAACGAGGTATGAGCCAAGGAAGTTGCGGGAATTAGGGTTTTTGTGCGTGGGTTTGTGAAACACACACATAACCGGTTCTCTTGCATCATTTTCTGATTTTCGCACATGTAGTAACCTTCTTTGAGATTAGAATGACCTAGATCGTGACTTAGAGATGAAGATTCGATGAAGGGAGGTTGCAGATGAACATGTTCGCTGGTGAGCATGAAGCCGAACCCATTAGGGTTTCCTGGCCGAACCCTTGAGCACATAGCGAAGCACAGCGAACCTTTCTGGTTCGTTGGGTTACTAGCCGAACCCTAGGGGTTCTCACGAGCCCTTGCCGAACCAGCTCTCTCACGAACCATCATCTGTCTTCTCAGTCGAACCTTCGTGGGCATGAGCACCTTCAACGAACCCTTGGATGTCCATCTCAGTTAACCACAACGAACCTTAGGGTTGTACTTGAACCCAACCTGGTTCACGAACCCTCGGCCATCCAGTTTCATTAGCCGACCCCTCCATGCCGAACCATGTGTGATACCACAGACGAACCCCTATGTGACCAGCGAACCCTCGAATTTGCCGAGTCTTCCTACTGAGCCACGAACTAATGGGAAATGAATCTTGTTGCGTGCTAGTCTCGCGAACCCTAAGTGGGTCATGAACCATTCTCAGAATGGCGAACCCATGCATAGGTTGCATGGGCGAACCTTGGGCCAAAATCATGAAAGGTTCGCTGCCAAAGGGTTGGGTCGAGACCCAATATGTGATTTTCTTATTACTTCTTGGCCCAATCGATTTGTTTACCTTGGCTCACATTAAAACGAGTTCAATTCCATCCCCTCGGCCCAAAACAATTCTCCTTGGCCCATGTTAGTTCCTTTGATTCACATTGTGGTTTTCGACCCATTAAGAGTTGTAAGTTGGCCCAATTTGGTCTTTGGCATGTTACATAGTCCATTAACAAGTTGGTAGGCCCAACAGCACATGCAATTGGCCCATGGTTGATCTAAGTGGGCCATGACCTATGTTAAGCCCTCATGGTTGATGGGCTTAAGGCCCAATCGTGTTGGCTTCAACTTATGATATTTGTAAGTTGATCACGAATAGGTTAAGTGGTAACTTAACATAATCGAGAGATCAATTCACAATCACTAGACCTAAAACAATTGGAACATCTTATCGCAATACATGTTAATCAATGGCTATCAAGTTCACAAACATTTATCAGTTTATGCATAAGATTATGCACAAAAGAACATTTCATAAGTTTCATTGACCCATGATCATTCAATTGATTCAAATCATAACATTCAAGTTTTCACAACAATTATAATCATGATCAAGTAATCAAGTGTTAGTCAATTTCAAGAGAACACAAGTCAATCAATGAATCAAAGTCTATACAATCATAAATCCTATATCTTATGTATGATTACAATGTTATAGGAAACAATTAAAAGTCCTGTTTGCTACTTGCTATCTGTTTTAGTTCAGAGTCTACTGCAGACAGGTGAGAACATTAGCCCCTCTTTTACTGTTTTATAACTGTTTTGGGGTGGAACACGTGATCAACACCGCTATTTCAATCTTGTTTCATTACACAGGTTATGTGTATTCATAAAAATTACAGGTTCATCTTACGAATCCAAGGGATTCATCAACTGTTTAAGGAAATTGTCAACCGTTTTAAAAGAAGTATTCACTATTAAACTCTTATTACTAAAAAAGGATTTTATAATGACTCTTTGAAATGTTTTATAACAGGTTTATTCAAATGTTCTTATAAAGGATAAACACATTTAAATAAATGATTTCATAAACTCTCTTTTGTTATAAACCTTGTTGTTACACAAGGTCACTATATCATGGTATTCAAATCAAGTGGTTCATTTTGTGGTATTCAAATCAAGTGGTTCATTTTGTGGTATTCAAATCAAGTGGTTCATTTCATGGTATTCAAATCAAAGGGTTCACATCATGGTAATCAAATCAAGGGATTCATTTCATGTTACTTAAACAAAGGATTTAATTCGTGGAATTAAATCTAGGTTTCAAGTCATGTTTTCAAATAAGACATTAACACATCCGGTTAAAGTAAGGTTCAGAAAACATGGTGTCCATTGTTGTAAACAAACTTGTAAAAGCATCAAGCATCATATTCATTAGCGTTAGTACTGGGTGATCACAACAAGGGAAAGCGGACACATTGGTTCTTATCCAGGATGGAGTTAGCTTTTAAATTTGTTTTAAAAGCTAACTGCAGGTCTGGTGTCATATGGTTTTCAAAATTGCTATACATAATCTAACTCCAAACGTGGTTTGGGACTTGATATTATATGTTGGCTCTTGTGTGAACAGTGATTGGACTGTTTACACTCATTTTCTTACTTGATGTTAGTTTGGGCTGCAGCTTATCCGTGTGAATCTTATGTTGCTTTAACTTACCTATGTCTTATATCATATACTCATGTTTACAAATGTTAAACCTATTGTTCTCACCAACTACGTCTGTAGTTGACAGTTACTTTTCACGTGTTTCAGGTAATCAGGTTTAAGGCATTTTCAGAGACAACTAAGGAGACCATTCTAAGATATAACAAGATGAAGAAACATGCTAGGATGGAATAGAAACTCACTAAATCCTAAATGTTTAATTGTCTTGTTTGAAGTCTTATTTTGTAACTATATTTTGGGTCTGTAGTTGTCTTTCATTTGATAGATAGTTGTCTGTAACTAAACAATTGTCTTAACATTATGAAACATAGTAATCCGTTGAGGTTGTTCTTATTCAATACTTGTGCATGATTCAACTGTTCATACGTCACCGCGCCGTGGATTCCGCACGCGGCGCAGGGGTGTGACAGGTTGGTATCAGAGCCAAGGTTGTAGAGAACTAGGAAAAACCCAATGTTTAATGACCTAGACTATAACCTAAGCTACCCAATAGGACTAAGTGCTATAGGCTTGAGGATACTTAGGATCTAAGTAACTTAAGTGAGCATTAAGTCTACATCAAGCTTGAAAGATCTTAGGGACATTTTTCTAAGATTAGACATCGAGTCAAGGAATTTGAATCGGAATTCTATAATTTTAGAAACCGAATTAAATTTCTCACACATATGCATTTAAGGATTTCAGAGGCAAGGATCTGTATTCTTAGTACCCTTGATCTGAAATTCTCACGCAGAGATCATTATAGAAATTCGGAAGCAAAGATATGTATTATCAGTATCTTTGATATGAATTTCTTGTCATATTCATTATAGGATTTAGAGGCAAAGATTGGTATCTTTGATCTAAAGTCCTTGTCATATTCATTATAGGATTTAGAGGCAAAGATTGGTATCTTTGATCTAAAGTCCTTGTCATATTCATTATAGGATTTAGAGGCAAAGATTGGTATCTTTGATCTAAAGTCCTTGTCATATTCATTATAGGAATTCAAAGGTCAAGATCTATTAATTTAGAATCTTGATTTGAAATCCTTGTCATATTCATTATAGGAATTCAAAGGTCAAGATCTATTAATTTAGAATCTTGATTTGAAATCCTTGTCATATTCATTATAGGAATTCAAAGGTTAAGAGCTATTAATTTAGAATCTTGATTTGAAATCCTTGTCATGTTATCATTATCAGGTGTTCATTATCATAGGAACTTTGTAACTTAGAATCTGTGTAACAGTATTCTTTAGTTGAAGTTCTCACAGGAGATCATTATACTCGATACTGTAGGTATTGAGAACCTAGGTTAATTAACCTAGGACACACATGCTAAAATCTAAGGTTTTAATTTCAAGTAAATTAAGAACCATGGTTTACATAATCATAAACATATTCTGAGAACAGGAGACAGACGTGAATCAATCATAATCAATCACAGTTGGAATCTTAACTCCAAATACGAACGGCGGATTAACGCTGACGTGTTGCGGTAAGTGGTGGGTCGGTGAGAGCTTACCCTATATATAAGCTTATCTTGATATGTCAGGGGGAATCCGGCGTTCATATTTGAAGTGAGGATTCGGGATCAACTGGAATCATTGAACATTAGTCAAACACATGGGATACAAACAGTTGGGATACAATCATTGGTGAATCAAATCATAGTGCAATTCAAACTTGTATGAACCAAGCATTATGGTGAATCAATCAAGTTGTGAACATTCTTTAAATGTAAACCTTAAGTGAAATTCTTAAGTGATTACATCATTAGTACTTACTAACATATTTTAACAAGAAAAATGTAGAGCACACGTATGGTTTAGTTCTACATGTTAACATTGTTAGTAGGTGCACGCAAAACATAATCATAGTTCAATCATGGATTCAATCATAGTTCAAGTTGATCAAAGATCATGGGATTCTTAATCAATGGAACATACTTGCAAATCAGTACAAACGTGTTGCCAAATGCTAGCAAGGGCATGATCGTGGTATATCGAAACGGTGGTGGGCAGCGAGAGTGAGCCCTATATATAAGCTATTTTCGGTATATCGGGAAAGTGTCAGTGTGTAGGTTTGGTGGAGAGATCATGGAACATCGTACATATTCACATGATAAGTATGCAAATAAGTTGATAACTTATACGTGTACTGGATCATATTACAATTGAATGATAATACTAGTAGTATGGATATATTACTGACCTTATCATGAAAATTCAATTGTATCCTTCCTCATTACTGACCCGCTTGTGGCTTCTATTCGTAGAATGCCTCCTCGACGTGACCCTAATGCTGGGGACTCGACAAGTGGTAATGATGATGAGATCAACAAGATTGCCCGGGCTATCGCGGTTCATATGCGGGATGTGATCCCGGGGATGGTCACTGATATCACCCAGAATCTTCGGGGAAGTACCAGTGATTCCGCACACAACTCAAATGCCACTAACGCTGGAACTGCTAACTTTAATTTCAAGCAGTTCAACGATGCTAAGCCTCCTAAGTACTCTGGTACTGAAGGAGCTACTGGCCTACTGCAATGGCTAGAAAGCATTGAAGACATTCTGAACTTCACTGGATGTCCTGAGAATCTGAAGGTCAAGATGGCCTCAAGCGCTTTTCATAAAGGCGCACTCACCTGGTGGAATTCTGAGAAGAACACCAGAGGGCGTGAAGTTGCTTTAGCTTTACCGTGGGACGGTTTCAAGAACTTACTCGTGGAGAAGTTTTGTCCACGTCATGAACTGAAGAAACTGGAGGTAGAGATGTGGAATCTGGTGCAAGACAGTGGTGAAAACGCCAAATATACAACTCGTTTCCATGAGTTGTGCATTCTGGTACCCCATTTGGTTACTCCTCTATCCCGTAGGATAGAGAAGTACATTGAAGGTCTACCCTTAGTAGTCAGGGGAACGGTCATGGGTAATAACCCTACTACTTTGGAGGCAGCGATTCAACTTGGTGCTACTCTTACTGAAGAGTATGTGAAGTCTGGAGTGCTCACCCGAAAGGGATTCAAGAGAGCACAGGTTGAAGAAGGCAAGAAGCCTGAACAGCACCATCACAAGAAGAAGAAGCAAAAGACAATCAAGAACTTTGCAGCGTTGACTGCAGCTGTACCTACTCATGCTACACCTATTACTGCTATGCCACAACCTGCTAATACCAGAAAGCCTTATACTGGTCCTCTTCCACTTTGCACCAAATGCCAGTATCATCATCTACCCAACACTCCATGCAAAAAATGTCTCAAATGTGGGCGTATGGGACACTTGGCGGCTACATGCCGATCTGCTCATCTTGCTGCTGCAACAACTGCTACCACTACCACTACTGCTCCAGGTGGAAGAGCCTGTTATAATTGTGGAGCAGAGGGACACTTCAGAAATCAGTGTCCAAAACTCAAAAACACTACTGCTGCTGCTCGTGCTTTTGTTATTGGAACTGCTGAAGCACGTGAGGATCCGGCAGTCATCACGGGTACATTTCTTATCAATGATCACTATGTTCCTGTCATATTTGATACTGGTGCTGATAAAAGTTTTATCTCTGCTCATACTGCTTCTGTGCTTAATATGCAACTATCTATACTTACTGCTCCCTATACAGTAGAAGTAGCGAATGGTAAGACTATAGTTGTAGATTCCATTATCCATGGTTGTGAATTAAGATTGAACGACCATTCTTTCCTCATCGATCTTATTCCTATGACGCTTGGAAGTTTCGAAGTCGTGATAGGAATGGATTGGTTATCCAAAAACAATGCTGAAATCGTATGCTCTGAGAAACTTATTCGAATTCCCCTACCGTCCGGCGAAACGATGATAGTCTAAGGCGAGAAACCATGCCGCGGGTTGAAGATTGTATCGTGCATCAAGGCGAGGAAGTACTTGAAGAAGAAATATTATGCTTTCCTAGCCCACGTAGTGGAAAAGAAACCTGAAAAGAAAGCAGTTGGAGATGTCCCAGTTATCAAAGATTATCCAGACGTATTTCCAGAAGACTTGCCTGGACTACCACCAGTCCGACAAGTGGAGTTTAGAATTGATCTCGTTCCTGGAGCAAACCCAGTGGCGAAGTCACCGTATCGATTAGCACCGTCTGAGATGCAGGAACTATCTAGTCAGCTTCAAGAACTTTTAGACAAAGGTTTCATAAGACCGAGTTTCTCTCCATGGGGAGCTCCGGTTCTCTTTGTCAAAAAGAAAGACGGTTCATTTCGTATGTGTATCGATTATCGTGAGCTGAACAAGTTGACAATCAAGAATAGATATCCTCTGCCCAGGATCGATGATCTGTTTGATCAATTACAGGGAGCAACTTGCTTCTCTAAGATTGATTTACGATCCGGGTATTATCAGTTAAGAGTAAATGATGAGGATATACCAAAGACTGCATTTAGGACTCGATATGCTGACCAATGCACCCGCAGTGTTCATGGACTTGATGAACCGAGTCTGCAGGCCATACTTGGATCAGTTTGTTATTGTCTTCATTGACGATATATTGATTTATTCCAAGTCAGAACAAGAGCACGAGGATCATTTGAAGAAAGTCTTAGAGTTACTAAGAACTGAACAACTATATGCTAAATTCTCAAAATGTGAGTTTTGGCTAAAGGAAGTTCACTTCTTAGGACATGTCATCAACAGGGATGGAATACATGTAGATCCAGCAAAGATTGAGGCGATTAAGAACTGGACTACTCCATCTACTCCAACAGAGATTCGTTCGTTTCTGGGTCTGGCGGGCTATTACAGGAGATTCATTGCGAATTTCTCTAAGATTGCCTTGCCACTTACCACTTTGACTCTGAAAAGTCAAGCGTTTATATGGGGACAGAAACAGGAAGATGCATTTCAACTTCTTAAACAGAAGTTATGCAACTCCCATATCCTTAGTCTTCCAGAAGGCAGTGATGATTTCATTGTCTACTGCGATGCTTCAAACCTTGGTCTCGGTTGTGTACTTATGCAACGGGATAAGGTCATTGCGTATGCTTCAAGACAACTTAAGGTTCATGAGAAGAATTATACTACTCATGATCTTGAGTTAGGGGCTGTGGTATTTGCCTTGAAGATTTGGAGACACTACCTGTACGGTACTAAATGTGTCATCTATACAGACCACAAGAGCCTGCAACACATTCTCAATCAGAAAGAACTCAACATGAGACAACGACGTTGGGTTGAGCTTCTAACTGATTACGACTGTGAGATTCGTTACCATCCGGGTAAAGCCAATGTGGTGGCGGATGCTCTTAGTCGCAAGGAACCAGTCAAACCAATTCGTGTAAGAGCCATGGAGATCAACACACAGCCAAACTTGAAAGACTTGATTTATATTGCACAACAGCAAGTAGTAACAGATAATCAACTCAAGACAGACTTGGATTGTGGCATTGAGAAGAAACTAGAACCTCGATCTGATGGGTTGTTATATCTCAATGGCCGCATTTGGATTCCAAAGTCTGAAGAATTGCGCACGCTCATCTGTGATGAGGCCCATAAGTCGCGATACTCAGTTCATCCTGGAGCCGACAAGATGTATCAAGACTTGAGGACATCTTACTGGTGGCCAGGGATGAAGAAAGACATAGCACTGTACGTGGGAAAGTGTCTTACATGTTCAAAAGTCAAAGCAGAACATCAAAAGCCTTCGGGACTTCTGCAGCAACCTGAAATTCCTCAATGGAAATGGGAGCAAATCTCCATGGATTTCATAACCAAGTTGCCGAGAACTCCGAGAGGTTTCGATTCGATTTGGGTGATCGTTGATCGACTCACCAAATCTGCTCATTTTCTCCCTATCCGAGAGGATTACAAGATGGAGAAGTTATCCACATTGTACATCAACGAAATCATTGCACGTCATGGTACTCCAACATCAATCATATCAGATCGTGATAGTCGTTTCACTTTTCGCTTTTGGCAATCATTGCAAAAGGCTTTGGGAACGCGTGTTAATCTTAGCACGGCATATCATCCCCAAACCGACGGCCAAAGCGAGAGGACTATCCAAACACTTGAGGACATGCTTCGTTCTTGTGTCATTGACTTCGGGGGAAGTTGGGACACTCACCTTCCACTCATTGAGTTTTCATATAACAATAGCTACCATACAAGCATTCAATGTGCACCATTCGAAGCTTTATATGGTAGAAAGTGCCGATCACCGGTCTGCTGGACCGAGGTTGGTGACTCACAGGTCGTAGGACCAGAACTCATTCAGGAAACATCAGACAAAATCACAATCATTCAATCACGACTTAAGGCCGCACGAGATCGGCAAAAGAGTTATGCTGATCGACGTCGGAAACCGCTTGAGTTTCAAGTCGGTGACCGAGTCTTACTCAAGGTTTCTCCCTGGAAAGGCGTTGTCCGATTCGGGAAGAAAGGGAAACTTGCACCAAGGTACGTTGGACCTTTTGAGATCCTGGAACGGATTGGTCCCGTAGCCTACAAACTCAAACTTCCAGTGGAGCTAAGCAATGTTCACGATACTTTTCATGTATCGAATCTTAAGAAATGCTTGGCGGATCATGATGTTCAGATTCCACTGGAAGACATTCAGATTCAGAACAACATGCAATTCATAGAACGTCCAGTTGAAATCATGGATCATGGGGTCAAGAAACTTAAACGCAGCCGTATCCCGATCGTAAAGGTACGATGGGAGGGCAAACGCGGTGCTGAGTTCACCTGGGAACGTGAAGACCAGATGAAGCTTAAGTACCCTCATCTTTTTACAGTATCTTCGGCTAGTTAATTTCGGGACGAAATTCCCTTAACTAGGGGAGACTGTAACATTTGTGCATTTAGTCATGGTAGTCGTAAACAGTGTTAGAGCAGTGTGTGTCAATGTCCAGTGAATCAATGTGAATCATGTGTTCATTATGTGCTTGTGTGTTAGAATCATTTTTATTCAGGAACAAGTATGTATTACTTATTTACAGTCGAGTTCACTGGGCAAGAACAGTATCTTGTTATATCGAAACAGTGGTGGGCAGCGAGAGTGAGCCCTATATATATACTGCGTTCGGTGTAACAGGATAGTGTTAGTGCGTAGTGTTGAGACGAATATTATAACAATTAATTAATTCAACAAGAATCGTAATCGTAAGCGAGACTGAGTATAGTTATGGGTGACGATCCATAATAATACGAATGTTGAACTTATAATTATGATTAAACGACTTTAAATAATTAATACGATCGGAAAACGTACGCGATTGCGGGTATACACGTAATTGTGAGTGTTTAACGATCTGTCAACACACGAAGAGTAAAAATAATTAAATTAATTATTTTATATTTTTACAATTTTGAAACTCATCATTTTAATGAGTTTAACAACTCTTTTTATTTAAAACCGCGTAAAATACGCGTTACGTGCCGGGAACGCGAGCCGAGCGACCGAAACGAACCCGAATACCACGCGGACTATAAAAGCCTTGAACAAGGCTTAAATGCTCATTTATGTCACCAACCCTTTCTCTCTCTACAATTCGTCTCCCACCTCTCTCTAAAAACCCACAACTTTAAACGTTCGTAACTCGCTCGTTTCTTGACGAAATTCAGTGTTCTTGGTATCCACGCGAAGCCCTCGACATCCTCTACACGAAAGTACAAGAATTTTGCAGATTCATCCAGCCAAAAACGAGGTATGAGCCAAGGAAGTTGCGGGAATTAGGGTTTTTGTGCGTGGGTTTGTGAAACACACACATAACCGGTTCTCTTGCATCATTTTCTGATTTTCGCACATGTAGTAACCTTCTTTGAGATTAGAATGACCTAGATCGTGACTTAGAGATGAAGATTCGATGAAGGGAGGTTGCAGATGAACAGGTTCGCTGGTGAGCATGAAGCCGAACCCATGAGCACATAGCGAACCACATCGAACCTTTCTGGTTCGTTGGGTTACCAGCCGAACCCTAGGGGTTCTCACGAGCCCTTGACGAACCAGCTCTCTCACGAACCATCATCTGTCTTCTCAGTCGAACCTTCGTGGGCATGAGCACCTTCAACGAACCCTTGGATGTCCATCTCAATTAACCACAACGAACCTTAGGGTTGTACTTGAACCCAACCTGGTTCACGAACCCTCGGCCATCCAGTTTCATTAGCCGACCCCTCCATGCCGAACCATGTGTGATACCATAGACGAACCCCTATGTGACCAGCGAACCCTCGAATTTGCCGAGTCTTCCTACTGAGCCACGAACTAATGGGAAATGAATCTTGTTGCGTGCTAGTCTCGCGAACCCTAAGTGGGTCACGAACCATTCTCAGAATGGCGAACCCATGCATAGGTTGCATGGGCGAACCTTGGGCCAAAATCATGAAAGGTTCGCTGCCAAAGGGTTGGGTCGAGACCCAATATGTGATTTTCTTATTACTTCTTGGCCCAATCGATTTGTTTACCTTGGCTCACATTAAAACGAGTTCAATTCCATCCCCTCGGCCCAAAACAATTCTCCTTGGCCCATGTTAGTTCCTTTGATTCACATTGTGGTTTTCGACCCATTAAGAGTTGTAAGTTGGCCCAATTTGGTCTTTGGCATGTTACATAGTCCATTAACAAGTTGGTAGGCCCAACAGCACATGCAATTGGCCCATGGTTGATCTAAGTGGGCCATGACCTATGTTAAGCCCTCATGGTTGATGGGCTTAAGGCCCAATCGTGTTGGCTTCAACTTATGATATTTGTAAGTTGATCACGAATAGGTTAAGTGGTAACTTAACATAATCGAGAGATCAATTCACAATCACTAGACCTAAAACAATTGGAACATCTTATCGCAATACATGTTAATCAATGGCTATCAAGTTCACAAACATTTATCAGTTTATGCATAAGATTATGCACAAAAGAACATTTCATAAGTTTCATTGACCCATGATCATTCAATTGATTCAAATCATAACATTCAAGTTTTCACAACAATTATAATCATGATCAAGTAATCAAGTGTTAGTCAATTTCAAGAGAACACAAGTCAATCAATGAATCAAAGTCTATACAATCATAAATCCTATATCTTATGTATGATTACAATGTTATAGGAAACAATTAGAAGTCCTGTTTGCTACTTGCTATCTGTTTTAGTTCAGAGTCTACTGCAGACAGGTGAGAACATTAGCCCCTCTTTTACTGTTTTATAACTGTTTTGGGGTGGAACACGTGATCAACACCGCTATTTCAATCTTGTTTCATTACACAGGTTATGTGTATTCATAAAAATTACAGGTTCATCTTACGAATCCAAGGGATTCATCAACTGTTTAAGGAAATTGTCAACCGTTTTAAAAGAAGTATTCACTATTAAACTCTTATTACTAAAAAAAGGATTTTATAATGACTCTTTGAAATGTTTTATAACAGGTTTATTCAAATGTTCTTATAAAGGATAAACACATTTAAATAAATGATTTCATAAACTCTCTTTCGTTATAAACCTTGTTGTTACACAAGGTCACTATATCATGGTATTCAAATCAAGTGGTTCATTTTGTGGTATTCAAATCAAGTGGTTCATTTTGTGGTATTCAAATCAAGTGGTTCATTTCATGGTATTCAAATCAAAGGGTTCACATCATGGTAATCAAATCAAGGGATTCATTTCATGTTACTTAAACAAAGGATTTAATTCGTGGAATTAAATCTAGGTTTCAAGTCATGTTTTCAAATAAGACATTAACACATCCGGTTAAAGTAAGGTTCAGAAAACATGGTGTCCATTGTTGTAAACAAACTTGTAAAAGCATCAAGCATCATATTCATTAGCGTTAGTACTGGGTGATCACAACAAGGGAAAGCGGACACATTGGTTCTTATCCAGGATGGAGTTAGCTTTTAAATTTGTTTTAAAAGCTAACTGCAGGTCTGGTGTCATATGGTTTTCAAAATTGCTATACATAATCTAACTCCAAACGTGGTTTGGGACTTGATATTATATGTTGGCTCTTGTGTGAACAGTGATTGGACTGTTTACACTCATTTTCTTACTTGATGTTAGTTTGGGCTGCAGCTTATCCGTGTGAATCTTATGTTGCTTTAACTTACCTATGTCTTATATCATATACTCATGTTTACAAATGTTAAACCTATTGTTCTCACCAACTACGTCTGTAGTTGACAGTTACTTTTCACGTGTTTCAGGTAATCAGGTTTAAGGCATTTTCAGAGACAACTAAGGAGACCATTCTAAGATATAACAAGATGAAGAAACATGCTAGGATGGAATAGAAACTCACTAAATCCTAAATGTTTAATTGTCTTGTTTGAAGTCTTATTTTGTAACTATATTTTGGGTCTGTAGTTGTCTTTCTTTTGGTAGATAGTTGTCTGTAACTAAACAATTGTCTTAACATTATGAAACATAGTAATCCGTTGAGGTTGTTCTTATTCAATACTTGTGCATGATTCAACTGTTCATACGTCACCGCGCCGTGGATTCCGCACGCGGCGCAGGGGTGTGACACTAGCTATCATGACTATGCATGTGTGAATAGGTTATCAGCAAACATTTTTTATTTCAAACAGTTGTTCAAACATTTGTGATTACATATTCAAACCTGTGTATGCACCAATCTTTGTGTTGACTTTATTTGCATGTTTTCTCAGGACACTAAATACATTTCAATGTTTTAAAGCACAAGTAAGGACGAGCACGGACTAGGATGTTGAGTCTCATGAATACATTTCAATTTAAGTGTTTTGGATTTGATTAATTAATACATTGAACTTGTAATTTACATTTTGCAAATTGCTATGTTTTGTTATTGGTTTTCAAACGCTTCCGCAAACGTTAAAACATTGATATTACAATTTAGACCGAATTTATGTTTGAAAAGCATAGAGAGGTATTTCGTTATGTATAATGCCTGATATCCTGGTTTGTCACACCCTAAACGGTATGATTCCGTTAGTTGAAATTTGGAGGTGTGACAAAAACCGGTTATTCGTATCAGTTATAGGTCTTTGAAAAAGCCGACGGTTGAGGACGGTTTTTCAAAAAGGTTAACCGGTCCATCTTGCTAAAAAATCGGTTATTTTGCGGTTAACCGGTTTCGGTTATTAAATCGGTATCAGTTTTAAAGGTTGAAAACCGGTTATTAACCGAACCGGTTATCAACTAAACCGATTATTAGTAAAAACCGGTTGCTAGACTTTGACCGGTTAACCGGTTCGGTTTTTCCAAAACCGGTTTTCGGCCAGTTAACCAGTTTGTGCACCTCTAGAGGATGTGTCAGAGGTTGGTTTTATTGAGCACTCCCACAGACAGATCGTCTTCATACTTGTACCTCATAAATCAACCTCGTACAAGGTGCTTGTCCAAAGTAACGGGACGATAAGGAAAATCCTGAAATCTGCACAACCTCCTGCTCAGATGAAACCAATGTTGTAGAAATCTTAGTCGCTGGTCAGTTGGTGGGGTGGGGACTAGGGATTAATCGGGATTAATCGGCCAACTAGTCGGCCTTAGGGGACTAACTATTAATCGGTCGATTAATTGGTCTAGTCGGAAATTTTTACAACCATGGATGAAACTACCACATCTCTTCCTCCCACTGCTCCTCAAATGACTGAAGACCATAACGATCAATGATGTGTTAAATAGGGAACATGAACAGTGTATATGGCGGTGAATATCCGAGATTGTTTGAGAAATGCTAGAATACCGGCAAACTCTGCAGCATTCCTTGTGGCAGAGTCGAGGTGAGCACATATGTTCTTCTTTGGGAATGCTTTAAGATTCTCCATTCTGTAATATAAAACAAATAAACGTGTTATAACAAATTAACATAATTGTGAAAACATAACAACTTAGTAACAAATTTGCTTCATTCGTGCGAATGGCTCATGAGAATGAACTCACACATGCAAATGAATCCTCCAACAAATGACTGTGAGACACGAATGATTCATTGACACGAATGGCAATGATTCCTAAGAATGGAGTCATTCATATGAAAGAACTCATTCGAATGAGAAGAAGCACGAATGAGTCCTTTTCGTATGACCGTAAGATCCTTAAACCCTTTTTCTCGAAAATCCAGAATTAGCCACGCAAATATGTCACATTACAATCAAAAAGGTCCAATTAACATGTTAAAACATATTTCAGATTGATTAAAGTCCATTTGAGGGTACTATTCAAAACAAGTCCAAGACCTAAAACCCTAAAATTTCGATCAATTTTGAACTGAATTCAATCCAAAATAGATGAAAAATGAACTCCTTGATACCTAAAACAATCAATAGAAATTATATGATCAGAAAGGATCTAGAGAACAACGAATATTATGATTTTTTTTTAAAAATGATCTCAGGCGAATGGGAGCACACATAGTCAAGCGAAAGAGAGTTATAACCCTTGAGACTATAACCATTTGGCTGAAACAAGCACTCAATCACAATAACCATTTAAGCTAGACATTATAACCATGTTTTGATGACAGTTATGAAGTTAGTCTGATTTGATGCAGGTTAAAGACATGATAGTACAACTGACTTAACAAATGATCATTTAAAAGTAAAAAGAAATGGAAAATAGTTTTGTAATTTTCTGAGTAATAAACCTGTACAAAAAAAATTAAGAACACATGTTTTTGTGAGGATTAAGCCAAAGTAGTGATATATTACTAAAGATACCAATCTAGAAAATTTGATTGCTCAATTGTTGTGAGTATGAGTTTATGATGTAATTATTGATATATTTGTCCACATTAAGCCTTTCTAAACTTCATTTTACAGCACAATTAAGATCAAGCGTATCTTTTGATAGAGTTACCCACTCCAGTCACCTCAGTTCAAAATTGATTAACACTCCATCACAGCATAACTTAAGACCCACAATCATAAAATTTATAAGGTTCCAACTTATTATATTTTTGTATTTTTTCTATCAATAACGACTCAAGATCAACACAATCTCATGGACAGATTCAACTAGGACTTTAAAAAGCAATATGGCACGTATAAGACATGTATTGATTGAGATTTGCTCTATCCAATTGGATGGCTTCAACTAGGCTACAGCCAGTGTATGGCACATACATGGAATTAAACTTATTTTATTTTTGTATTATTCTAGCTTATCCTATTTGAATGGACCGCTTCAACTAGGCTGAAACCCAATTTATGGCAGGTGTACAAAGTTGGAATGATTTTTATTTGATTCAATCATTCTTATTTGAATGGACGACTTCAACTAGGCTGTAACCCAGTATGTGACACATATACGGACTTGAATTAAGTATCATTGGAAACTTCATAAGATCTTATGATAATAGGTGTACGCATGATTTGAATCATTAATTGTTTATCCCTTCGACTAGTTTCCTAGACCGATTCCTACAAATCAAAAATTTTGACCAATCACTTTTTGTTGAAAAATCAGTAAAGTAAGCCCAATAATACATCACATCATAACACCCATATGCTTTTTCAGTTTATGCAATTTACATTTTGCTTTCAAGCATATGGCTAGCAAGTTATCACTTCCCAATTAGGCTAGATTAATTTCTCATTTTTTTAATGTTTTTGGTATTTCAAAAATACTCTTTCTCCCCCCTAAAATCATTAAAACAGAAAATCTTTTTGGGTTTTTGGATTGTATAAAGAAACGTAAACAAAGATATTTACAAAGATAAGAAAATGATCATTTGTTAGACTCGGTGTTAGGAATGACTTCACTTTTCTTTATGACAACATTAGCCGATAACAAATGTAAAAATATGGGTTTATCAAAATCTTTAGTGTAAAGATCAGCTTTTGGTGGTCGGTGTGAATTTTAACGACATCGGTTAATTTTTTTTCAAAACAATCACATATGAAGTGACATTTAATGTCGATGTGTTTTGTTTTTCGAGTACTGGGCAGGATTCTTAGTGACGGCAATGACAACAGTGTTATAAACATAAATAGGGATGTTTGAAAATTTTAAATCGTAGTCCCTCAGCTGTTGTTGAATCCAGATGATTTGAGAGCAGCAGCTTGAAGCAACAATGTACTCAGCTTCACAAGTAGAAGAGACACCGACGTCTACTTCTTACATTGCCAAGGTAACTAAACGGTGCCAAAGAATTTACACCCTGTAGAGGTTGACTTGTAATCACGTTTGCAGCCATCATAATCCAAATTACTATATGCCTAAGTTCAAAATAATCATCATTAGGATATTATAATCCTAGATCTGGGGTACCCTTCAGATAATAAAAGATCATCTTTACAACAAGAAGATGATATACCCTTGGCTTTGATTGATAACGAGCACACATACATGTAGCAAACATGATATCTTCCTGAGATGCAGTGTGATACATAAGAGATCCAATCATCCCGCAATACAGAGTAGCATCAATTAACTCCCCCTTTTCATCTGGAGTAATCCTGTGATTAAGAGACAGTGGGGTACTAGCAGGTTTTGCATCTAACATACTAAACCAGCTCAGTATGCCACCAACATACTTGGTTTGATGAATAAAAATTTCTGCCTCAGTTTGATCCACCTATAATCCCAGAAAGAACTTCATCTCTCTCATGGAGCTCATTTCAATTTTTTCTTTCATTACATTCTCAAATTTTTTGCACAGAACATCATTTGTGGATCCAAAGATGATATCTTCCACATAGACTTGTACCAAAAGCAAATCTCCATCTTTTTTTAGAATGAATAACATGTAGCCAATGCCTTGTCCAACTTGTAGACTTGATCGCGATGTAATGGATATTCAAACCTGGGAGGTTGGTGGACATACACGGTTTCGTTAATCACGCCATGAAGTAAAGCACTTTTGGCATCCATTTGATATACTTTGAACCTTTTGAAGGATGCATATGGCAAGAAAATTCTAATTGCTTTAAGATGAGAAACCGGTGCAAACACTTCATTGTAGCCAATTCCTTCTATTTGTCTGAACCCCTGCACAACCAGACGAGCTTTGTTGCAGACTACGATCCCTTGATCGTCTAGCTTACAGTGAATAACCCATCGAGTTCCAATAACCTTTGCACCCTTTGGCTGGTCAACACGTTGCCATTCTTCAAGTTTCTTGAACTGGAGCAGTTCTTCTTGCATGGCGTCTACCTATGATTCTTCCTTTTAAGCTTCTGACACGGTTCTGGGTTCAACTTGTGAGATAAAACATAACGTGCACAGAAACTTACATCCCAAAATTAAGAATATCAGCTAGTCTTACTGAAGTTAACTGTCTGCGAGTTCTGACTCCGTCAGTTAGTTTTCCAATGATGTTATCTTGAGGATGAATGTTGTTGATTCTGCCAACTAGATGAAAAAAAAGCAACAACATGAGAGTCGAGATTGTTAATATTGAGATTCTCATGAGCATGAACTATATTATCAACATCTTGGTTAACAACATTTGGTTGAGAGTCATGGTCGTCTGAATCTGAATTGTCATCATTTGTCTACAAGGGATCTGGAATAGATGAAGGTTGCACTTGTTCATTAGGTGCATTTTGTGCATCATACATCGTTTGAAATGTAACATCTTCATTAGAATACTCTAAGGTAATATTGAAGGAGTCAAAAAGATCAGAATAATTAAACATCCAATCAGGACCTTTTCTTGGAGGTGACATAGTGTATCTTTGAACATCAACATGATACTACTATTCCACGATGTGAGATGATCTATTGTACACCCTTTTGTTTGGAGTGTTGTACCCTATAAAATAGCCTTCCTCCACCTTTTCATTGAACTTGCCTTGCTCATGACGCTTAATCATAATGCATGGAGCACCAAATTGTTCAAGATACTTGAGGTTTGGTTTTCTATTATAAAGCAATTCGAATCAAGTCTTCCCGTGTCTCTTTACAATGAGTACCCGGTTCAGAGTGTAACATGCATTTGCAATAGCTTCATTCCAAAATTGAACGGGTAAAGAAGAGTCAGCAAGCATAGTCCTAGAAGCCTCAATCAAACTTTTGTTCTTTCGTTCAGAAACACCATTCATTTCAGGGGCATATAGAGCACTGAACTGATGCATAATACAACGTTCATTGTAGAAAGTCTCCATGTTGTGATTTTTAAATTTAGCCCCATTGTCTATTTTGAACATGCGAAATTTGAGCTTATATAGAGATTCAAGTTTAGTAACTAGAACCTGAATACATTCAAACGTTTTAGATTTCTCCTTCATGAAAAATACCCAAGAGTATCAGGATAACTCATCAGTGAAAACCTGAAAATACTTATCACCAGCAATACTCTTGCGACTGACAGGACCAAACAGATCCATGTGGAGAAGCTCAAGTGGAACAATGATAGAATTAAACTTTTTAAGTTTGTGAGGACATTTGGTTTGCTTTCCCTTCTTGCATGAGATGCAGACATCAGACAGTTTAAAATTCTTCAGATTTACACCATCAACCAGACTGTTATGAACCAAATGATTCATCTTCCATAAGCTTAAATGACATGTCACACCCCTAGCCGGCGGGCCGGATCGTGTGTCCCGTCGGGCGGAATGGTCCCGGGGCGCGATATCGGGAATGATAATCAGAATGATCAGATTGTTTACATTGCACATGATATATAATGAGAAACTACTAAAAGAAAATAGATTTACAAAGTTAAATTACATTAGTTTTGTTCATAATTTAACAATGTAAATCTACTATCAACATCATAATTCTTCTATCTTGTATCTGCACAAGATATACAAAATAATCTGTAAAATGATGTTCAAAAATATGCAGGTCCACAATACTAGGTCCCCTATCTGGCATCCTAGTCCAAAAGCAATAACTTCCTACTTAGACATGTTCGTCACCTGAGAAGTTATGCAAAAAAATCAAGTCAACACATGGTTGGTGAGTTCATATAGTTTTATTTAAAAATGAATTTGAATAAACCGTTCGGATGACAACCTTAACATCACCATTAACCACCTACACCATCCAGTTCAATATGCTTATATATAGGGCATATGTAGGGTCAAGCTTACCACCAGCCCAGCCACCGTCCCACCACATACCAAACCACATGATATATTGTTCCTGGTGATAATTAATCATTTCATCCCATACCTTTGATTCACAATGTTTGATTACCCTGAAATTTGTTTGCCTTGATCCCCCGAAATGACAACCTTAACCTCATCAACAACCACCTATGTTATCCAATCAAGTATGCTTATATATAGGGCATATGTAGGGTTAAGCTTACCGCCTGCCCAGCCACCGTCCCACCACATACCGTATTGCTTTACATATTGTTGTTAATGATAATTAAGTGCTTCATTCCATCCACTGTCATATTAGATTTTGATTTCCACAAATTGAAATACTACCGATTTCTTGAGTTCATCATGTATTCATGATCAACCATAGCACTTGTAGAAACATAATATTAAATGCTTAATTAAATGAGTAATTAATCATTTAAATACAACTAAGACATGATGATTGGGCCATATTTGACTCAATCAATTAGTCTTAGTTGTTGTCGGTGTCCAATTTGTATCGTCTCACACGTGGCCCATATCAGTCTTGACCCAAATGAGTCTACCCGTATGTGTCGGGACTTTCATGATGTGCCCAGATCAGCTTGACCTTCAGGTCTACTGCACATGTCGGGACTTTAGGATATCCTTTGATTTTGATCGCCTTTGTTCTTTAGAATTCGTTTGATCGTTTGATTCATTGATTTATGCCCATATAGCTTGACTATAAAAGGCTACTACTCATGACATGACTTTCCGTGTGTTAACACGTGGTCTCGATCTGCACACAACTGACATCCACCTTAAATTGATCGTTAATGATTTCATTAGTTCTTTGATTCACACACGGATATGATTTCCTTGATTCTGATCCTTAGAATTCCATGGCTACAACACTGATTTTAGATTCTTGAATTTGATCCTTTGTTTTATTGAACACACACTGAATTAGATTCCTTGGATTTGATCCTCAGTTTTAGTCTCTTGATCACACACACTGAGTTTAGATTCTTTGAATTTGAACTTTGATATAGTAATTGTTTGATTTAGAATTATGGTCTTACTAGTAAGAGTAATTAATTAATTCATTAGTTAAACATCTACATAATTTACCTAGATAGGGGTCTAGGAATACATACATGTGTATAAAACATACAATAAGTAAAAGCATTTACGTAAAACATATTTAAAGAAAAAGGTTTACTCATGCTTCTCAGCCTCGCATTTGAAAACAAAAATGTTTAGAAAAGGGGCAATGAACTCACCTGTGTTGCTAGGAATTGAATCTCAACAAAATGCACGCACGTTACTTGTAGACTATGTTTCTTCAGCACCGAAGTTGTTTTAAAAGGATTCGAATACTATAAGTATTTATAATAGACGTATCTAGGGTTTTGGTCTCGGTGTGCAACTATGTGTCCTAGATCTTACTACTGCGTTTGCTATGATTCTCTCTAACTAGTCTAATGTATTACCCATTTATAAATCCTTATCCAGTGAATGGTATTTATTAAACCTTAGCTATGTAAGGTTTATGTTAATTTCATTCAAAGTCTTTAATTAAAACATTTTAAATAATTCAATTTAAGTTAAATCATTAAGTTAGAAATCATTTAATTTAAAGAAGTTTCTTAATCAATTTCTTTTATTAAAAACATAAATTATTTTACGAAAATATAACTTGACATGATTAGACTTAGGTTAATCTCATTCAATTAACCTTAAGCCCGTTACTAGGTCTTGATTTTCCCATGGTTCTTTGATCATTTATGTGTACAACTTAACTTAGAAAGTTCAATGGAACTATCTAACTTAGTTGTATATTGCATAGCATTTACTAAGTATTATTTGTTATTAATGAAACCAACTCCCACACTTAGTTAATTTCTTGATTTCGTGATTACTACTCAACTTCTAGATCTTTAATATTATGAATGAAAGTAGTTATACTCTTTGTAACCCATGCCTTAATTTAACAAGTTTTAAACTCTTTGTTTTGTTGTAACACATCTTTGTATGTCAAGATGGTTTAGAAAAATTCTTGTTCTTGAAAACCCTAATCATGGTTTCTTAAAACGAATTCCTGCATCTTAGACCAAACCTACATTCAATAACCCATAATTAAACCTCATTATCACTTGAAAAACTTTAGTGTTAAACCATATTAGATCCCTATGTTGACATCCATATGCCAAACCCATGCATGCAACTACGTAATCAAACCATACATGCCATAGTGTACCTAATCCATGTAATTAACCTATTTGGGTCACCCATGGGAAGAAATCAGTTTGTGTGAACTAATGGTTGGCCGAATGTATTGGCTACATACGAAAGAACCAATGGCCGAATAGGGTTCGTGCGAAGGGAAGTATTGGCCGAAGGAGGTAGCTTATCCGAATAAGAGTCTTGGCCGAATAAGGGTGTATGCGACCGAGAGAAGCTCGATCGAATGAGATGGTCCATATGAAGGACTTGGCCGAATGTGGTGACCCGTGCGAATAGGTAGGCACCCGAAAGGGGTTCAAGCGAAGGAATCCATTCGGCCGGCGGCCCTTCGGCCTTAGGCCAGTCGCTCGGGCTGGTTCCATTCGGCCGGCTTGTGCAGGTGCTCGCCGTTCGAGAGGTGCCAGGCGTAGCCCCTTGTTTTCGAGTTTTGCCACCACCCCATGAACCTCACAAGTTCCAACACCATTCTTAGGTGTTAATGTGTAGTTTTCCTAAGGTTTTAAGGTCTAGAACCGGGTATAAAGGTGGGTTCAAACCAAGGGTTTGAAAACCCTAAAAATCGTGATATCTAGCTCGTTTTTACCTCAAATTGAATGATTCCAAGCTCATATTGTTTGTACTTTCGTGATCTACAGGTTGTAGTGGTCGTTTTGACACCAAGAAGGTCGATTTTGTTGAGAAATGAAGGATTTAGGTTTGTGGCTTCTAGAGAGAGAAAGTAGAGAGAGAGAAACGAGATTGGGGATTGTGAGCTGGTAGGTGGGAGGAGGAATGGCATTAAATGCCATATTAATGGCTTCAAAATACCCGGGTGTGTTCGGTTTCGCGTAGAGACATCGGTTTCGTTTCGTTTTCGTAACGAAACATTGCAGTATCAGAAGTAGGATTTGTAAATTTATTTTAGGTGGTAATTTCCTAGTAAATTAACTAAATATCTCCCGTTTATTTTAAATTCCTGAAAATATTAAATTTACAGTTTAAATCGAATCGTACAGTCGTCGCGCGTATTCGTTCGAATCGTCACCCGTACAAATACGACGATAACTACACTTTTCGATATGATTTTCTAATTATTGGACATCATTCATAACGCTAAACTTTCAGATATATTCGTACAGATCGTCACCTATCGAATAATCTGTCAATTTAGCATTCACATAACGACATCCGTTTTTTGTTCTGTAAATCCTCACATACATTTGTACATAATAGAATCCTAACTAACAATCACATGATGGTTTTGTGTCGTCGGATAAATATATGACTGTTGAACCATGGTTCTGAGTTACGTTTCTGCAATGATTGTGAAATAGTTCTATGACAAACATGAAATGATAATGATATACAATGAAATACGTACCTGAATTACTGTTCATGTTACTGTGTAGATCACTGTTCCGGTTACGTTTCCGGCACTAATGTTACATGACCCATCTTCTTATGCCAAAGGATAAAATCTTTCTCAGTTGTCTTAGACATAAAACATGAAGCTGGAGAAGATGTAGTTGAAGCTGTGGCCATGTTAAGGACATATAGATCATGTTTCCTTGGAGCTGACATCAGAATATAGTCTTTAGGAATAATAATATCTCTCTTAAGAGTATAACATTTCGAATCATCAAACAAAACTCTATATTTCTTGTCACAGATTTGTGACATAGAAAGAAGTTTGTTCTCAAGCTGCTTCACATATTTCACTTTGTCAAAAGAAACTTGACCATTTGAAATAATGCATTCACTAATAATAAAACCACCCTTATCACTAGCAAAATCTACATATCCTTCTATGATTGAATTGACATTTGAAAGAAGAGATATGTCACCAATCATGTGCCTTGATGCACCACTATCAACGATCCAAGTGCTGTTAAGATCATCATTTGAGCAACCTGCATAATCACAAATCATTAGTTGAGATTAAGAACCCAAGCCTTTAAGGTCTTGGGTTGACCCAATGAGTTAAGGATTGTCATGTCAATCCATTGTCCATCTCAAGCCATCTTTTCTGGAAGGTTTGGAGCTTTCACATCTTTAAGTGTTGAAGCCTCGGAAAACTTTACCTTCCAGGTAGTGTTTTTGCTAAAATAATTTTTCAGATAAACTGAAGATGACTTGGATGGCTGGATAGAAACAATCTTTGGTGTTTCCTGATAAACAATTACCTCTTTACCCTTATCTTGAAATTTAGTGTGGGGTTTGAGTGTTTGGGTTTGACTGGAGGCGGATGTTGGAGTGATTTTATTTTATTTTCAGGAGACACATTTGTTTTTCTATGTGGTGCATGCCTTGATCTAATCAAACGAGGGCAATGTCTTACAATGTACCTTATGCACCACATTCAAAACATGTTATCATGTCATCAAGTTTTGAAGAAAAATGTTTTTGTTTGGCAAAGCTAGCTTTTGAAGCTTGCTACTTATATGTTTGTTTCTGATAATTAAAAGCAGTTGGTTTCTTCAAACAACTTGATTCAATTTTCTCAGCCCCCAATCCCAGCCTGTTTGTGTTGTTAAAATCATGATTCCCCACTCTTTTTGATAAAATTACTTCACCATTTTGTGAAGCTTTCACAAACTTGATGCTTTTAACAGTTTTAGAAGTAAATGGTGTGATCTATGTTTCGGAAGGCATAGTGTCACACCCCGAGCCGACAGGCTGTATCGACTTTTCCATCGGGCGGAATGGTCTCAGGGTGCGATCGCACCAGTCTGTAATTAAGATGTAGTACACATGGAGTTCCCAAATGCCATAGAGGGATCTGTAACATAGTTGTTATCAAGACTGCATCAAGATTTGTGTAAGCAGCGCATACTTACTAATTATATTGAAATTATAATAATATGAAAGTAATAAAAATGTGATTGATAATTTTAGGTTATCATTTAAAAAAGAATGCATGATTAACTTTAGAGAGGACGTTTAGTATACATTTAGGAGCTCTCCCACGCCTAACGTCTTATCTCCCTCTTAATGCATACATATGCCTTTGATTATATTTAATATCAAATTTGATTTTGGTTTTGTGGTGTAAATTTATTATGAAATGTAGTTTGGATATGATTTTTCTTACCACAACATTACATAATTGAATCCCATGTTTTTGCTCATTTGAAGCAGAAGACATGTAAGGGAGAACACACTTTCTTGATTTCCATTCCTTTAAGTAGTAAACAATCACAATGAACGGGAGCAACAAAACTTGGATTACAAAGACGTGCCAGAAGTTAGAAGGTATATAGATATTGATGAATTAGCATGCAAGGTAATGATTCTTGATAGATTTATGGTTGCATTCAAGAAATTGAAATAATATTTTAGTTTCCCTTGCCATTAAAGTTAATTTTTTTAATAAGTTGGTTTAATTTGTTGGGTATCATGTGTATTATTGATAAATTGTTCCCGTCGCCGCATCATGCGGTTTTTCGAGTAGTATTTGTACACACATACGCACACATACATACGACGAGAGCTTTTGATATGCGTAAATTACCAATGCTTCTTTATATGGTTAATGATGACATGGTTGATGTCATGAGAAGTTTTTGAGCAAATTCTTCGAGCGAAGTCATATGACAGTGAAATTTTCATTATTGATTAAATTATGCGTGGTGTGTAAACATTTGAAAATAGAGAGATGTTTCTTATTACATTGCTTTTGACATTTTTGCATTATGTTTTGGATCAAACTTTTTAATGCTATTATTTACAATCTTATTCAACTTTTATTTTGTATTTATATTGTAATAATGTGTCTTTGTGACAATGTGTTACACAACGAACTATAGGTAGTTTTACCTGCACAAAATTTGAGCCTTTAAAGGTGTTTTTACATTGTGGAAAAATAAAAGTGCCATTAAAACCAATGAATTGGTGATTAAGATTATTTTTTGGTGCCACAAAAATTTCGCTATAAAAATCTCCTTTATTTTGTGGCAGAACAAAAAGTGCCACTAAAAGTCTAAAAACATTGTGCAGCACATTGAAAAAGTGCCACTAAAAGGCTTTAGCGTCACCACTTCTTGTAACATTTTTTTTTGTGTGCCACACGATCTTCAAGGGGTATCTACTATCTAGTAGCACTTTTTTGGTCTTTTGAGACACTTTTTGTATGCTATTAAATGACATTTTATTTGTAGTGCATGTTAAGAAAACAAGTTAGCTTACGTTAGTGAGTTTTAGTATTAATATAGTAAAATATTACATGTTTGTTATCTTATGTTTGAATCTTTATCATTGAACCCTTTTGACGTCATATGCCTTTAAGTTATACAGTCGATAGGGGTGTTTATCGGATCAGATAATGGCCTTTTCTATTTATTCGGATTTGAAATTTTGCGTCTTTATCCGAAACCCGATCCAATTCGAATTGGAGATTATCTTATCCGAAATATTACATGTTTGTTATCTTATGTTTGAATCTTTATCATTGAACCCTTTTGACGTTATATGCCTTTAAGTTATACAGTCGATAGGGGTGTTTATCGGATCAGATAATGGGCTTTTCTATTTATTCGGATTTGAAATTTTGCGTCTTTACCCGAAACCCGATCCAATCCGAATTGAAGATTATCTTATCCGAATCTATCCAAATTAGGATTCGAATCAGACTCAGATAAAATCCGAATAACCCGAAAATATCCGATAAACCTGAATTGTAGATAATACAAGTTCCTATCTATTGTATCTGATCTGTATAACAAGTGAGGATTCACTGGAGCTCTAATTCGCCACCGAATCTGACCCAAAAATTTGAATTAGTAATTCAAATCCGGAACCCGAATATCCAAATCTATAATTCGAGTAAGTTTTTTTTTGAGTCTTGAATACAATTTGAATTTCAGATTTTTTGAATACCCTTAATTGTCGCATCTTAAAACTCATGTTTTAATTATACCAATAGTACCAAAGGGCTTATAGTATAATAATACCCACTTGACTTCTCCATGAGAGGTATTCGGTTCGAATCTGAGATGAAACATACCCAGATCATCAAATCCAAGAAAATGACCGAAATTCCGTCTTGACTATTGTTGCACCAAACCGTTCAAAATAAATTATACCAATGGTCTTAAGTTGATGATAGAGTTGCTTGTTTATTAATAAAAAATAATTACCTAAAGGCGGGAAAATTATCTCAGTTGAAATATCAAAAACCCCAACACTCCAAAAGGCTTGAAGTCGGGGTTCAACTTCCGAGAGGAAATGGCGGCAAACGGAGGCGGAGGGAGGGCGATTAGGGTACTGAACGTGGCGGAGAAACCATCGGTGGCTAAGACGGTTTCAGGAATTTTATCGATGAACCAGGGAATCAGAATTCGAGAGGGCAGGTCACGCTACAACAAAATTTACGAGTTTAATTACTCGATTCAAGGGCAGTCATGTCAGATGATGTTCACTTCCGTCACCGGACATCTCATGGAGATGGAGTTCGAAGGCCGTTATCGGAAATGGCACTCTTGTGATCCCGTTGATCTGTTTGAAGCACCTATTCACAAACATGTTCCAGAGGTTTATTTCATTTAGCCTGCAAATTGATTGGATCAGATTCATTATACAAAATCAATAAGCTATTGAACTGTGTAAGCATTGTAGGTTTGGCTGACTTTTTAATAAACTGTTGAAATTTTGAAGAAAATCCAAACACATGCCAATAGAAACTAGAACCATGTTGTAATGCTAAGGGTTGAACTTGTGAATTTTTTGTGTATGCTTTAATGAATCAGGGATTCTTTGTGTTCATTTGGGCATTTTGATAAATTCAGAGGAACCATGCTTTGACCTTGTAGGTCAAATGATCATTTTGTAGGTTATGGATTCCAAGTTCATTAAGAAAATTGCTTAGTTAATTGGCTAACATGGATTAGGATGAATTGATCTTTGTTTTTGAAATAGGATAATCGGCTTGGCACTAAATATCAAAATCTGGTTCTTTTTTTTTTTTGAAAAAAAAACATGATTTTTTTTAAATCCAAGACGGAATTATATCCGTCCCCTCGGATTTGCCGCTTTGGGGTGCACGCCCAATTCCAACCAGGAGGAACCTCGCAACTAGGTAAGCCCCCTAACATTGCGCAACAAATGTCTCGGCCCATATTCGAACCCAAAACCTCCCATATGGGGGAATTAAAGGGGTAACCATTAGTTTAAAAAACACGACTTGTATTGAATAAAATGGCATTCTTAATTTAGGATTTAGCTATCAACAAAAGCTTGTTTACACTTTTGTACATGATAAGAGTCGGTGTAATTGAAATACTTATGCGTCCTTTGGTCAGTGCCCTTTTTGTACTTGTTCTGTTCAGCGTCTTTTTTGATTTTTTCTTTATTCAGTATTGATGCCTTTGAAATAATCTATCTTCCTGTGAATTTGATAATCAAGGACAAGTTGGACATCAGAAAGACCTTAGAAGAGGAAGCCAGAAAATGCCAGTGGCTTGTCTTGTGGCTTGATTGTGATCGAGAAGGAGAAAACATTGCATTTGAAGTTGTAGAAGTTTGTTCAAATGTAAATTCTCAACTCAATATTTGGAGGGCTCATTTCTCATCGTTAATTGAGAGGTATCATGGTCATATATTGATCTATATACCATTTTATTTTTTCACTTTAAGAAAAGTTAGTTTTACAAATTCTAGTGTTTATTGCCAGGGAAATCCACCAAGCTGCCCAACAACTTGCACGACCTAATCAGCTGTTTTCTGATGCTGTAGATGTTAGGCAAGTGAGTGCTACTCATTGTTTTCTGTTGAAATCCATGATTGTCCTAATTGCCTAGGCACCTTAATTTCAGACATTTTCCCCAACTATTTTGAAATTTCCACTTTTGTTTTATGTTCTTTATATTAATACTTACTACTTACTACTTACTACTTACTAGACGTGGCAATGATTGGGTTGGGTAAAACCATGTAGCTTGAATATGGTTATATGGGTTGAAGCTGGTTGTGTTTGGATTGGTTTACATTAAACATTTTTGTAATCATTGGTGAAAGCAACTGCAATGTAATAGAATAAGAGAAATGGTATTCTTAGAGATTAATAATTCACGTAAAGGTGTTGTCCATTGTTAATCCATAATAGGTTACAAGTGATGTATATATAATACATGTAGTTACATAATCAACCCTCTAATATATAGTAATTGTCTAATATTCCCCCTCAAGCTAAGGCCTAAGAACGAGAAGAGACCTGTAGCTTGGTGCCTTGGTCCTCAAAAGATTAAATCGTTCAGTAGAGAATGGCTTTGTAAAGACATCAACAATCTGATCATGATAAGTAGAGATAAACTGAACCAACAACTTTCATTGTGCAAATTTTTCTCATACAAAGTGGAAATCAAGCTCTACATGTTTGGTGCGCGCATGGAATGATGGAAGACATGATTGGCGGACAAGTATGTAGCAACAAGATTTTCACACCATAGAGTGGGGACCGATAATACGGGAACGCGAAGCTTATGTAACAATGTTTCAAGCCATGTCAGTTCTGCCATTGTGTCTGCTAAGGCTTTGTATTCGGATTCCGTAGAAGACCTAGAGACAATCTTTTGTTTTCTTGCAGACCATGATATGAGGTTAGAGCCAAGATAGATGGCAAATCCCCCGGTGGATCGACGATCATCAGGACATCCAGCCCAATTAACGTTACAATAAGCATTAACCGCGTCCGTGTAAGCATGTAGTTGTGAAGTTGACTTATGAGAGATCAACAAACCATGATCAGAAGTGCCTTGAAGATATTGTAGAATTCGTTTCACAGCAGACTAGCGGTTTTCAGTAGGAGAGTGCATGAATTGACAAACCTTGTTAACCGCAAAGGTAATGTCCGGTCGTGAGAGTGTAACATACTGTAAGGCTCCAACAACTTGACGACTTAACAGGATTGTCAAACAGAGTACTATCACCAAGAGTCAAATTTGCGGAAGTGGACATTGGGGAATGGGGATGAAGCCAGTTTTGCATATGTGAACCCGACACGTGTCAGAATCTCTCGAATTATTTATGTTGTGGCAAAACAATGTCATGGCGTTGTCGAATAATCTCAATAGTCAATACCCAGAAAGTATGAAAGAGATCCTGAAGGGCAATTGTGTGGCTAAGGTTTTTAACAACCTGATCAATTGCTTTGGAGATTTTCGTGTCAAAATAATGTCATCAACATAAACGAGCATGTATAATAGTGTTTCCTGAGACGAGAAAATAAATACAGAAAGGTGCGTATGGACCCGTGAAATCCAAGAGTCTGTAGAGCCGAGACATTGAAACCAGGCTCGTGGTGCTTGTTTACAGCCATATAATGATTTGTGAAGTTTGCAAACATAGTCAGGTTGATTAGGGTCAATAAAACCTTGTGGTTAGGACATGTACACATTTTTTGAGACCGCCATGAAGAAATGCGTTCTAAACATCCGGTTGTCTAAGAGGCCAGTGATGTGTGACCGCAAGAGATAACCAACCAACAACAACAACCAACAACCTTACCCAGTATATTCCCTCTTTTCAGTAGGGTCTGGGGGAAGGATAGATACAAACCTTACCCCTATCTCAATTGGGATAGAGAGGCTGCTCCGAAAGAGTCCCCGGCTCAAAATTATTGTTTGAAATTGATCATCCCAATGATTTTAACGTTATTTTCACAAAATAATTGAAATAACGTTAAAATTAGTGCACTTTTTCTTTTGCCCCTTAAGGGCCCACACATATATACATTATTTGTGTGCACCACAAATGGGGCGTGACCGCAAGAGATAAAACGATCCTAATTGTCGTGGATTCGACAACTGGACTAAACTTTTCAGTATAATCGACACCTGGTTGCTGATGAAATCCTTTTGCAACAAGACGCGCTTTGGAATGCGTGATAGCACCTGTTGGATCCGTTTTAGTCTATAAACCCATTACCATCCACAATGTTAATTCCAGGGGCACGAGGAACTAGGGAGTAGAGGCCAAGTCCCATTTCTGCCGAAGAGCTGAATACTTTGCAGCCATAGCTTTTTGCCATTGAGGGCCTTTATTGGCAACGGTAAAGGAAGTTGGTTCAGAAGGTAACGAATTTGATGTAGTATGAAAGGAATGAGGAGTGTAAGGCATTGTTTTTTTGGGTTTTGGTCGAAGATTGGAAGGACGGGTGCGGATTTTTGTTTTGGACGAAGATCGAGGGTGTTGGGCTGTTGGGGCTTGTTGTAGTGATGTGGCGACGAAGGTATGGGAGGTGTAGCTGTTGACTGTTTGGCCAGTTGGGATAGGCTGTTGGGTCGGTTGGGGTATCGGATGTTGGGACGAGGGTGATGTTTGTGAGGGAGGGGATGTACGATATGAGGTAACAAAGGAAGGTAGTGAATCAGAGGTAGGGTGAGAATTAAAAGGAAACAAAGATTCGTGACATCGGATATGACGAGCAATGTAACTCGTTCAGAAACAAGATCAAAGCACCTGTACCCATGATGGGAGGTGCTGTAGCCAAGAAATCCGTGAGAAATGGGTCGGAAATCCATTTGTGTTTATTATAGGGTTGAATATGAGGATACCAATGGCATCCAAATATCCAAAGTAATGAGAAGTCGGGTTTGTGATTGAATAGATATTCGAAAGGAGATCTCTCGAATGTGGTTTGAGAGCGCATACGACAACTATGTCAAAAGCAAAATGCCAGAAATGAGCTGAAGCTTGGGAATGGGCAAGTAGGGTGAGACGGTTTCAACGACATGTCTGTGCCGTCGTTCAACAATACCCTTCTGTTCACTTGTATGTGGACAAGAAAGATGGTGAATGGTGCCAAGATTAGAGAAAAAAGAGGATAATTTGCGAAATTCACCACCCAATCAGTTTGCACTTTGGACTCTTTCAATTTTGTGTTAAATTAGCGTTCTGCACTTCTGCCATGATAATAAATTGTTCAATACCATAATAATTCACGTAAACGTGTTGTCTATTGTTAATCCATAATAGGTTACAAGTGATGTATATTTAATACATGTAGTTACATAATCAACCCTCTAATCTATAGTAATTGTCTAATAGAGATAAACATAACTTGATTACCTGATTCAAATCGTTAATATATAATAAGCAAATGGACTGAAATTGAGAATTCTACTGGTTAGATCATTGAACTAATTTGGAGCCGTATGCAGGAAATAGACCTCCGAATTGGTGCTTCCTTCACCAGATTTCAAACAATGTTACTGAAAGACGCATTTGATTTTAATTTTTCTACAGATGGCAGAAATCTTGTTCTAAGCTACGGTCCCTGTCAGGTATAAGGATATTTAAAGAAAGAATTTCACTTGTCACAAAAATGAAATTTAGTAACTATATCTATGATTTTATGCAATTATCGTGCGTTGCAGTTTCCAACTCTTGGTTTTGTTGTGGAACGATATTGGGAGATACAAGCACATGAACCTGAAGAATTTTGGAAGATACAGTGTTCTCATACATCTGATGAGGGCACTGCTAACTTTAATTGGATGTAAACTTTGCTACTAGCCACATTTTATTTTATTTTTAAATTTTGTTTTGAGTTTGTGTTTTGGTGATTTAACTCTTTTTGCCTTCTAATTTACAGGCGTGGACATTTGTTTGACTATACCTGTGCAGTATTACTTTATGAGATGTGTGCTCAAGAACCCATTGCAACCGTAAGTATTTAACTAATCATGTTCTCAGAATTTTACTTTGATTAATAATTGAACTAAAATTCAGGTCACAAAAGTTAGACAGCAGGAGAAGCTAAAATATCCTCCTCACCCTTTAAACACTATTGAGCTAGAGAAACGAGCATCACGTTACTTCAGGATGAGTTCCGAACAAACCATGAAGGTTAGTTTCATTTTTAAAAAAAGAAAGTTATAAAAAGTATCCTACCATTTTTCTGAAATAAGCAAACTTAAAACCGTACTTCACTTTTTTTTTTCTTTCACAAAACAATCCCTTTTCATGTTGTTTAACAGTTTAATATTAACAAGAAACAATCAACATAATTTAAGATTAAATAAAATCTGTCCAAGCAACAAAATGGATAAAAAAACCAAAACAAACATACTTAGTAAATTTCCACTTTTGAGTGAGGTATGGAAAAGTGAGATTCTGCTCTGAATAGTAGTAAACGGAAGAACAATGAAGAAGAAATCTGAGAAACGATTTGTATTGCTACTGAAAATAGAAAGCGATTACATCAGGATGATGTCCCAGGGAATATCCCTTCTCCAATCAGGAGCCACTGTTAACTCTAAATAATTTTCTTCACACCCTCACCCACACTCTTAACCTTTATTTATAACCCTCAAACAAACACCCTAAATGTTAATATTACCAAACTACCCCTACTAGAATACACCATACTACTAAATATGATTAACATACTAATATAACCATGATCTCTATCATTACTCCCCCCTTATTTAAAAGTCTTGTCCTCAAGACTTGAGAGTTAATTAGGACACGTGCTTTGCTCCAATTATCTTTCCTTCCGGACATTTGTGAGCTGGCCTGTATCGATTTCCCCAACGCAAACAAGTCATTTTCTTCTTACGTCCTTTCCAATCCAAACGTGAAAGATGTCGCGCTCCTCGATCTCGGGCTTGAATAGAGCCTGCCTCCCCTGACAGCAACGATCCCAATTTGGAAGGGAAGTTGCTATACACATCCGCACAAGAAATGATATTCCTATCAGTGGCTTTGAAAGAAAAATTTGGTGTGGAATCTGCTTGGCCCAACCTAGAAAGCCCATCAACATACAAAAGCCCATAACGAATCCAGTAGCGACAACGATCTAATGGCGCCTTACCGTCGGCGGAATGAGGGCGCACGGTATCCTCTACCACATCCGTATAATCAGGAATCAAATCCGCATCGGTATAATCAGGAATCAAATCCGATTGTGGGATCGTAGCTACCTCGACCTTACTGGTGACAGAATCAGGGTGCCATTTAACCTCGACATCGCCGATCTCCTGCAACGACGAGTTCTCTTGATGTACTATATGTTCGTCTGTTGCCGGTAATAAAAAACTTGATTCACTTGATTTATTCTCTTGTGATTTTATCCAAGCGAGAATAGTTTGGCGGAATTCCCTCTCTGCAGCACGTTCTGCCTCCCACGAGGCTTTGAATTCAGAAAAATCCATGAGAAATTGTGACCAGAATTGGAATCAAATCGTGAATTGCAAAAATCAACAGAAATTAAAATTGAATGAACAGAAATTGAGAGTATAAGAGAATACGAATTGCATCAAATTGTGAAATGATGCAAATCTGAATTGAGATTAAAATCGTGATGCAGAAATGGCAAGTAACTTGCAATCGACAGCTAATTGGACGACAACGCTGGCAAATCAACTGACAATTGTCGAAAATTAGAAACGACGGCGGTGATTAGAACCAGGTGAAATTGGAATCAAATTGAATGAAATTGTAAACACGATGATGAGATTTAAGGTGGCGTAACCTGTAATTAGCGCTTTCTTAGGCGGCAAAGCTTGAAAATCGATCGACAACAATTTGAGATGAAATCGACGGGAATTGATGGGCGACGCCTGAAATCAGTGACTAAGTGTAGCGAATCCAACAAATCAACCAATAGAACTTGCAATCAACAAAGCATTTGGGGTGAATCCAGCGATTAGATCTGGCAGATGTGAAATTAGGCTGAAATTGGAGGTGGAGACGAGCAAATCGGCAGGTCTTCAGCAGGTCGGACCAATGATAAGAATCTGATCACTCACAATAGATAATAGTAATTGAAATAAGAACAATGAAGAAGAAATCTGAGAAATGACTTGCGAATCGGCTGAAATTGAAGAACGATGGTGACGAGGAGATCCCTGGAAGATGAAATCAGAAACAAATCGTAGATGAAAAACGGGCAGGTCGGACCAATGATGAGAATCTGATCACTCACAATAGATAATAGTAATTGAAATAAGAACAATGAAGAAGAAATCTGAGAAACGATTTGTATTGCTACTGAAAATAGAAAGCGATTACATCAGGATGATGTCCCAGGGAATATCCCTTCTCCAATCAGGAGCCACTGTTAACTCTAAATAATTTTCTTCACACCCTCACTCACACTCTTAACCTTTATTTATAACACTCAAACAAACACCCTAAATGTTAATATTACCAAACTACCCCTACTAGAATACACCATACTACTAAATATGATTAACATACTAATATAACCATGATCTCTATCAAGTGAGGTATGGAAAAGTGAGATTCTGCTCTGAATAGTAGTAAACGGAAGAGAAGTTTTATTCTAGTGTTGAGGGATGGTCGTAAAAACTGATGAAAGAAATTAAGTCACGAGATGTGCACAAACTTCACGAACTTTACGAACGTGGTTGCTCTGATGGAGTCCCCCGCTCAAAGTCATCGTTTGAGGTTAATCATCCAGCGCTTTAAACGGTTATTTTCTCAAAATAAGTAAAATAAGGTTAAAATTAGTGCGATTTTACTTTTGGCTCGTAAGGCCCAATTAAAAGATAGATAAGTTGAAAATTAAAGAAGGATTAAATTGTGAATTGTAGTAAATAGATAAAAATAATTTTATATAAATTGAGGGGGAAGATTTATGATAACTCATTTATCACGGACATTGATAAATGGGTTATTGTAGAATTTCTTTTTAATTTTCTTATCATTTTATTTTGTAGATTGCAGAAGACCTTTATCAGTCTGGGTTTATAAGCTATCCTCGTACAGAGACTGATTCCTTTTCAACAAGGACCGACTTACGTGTGGGTATCTTTTTCTAAAATTAAACCATGACCCATTCTTTGTATTAGGCCACTCGGAGTGGGGGTTCGGGAAGAGCCGGGGAAGCCACCACCGCGTCCCCGGTTTCGGCTAGGGGAAAAACGAGGAGAGGAAGCCGAATGTTGCCGAGCGTGGGAGAAAACAATTGCGTTGGAAAAGTGGGAAAAAAATGTGGGGAAAAGTGGGAAAAAATGGGACGACACCATGCAAAATGGGGAAAAGTGGGGAAAAGTGATGTGACGTTGACGTGGCAATGGGGAAAAGTGGGGAAATGTGGGACGACTCCGAGTGGCCTTACAGTGCAATAGTTATAATAAATAATTTTTTAGTAGCCATCCTACTTGTCTAAAATTAAGTCCTGTTTATATAAAGTTATATAAAAATAAACATTACAAAGCAATCATTTACAAAAAACAGATATAAATAAAGTAAATTTTTAACATTTTTAAAAAAGAGAAAAAATATGTATTTTATACAAATCTCTAAACATTTCTTTATATACAAATTTTATATACTTTTTATGTATCTATAAAACAATATAATTTATAAATTTGTAAATACTTGTTTTAAATACTTTTTATGATGAAAATTATGTAAGACTCATAATAATAAAAAAATGACTAATTACTTTTTTTTAATATGTATATTGCTTTTGTCTAAGAAAACAAAGAAATGAAAAATCATTAATGTCTGTTCTTCTTACGACATGATACCTTTAACTCATTTCACGTGTAATACATCAATGCATTTTACAAGCTGATTTGAAAAATTAAATTTAGTTAAATTATTATTAATTGATTAAAATTAATTGAATCTTTGAATATGAGACTTGCAAATTTGAATTTTAGAACTTTTGATTGAAAATGGAAAGTTTGGCATGATTTGATTTTCATTAATATTCAAAGAAAATAAACACCAGTTTTTTCTTTAAATTTGGAAGTTTGACTTGATTGCATTTATTAAATAAAATTAACTTTCAAAATGTTAATGTGTCAAATATGATGTGGATAGCCTAGAAAGATGCCATGTGACCAATTGTTATTCTTTTATTAAGTAGCCAGTATAGATTTCGTACCATAAGCAAGCTGACGGACACAAATGACATATGACCTATTGTCCATGATAAAAAACAGAATAACTAGACTAGCAATGCTGTCTCTTTTCTTGTTATTACCCAATTATAAGAACGACACATGCCAGTAAGTAAATATTTTTATCTTATTGAATCAAAATTATGTCCTTAGTGTCACTAAGAAGGTATCAACTTCATATACCCTCTTTCAGGTTTTTTGCCTTTGGCAAATTTATTTTTTACATAAAATTTGAGTCTTCTTTATGCATAAAGATATTATTAGAACTCTAATGATGTAAATTAGTTGTTTATCACTCTAGTTGATAGGGTGACACGCATCTAATATTTTTTTTTAAATATCTGGATACTCTATTTTATAACTAATTTTGATTATAATTATGGATGTTCTTGTGTTTTTGTAATTTATAATAAGTACCTGTTTTAACGAACCAACAGCGGTGTCCTAAAGGTAAATAAGAGTGACTAAATTTTTGCATAAAGATATTATTATAACTCTAATGTTTTAAATTAGTTTTTGTTTACCACATTCTAGCTGACAGGGTTACATGCATCTAGCATTTTCTGTTAAGGATCCTGAGACTATATTTTATTATAAATTTGATTATGGATGGTGTTCACATGTTTATGTTACGTTATGACAAATTTCTTTTTTAATGAATCAGCAGAGATTTTCTAAAGGTAAACAAAGTTACTAAAAATTATATACTTCCTTTTTTATCTCATGTTTCATGCAATTATGTTCCAGTTCATTGACATTCTTTTTCTTACCAACTATATACTTGTTATCTTACTCTTTTTTGGGTTGTGATTGTGGTTTGGATAATTGTATGGTTTTAGATACTTGTACAAGAACAGCAGGAGCATCCTGTGTGGGGCCCGTATGCCCAGCGACTCTTGGATCCTTCATCAGGACTGTGGAGGAATCCGAGTGGTGGTGGGCATGATGACAAAGCACATCCTCCCATTCACCCAACAAAATTTTCACCTGGAGAATCTAGATGGAGCGAGGATCATAAAGTAAGTTTAAAGCTGTGAATAAATATTGCAAATTTGCAATAGTCTATCACAGGTGAACATTTTGTCAACAATAAACTAACGTATATTTGCAACAGAAATTGTATGAGCTAGTAGTTCGCCATTATTTAGCATGTGTTTCTCAACCTGCTGTTGGAGCTGAAACTACAGTTGAAATTGACATTGCGGGTGAAACGTTTTCAGCTTTAGGCAGAACAATTGTTGCTGTGAGTTTTTACTATATTTTTGGAGTTCTACTGATTAGTTTAATGCAAAATACACTCACTGGCTACATATTTGGATTTTGACATATTTCTTTCATTACAAGAATATTGTCACAAATCTGCCTGTTGAGCATACTCTGATCTTAAGAAAAGATGACTTGCATAATCTAAACAGTCTTCCACATTAATTGATTTCTCTTCTTTTTCAATGCTTTTGGATTTGTAAGTTTATATAGTTGTCAAATTGGGGCATGAAGCTAGCAAGGTCTTATAGGTGGTTTCTGTTTACAGTTTGTACGAACTAATGCGATTTTTTGTTACATATATGTGAAATTTATTCAAGTTTAGCCATTCTGTAATCTAATAAATCAAAATGGTGGTATGTTTACATTGTACAGAAAAATTATCTGGAGGTATATCGATTCGAATCATGGGGTGGATCTCTAATCCCAAACTACATGTTTGGACAGCAGGTTTGTGTTAGACCAAGCGATTAGCTACTGTAGTCTGTAACTTTTCCATTTGCAAGTTTATGTCTATTCTTATGGTATAATATCCCCTTCACTAATAAATTTTTTCAATGTTCATGGTTTCCAATTTCCATCGATTTGTGTGATGAAGTCATTTTTAATAACTAAAGTTATAAGGTTCTTCCTAAAACACAAAAAATTCCATATACTTGAATGGGTGTCAATTGATGTAGGAAAGTAAAGTGTACATCAATCATCAAATTTATGGAAGGAAGTTGATATTATTTGTTACACATATTGAATTTTTACAGTATCCTTTACTTAACTGCTCTCGAAATGTATACTTGTTGTAACAAGGGAGAGCAGTAGTAGGTACAAACAGCTGTGTTGAAATTTTCCTTTGGATTGTAGAGAGTAAACTATAAATACATAGATTCAGGTATTTAAAATTTTAATTTATTTTTTCTCAGTAAAAACAATATGTCCTCACAGCTGAAGAAGCCTGATTAATCATTTCTTTTGGGTGTCATCTAACTTCATTAGTATTTGCATGAAAAGCAAATATCTGACCGTGCTTGAAAATTATGCAGTTCACTCCAACATCGTTAACTCTTGAATCAGGGATTACAAGGCCACCGCCCCTCTTAAGTGAATCTGATCTTTTAGATTGTATGGATAAGGTAAGGAACAACAATGCTTGTTTTTTTTCCTTTCTTTTTTTTTTTGTCATCAAACAGAAAAGATTATTCACAGAAATTCCATCTATTTGGTTTCTTTTCTTATTATATAATTTTTTAGGCAGGCATTGGCACAGATGCTACAATGCATGATCATATCAAGAAACTGACTGATAGGTTCTATGCTATTAAAGAGGCCTCACATTTCAAGCCAACTAATCTTGTACAATCTCCTACTTGATACAAGAATGATAAAAATCTTGTGTCCTTTTAAGTTTAATCTTTCTTTTTTAATCTTTAATTATTTTAACTAAATATTTGAATTTTATAACAGGGCGAGGCATTAGTTATGGGATATGATGATATGGGGTAAGACATGTGCCAACATTCAAGCATTTATCTTTTTATAACTAAGTTGTTTTTATCATTCTTTTGCATGATAGTGGTGACTTGTATAATTGTAAAATTTTTGGTCTTGTTTGATAATTTCAGGTATGAACTTTGGAAGCCATATCTTCGTAGTATGATGGAGGAAGATATGAAAGCAGTTAGTGTAGGCAACAAGAGAAAATATGATGTGCTGGCAACATGCTTGCAGCAAATGAAGGCTTGCTTTTTAGATGTATGTTGATGCCTTGAATTTTTAAGAATTTGTTTGGATTGAAAGCTTTTTTTTTTATAAATTCAATATGTTTTAAATAAAATTGCAATTGAATTTTTTTGTTCTTTTAAACTGCTTATAATGACTTGATTTATCATCTGATTCTCTTGTATGCTGACTTAATTAGTATTAAGTACTCTTCAAAGCCAAATAGCTAGTTTTTTGCTATTGCATGTCTTTCCTGAGTTCATACGTTCTTAATTTTGAGGCATACCATACACTGGTTGATGTTGATTGATGTACTTGAACTGATATTTTTCGCAGGCAAGGGTAAATAAAGCAAAACTTTTCCAAGCCTTGGAAATTTTCTTTGACAGAACAAATAGAACTGGTGGAGATGATCAACATAATCATGGACAGCTTGTGCGGAAATGTGATGTTTGCCACGACTCAGATTTGGTTTTAAGGAAAAAACCGGTATATTTTTAAAATTAATCAAATCATGTATATATGTGTGGTGCACGCATATAATGTATATATGTGTGGGCCCTTAAGGGCAAAAGTAAAAGTGCACTAATTTTAACGTTATTTTAATTATTTTGTGTAAATAACGTTAAAATCATTGGGATGATCAACTTCAAACGATAACTTTGAGCCGGGGACTCTTTCGGAGCAGCCTCTCTATCCCAATTGGGATAGGGGTAAGGTTTGTATCTATCCTTCCCCCCCAGACCCTACTGAAAAGTGGGAATATACTGGGTAAGGTTGTTGTTGTTGTTGTATTTTACTGTCTACAAAATTGAAGTTCTTTTTCAGTATACAGTTTTTCTCACATGTACATTCACAATTGGAGTTTAGTGGAGCAAGTATGTTTGTATAGTTTTGATATTTGATCTAATCTATAGTTTTAACTATATTATGTTTTTCTTTCCTTACAGGATGGGAAGTTCATGATTGGTTGCTTGGCTTTTCCACAGGCAAGTGTTTGGCTCTTTTAGTGAAGTTTAATGTTTAAAGGACACAAAATGGTTTCACTATTTTATTGTCTAAATCAATGTTTTCCATCGAGCATACTTCTTGTTTCTTCTACATGCTGACCTGAACACTAGCAGTTTTTATATGTTGCCTACCTGCCCCATGTATTGTTGTATCACACAAATAGTACTTTGTTTTACTTTTCATGTGCAATTTTGGAACTTTTATGCAGTTTAAATTTCTGGTTGTCTTTGCTATGGTGTACATTACCTAGTAGTCACAATATTAGTTTTATAAAAATGAATGGGTCGATTTTTTTTTTTGAAATCTCAAATTGGCCTATTAAAAGAAGTTGGCCAAAGAAGTGAGCATGCCAGATTTGTTTGGTTATAACCTCCTAAATGACTTTATTTTAAAGTTCAGATAGTTATTGTAATAATATTGTTTTGTTTTGTCATCCAATTTGACACATGCTAAAAAGTAAAAATTGACTTGTTTTGATGCCCCCCATCTTGCCACCTCTAATATCAACTTTACACACTATTGCAGTGCAGAAATGTCATCTGGCTTCCTGGATCCATATCAGAAGCAGTTGTTACCACAACTGTTTGCAGTGCGTGCACTCCAGGTTTTTCTACTTTGCCTTGACCACACATGTTGACATGGTGTTGATGCTTAGGATTTATTTAGAATCTTTTTTCTGTAATAGTTTAATTCGTGAGTACATACGTTAACCACATTATAATTGTTTCACATTTTGCAGGACCTGTATTTAAGATTCAATTTACATTTCGCCGGCTGGAGATACCACCAAACTTCAATGTCCATCATTTAGGTGATCTATTTTGTATTTATCTTTTTGCATGGAAATCTTTTGATTCATTTCTAACTGGTTGATTGTTTCACAAGCTTCTATGATTGAAGATAAATCTCCAGTAATGTGGTTTTTGTTGGACCAATCTTGACATAAACATAATAGTTAAAGGGTTATTAATTATTATGTATAAAATAAAAGAAAGAGTCGGTCAAAGTAAAAGGTTTATTCTTTGATTTATCTAGCCCAACTAAGATGGAGTTTAGTAAGGCTAGAAACAAGGATTGGATTAGCCAAAGGGTCGGCTAAAACATCCTTAAATAGAGATAGTTTTTTCTTTGTTTCTTGTATTCAAAGTTTCTATCATTAAAGAGAAGGAGTTCTTTATAACTTGTGTGTGTGTTTTGCTTTACAAATCTGGTACCAATTCGCTTTAATTGGTATCAGAGCCTGCTACGAAGGGACCGAGAGGACTGATCAATCCAAAGGAGAGGATCGATCACCAGATTTGAAGACGATTCAATGGCAGACGCTGGAGCTGCATTGGCCGTAGTCGAGAAGACCGGGAACCTTACGTTTCAATGCCCAATCCTGTCGACGACCAACTATCCAATTTGGTCGCTCAGGATCAAGGCAATCTTCAAAGCCCACGGCTTGTGGGAGACGATCGAACCAGGAATCAATGTGGACCCAAAGAAAGACAACTCTGCGATTGCCTATCTGTATCAAGCGCTTCCGGAAGACTTGATACTACAAGTCGCGAGTTGTAATACGGCCAGGGAAATTTGGAATTCTATCAAGACTCGCCACCTCGGGGTAGAAAGAGTCATGGAAGCACGCCTGCAATCGTTAAGAACTGAATTCGACTCAATCAGGATGAAGGAAGGTGAAACCGTGGATGACTATGTGGCAAAACTCTCGGGTATTGCCTCCAAATCAGCCACACTTGGGTCAGCCATCGAAGAATCAAGCCTGGTTAGGAAACTGCTAACAAGTATGCCAGAAAACTTCCTGAACATGGTGGCAACAATCGAACAGCTAGTAGACCTCAAGACTGTGCGATTTTAGGAAGTTGTTGGGCGCCTCAAAGCATACGAAGAAAGGTCCTGCCCAAAATCGAAAGCTTCAAGCAGCAGCCAAAGCCAATTGCTGCTGACATACGAAGACTGGGAGGCAAAAAGAAGATCTGAACGAGGCAGTGGTCGAGGCCGGGGAAGCAACAATGACATCAGGGGCAGGGGCCGAGGCCGTGGCAGGGGAAGACTTGGAGGCCGAGGACGAGGGGCTGGCCGGGGCCAAGGGACACCAAACGGTGCCCAGAACCCCACACACCAAAGGAAGGACAGGTCTCAATTACAGTGTTTTCGTTGTGATGCAATGGGACACTTCTCGGCCGATTGCCCTACAAGGAACCAGGAAGAACTCAACCAAACACAGGCTAATGCTGATAAACCTGCATTGTTAATGACTGTTGCCTTCCAAGATCAGAAGGAAATGATCTACCTGACTGAAGGCAAAGTATTTTCAGAAAAACACCCACCCGGTCAAGATGAAATCAACATGTGGTACTTGGATAACGGGGCATCCAACCACATGACAGGAAACAAAGGCCTGTTCTCAAGGCTTGACACAAAGGTAGGAGGTAATGTAAGGTTCGGTGATGGATCCTGTGTCGACATCGAAGGAAGAGGAACCATACTGTTGGAGTGCAAGAATGGAGAACATCGGTTGCTAACTGATGTATACTACATCCCATTCTTACAAAGCAACATTGTAAGCCTTGGGCAACTGACTGAAGGGGGATGTCAGATACAAATGAAGCAAGAGTACCTGTGGGTACATGAACCTAATGGAAGTCTCCTAATGAAGGTGCCAAGAGCAGCAAACCGTCTATACAAGATCAGGTTGAAGATTGGGTCGCCTGTTTGCCTACACTCAAAAGTCGAAGATCCGGCTTGGACCTGGCACGCTCGGCTGTGCCATGTAAACTTCGACACTATCAAGCGGATCAGCACAAAGGAGATGGTACTTGGAGTCCCGGCCATAAGCCACCCTTCTCAAATGTGCGAGGCTTGCTTGGCTGGAAAACACACAAGGCAAAGCTTCCCGGACAAGACTATGCGGACCTTTGTGGCCCTATTTCTCCTCCTACACCGGCTGGAAACAGGTACATTCTGCTACTAGTTGATGACCATAGTAGATACATGTGGGCATTTATGCTAAAAACAAAAAATGAAGCTTTTGAACAATTCAAAAGATTCAAAACCTTTGTGGAACAATTTTTCAACAAGAAAATAAGAGTTCTTCGAACTGACCGAGGGGGGGAATTTACCTCCCGAGAATTTTCTATGTTCTGTGATCAGGAAGGAATTGCAAGGCAGTTGACCGCGCCTTACACCCCTCAACAAAACGGGGTGGTGGAGAGGAGAAACCGCACAGTGATGAACACAACAAGAAGCATCCTAAATGCCATGAAAATGCCCCAATACTTGTGGGCAGAAGCTGTTCGACACTCAGTCTATGTGTTGAACAGGCTGCCAACAAAGGTCCTGCACGACCAGACTCCTTATGAAGCCTTGAAGGGAAGAAAGCCCAGAATGGATCACCTCCGGGTATTTGGCTGCATCGGCCATGTCAAGACACCTTCAAACCACTTGAAGAAACTTGATGAGAGAAGTCAACCAATGGTGCACCTGGGAATCGAACAAGGATCAAAGGCATATCGCATGCTTGATGTCAAAGAACAGAAGATAGTCATCAGCCGAGATGTAAAGTTCGATGAAAACAAAGGCTGGAATTGGGAAGATGAAACTGATGATCCTACAACAAGTGAAGCCGAGTTTACTGTACACACAGCCCAAATCAGACCTGAATCAGAAGAAGTCACCAACGATTCTGGACCAGCTGACCAAACTGGTCCACAAAGCCCAGCCTTCGAAACTCCAAACACCAGAAGCCAGCCCAGTCCATCAACAGCAGAAAATCAGGAGCTAAGTCCAGATAATGAAGCCCAAGGTGATATGTGTACCCCAACAACCGGAGTAAGAGGCCGCGGGCCAATGTTACCCAGGATACACACAGACAAAGATCACGAGTCAGATCCCTCAATGGCTGAAGAAGACACTTACGATGATACCCCACCACAAGGCTGGAAGAAACTCAGTGATGTGTATGATGAGGCCCCATACCAAATATACAATCTACTTCTCTCGGAAGGAGAACCACAGAATTTTAAAGAAGCAGCCGGCAACACTGAATGGGAAGTGGCAATGGAAAGTGAAATAGCATCTATTGAACGAAATAGAACCTGGGAGCTAACTGATCTGCCTCCTGGCCATCGCCCCATTGGCCTAAAGTGGGTTTTCAAGATTAAAAGAGATGCAAGTGGGGCCATCACAAAACACAAGGCAAGGCTGGTCGCCAAAGGATACATTCAGCAGCATGGCGTAGACTTCGATGAAGTTTTCGCACCAGTGGCCAGACTTGAGACCGTAAGAATGATTCTGGCCCTGGCAGCACAACGCGGTTGGGAAGTTCATCACTTGGACATGAAGTCAGCCTTTTTGCATGGAGAACTCAAAGAGGAAGTTTTCGTGTCTCAACCAGAGGGTTTTGTAATCAAAGGGAAAGAAGGAAAAGTGTACAAGTTGAGTAAAGCACTGTATGGGCTTAAACAGGCCCCAAGAGCCTGGAACACCAAGTTGGATGGGGTTTTGAAGGAGTATGGTTTTGAAAAATGCAAGGTTGAACAAGCTGTGTACACAAAGCGGGCTGATGCAGAATCACTTGTGATAGGCATCTATGTAGATGACCTGATTGTAACAGGAAACAACTTGAAGAAAATAATGGAATTTAAGAAGCAAATGGAAGAGAAATTCGAGATGAGCGATTTAGGCTTACTCTCATACTACCTCGGTATGGAAGTAAACCAAGGAAAAGAAGGGATAAGCTTGAAACAGACTAGCTATGCTACAAAGGTTCTGAAACAAGCAAACATGTGGGAATGTAATCCCACGAAGTATCCAATGGAACCAGGGCTGAAGTTGTCAAAACTGGAAGGAGGAAGCCAAGTTGATGCCACTGAATATAGGAGGATTGTGGGCTGTCTCAGATACTTAACCCACACAAGACCGGATTTGTCCTACGCAGTAGGTTATGTTAGCCGGTACATGCAAGTTCCAAGAACAGCCCATCAACAAGCCGTTAAACAGATCCTCAGATATGTAAAAGGAAGTACTGATCTGGGAATTTTCTATCGGTTAAATGGAAACAGCAAGCTGATTGGGTTCAGTGACAGCAGCTATTCGGTTGATATGGACGATGGCAAAGGTACAACTGGTCTGGTCTTCTTCTTTAATGATGCACCAGTTGCATGGAACTCCCAGAAACAGCCAACAGTGGCTTTATCTTCATGCGAAGCAGAATTCATGGCTGCTACTTCAGCAGCATGTCAAGCCATTTGGATGAAGGGGCTGTTGGCAGAGATAACAGGCAGAGAAGAAGAGCAAGTGGTGATCAAAGTTGATAACAAGTCAGCCATAGCCTTAATGAAGAACCCCGTATTTCATGGAAGGAGCAAACACATCAACACACGCTACCATTTTATACGTGAGTGTGTTGAAAGTAATCAAGTCAGAGTTGAACACATAAGTGGTAATAATCAGAGAGCTGATATACTGACAAAAGCCCTACCAAAAGTGAAGTTTGAAGAAATGAAAGAGCTGCTGGGAATGAAGAAATTGGAGGGAAAATAAAGGAAGACTCAAAGTCAAGATTGGGGGGTGATTGTTGGACCAATCTTGACATAAACATAATAGTTAAAGGGTTATTAATTATTATGTATAAAATAAAAGAAAGAGTCGGTCAAAGTAAAAGGTTTATTCTTTGATTTATCTAGCCCAACTAAGATGGAGTTTAGTAAGGCTAGAAACAAGGATTGGATTAGCCAAAGGGTCGGCTAAAACATCCTTAAATAGAGATAGTTTTTTCTTTGTTTCTTGTATTCAAAGTTTCTATCATTAAAGAGAAGGAGTTCTTTATAACTTGTGTGTGTGTTTTGCTTTACAAATCTGGTACCAATTCGCTTTAGTTTTACTTTATGTTTTTAGAGATTACATAACAGAATCAGTTTTAATCTGTTTATGGAGTTTTTAACTTTCATCCATCACCTGAAAAAGCTGGGGGTAGAAAGTAATCCTTAACAAGGAGTTTTAGTGTGTAATTAATTATTCTATTAAAAAGATAAAATTGGTCTTAGAGAGTATAGAGAATTTCTAATCTGTAGCATTTTTTAGTGAATTCTAATCTTCTATATAAATCCTAATACTGAAATTTAGGTTGTGTTGGTGGCTGTGATGATATTATGAGACAGCTTACTGAAATGTCTGGTTCTGGATATCGCAACTTTTCAAACACACCAGGTATTTTTTTTTCATTTTTTTTAACATTTGTTCAAGACTTTAAGCAGTTGCTATAATTATATTTGGTTGTATAGGAATGATAGTTTATTTGTACTGAGTTTTAACTTTCCGTTCTGCAGAAGTGATACAATTGCAACAATTTTAAAAACTACTCATTTCATTTATTGCCTCCTATTTTTTCTCTCTTTCTCTCTTTTTTTTTTCTTTTTTCATTTATAATTTTTACGCCTTACCTTTTTCATATTTTGATTTTAACTGTACCTATATTTTTTATTCAGCAAGAGGAAGGGGGACTGCTGCACCTTCAAGAAACAATTCTCAAAATAATCAGCAGCAGGCAACATGCAATTTCTGTCATCAAACAGGACATTCTTCTAGTGATTGCTATTCTCTGACTTCTCAAAACCGCAATCCTCGATCTCAGAGAGTTAACTCTAGTAATGGTATTTATTTCTTGTGTTCTTTTTTTTATATGGTTTTTTACTTTAGGAAGATGTTTAACCAACAATAAAAACACACTTCAGCAATCAATATGTATGGATGCGTATCTACAATTATTATTATAAAAGTGACATTCATACATTGAAGTACATGTGGCAGTTTTGACTCATTTACTAAGAATTATCTATCTGAGCTATGTTTTGTATTGAATGGATAAATTAAAATCTATAAACAGAGCTGTTTAGAAGTGGTTCAAAGTGTATTTTCAATATTATAAAAATTTAATAAATAAGTTAATTACTTTTAGAGTAAAACTGCCGGTTTGTGTACAAATTATTCTTGAACTAGCAAAACCCAATGTATATTTTTATTTTATTTTTGTTATTTTGTTCTATTTTTATACGCCCCGTTAGCAGTGCGCACATATAATGTATATATGTGTCGACAGCTCTTGAGGGGCAAAAGTAAAATTGCACTAATTTTAACGTTATTTTACTTATTCAGTGAAAATAACGTTAAAATCGTTTCGGACGGTTGATCAAGCATCATGAGCCGAGGGTCTCACTGGAAGCAGCCTCTCTACCCCTACGGGGTAGGGGTAAGGCTGTCTACATCTCACCCTCCTCAGACCCTGCCTTAGCATGCTAATGGCGGGATATACTGAGTACATTGATTGATTGATTGATTTTGTTCTATTTTTAATTTGGGGTATTTAATCTGTTATTTGTTGATTGCAGGCGATTCACCAATTCCTTGCACTACTTGTGGTTCGCTCTGCATTTTGAAAACTGCCAATACAGAGAGCAACCGGGGAAGAAAGTTCTACTCTTGTCAGTCACAGGGTTGCAAGTTCTTTGTGTAAGTATTCTCGATTCATTTTTTAAAAAGAAAGTTCTTTTTTTAAACAAACAAACATACCCAGTATTATCTCACATTGTGGGGTCGAGGAGAGATGAAAACAGACATTACCCTACCATAAAATGTGATGCAGATGCTGCTTTGTAAGAGTCTCTCGGCTCAAGAAAAATATATAATTTTTTTACGAAACATACCAAACGTTAAACACAAACACAAAGCTGCATAGCACATAGACAAAGACGCATGTAGAAACATGTATAAACGGTGCATTAATCTTTATAATTAATTACAAAACAACAATTTTTATAATTATCAACAAAATCTTCACATTAATCTTTTTAAAGAGGTTAAAAAGACTTGCAATCTGTTTGATCTTTACCCCTCTTATTCTATATTTCAATTTTTGACCCATTTAAAGAAGAACTGTTCATAATGCAATGACAACAAACTGTGTTTGCATTTTATGAAGATGCTGGGTGGATAGCATCCCCACTACAAGAGGTGGCGGTAGCAGCTCAGCGACGACCACCAGCAGAAGGAGCGGTCGTGGTGGTGGCCAAGGTGGTGGTGATGTAAGATTTGTATCGGCCACAGGTGATCCTGTTTCTGGAAGAAGTTGCTTTATTTGTGGTGACCCGTCACATTTTGCAAATGTCTGTCCAAATCGCGGTATGCGAAACTGATTTTTTTTTTTTCAATGCCAGACCTTTTAGTATGTAAAGTAGCAATGTCTGGTGAATAAAAACTTCTCTTTTTTGTATACTGTAGGAGGTATTGGTGCTAGTTGCATTATATTAAATCAAAAATATATTAAATTAATAAATTTTTTTTGAGATACTTGCTAGTTACATAGCTGTACTGTTTTTAAGAAGCGCGAGGTACTCTAAGGTGTTGATGTCCCAAAAGCCAAGGCGTGAGGTGAGAGTTTTACATCTGCAAGTTGCCATGCATTGTATTGCATTTATAAATTAGTTCTATATACTTTTTACCACCAAAAAGTAGAATACAGAGAATTTAGCAACTTATTGCACAACCAAACTTCATGGGGCAGGATTAAAACTTAGGGTTGTAAATGAACCAAAGAAACACGAACCGGCCTTTATTTGTGTTTGTTTGTTTAACTTTTAACTTGTTCAATATTGGTTAATGGACACTAACTGAACGAAAATTCTTATTTGTATTCGTTCATTAAGGAATTGAACTTGTTCACAAATGCTTCATGAATGCAAACGCACGTATATTATTTAAAAAAATAAGGTATTTTCAATCTTAAACATTAGAGATAATCATTTTACACAAATATAAAATTAAGCATTTGATAAACCTCAAAAAACAATTGTCACAAAAAAAATTAAAAGCTACAAATAATAATCGTAATTGAAATTACTATAAACTGATGTTTCAACGATTTTCAGATTCAAACTATGTTTTCAGTGTTGGAATTTTAATAATAAATATAATTTATTATTAATTTTGGATCACTAATTATTCGTATATGTTACAAATACGGTTATTGTACATTAAGTTTAAGTTCTATGTGCAAGGATCACAACGAAGTAAATGGGGTCCAAACTGGAGCTAAGATGATTGAGATATCGATGCTTAAAGTTGTAGCAAAGTCACCTATTTCATATACCGGATCGCTTTCTAGTTAGAATTAATTGGTTTTACCAACAAGACACACCCGATGATAGTCAGGATTAGGAGAGTGCTTCGCACCTAACCCGCGACGTGCTCATGCCTGGGCCCGGGAAGCCGCCTTTATGTTTTTGAACCTCAACAATTTAGTTCAAGTTGACCTGAGATAGTTCGAATTTCAAAACAAATGTTTTAAATGTCGAATTAATGTAGTGATTGTTACTACACTTGAATTTGGCTGTTTTAAATGATTTCACAGTATATATTCAAGACTTGGGGTGCTTTAATGGATAGAGAGAGAAAACTACAAACAACTCTTACTAATCTTTTGTTGACGATCGAACATTGCGTTTCTATTCATCTAAAATTTCAGGAGTGTGGTCGACTCTGACAATACATCTACTCCGGCTATTGTACCTCGTGAGAAAGAGGGGTATCACCTGGGTGACAGATTTACCGAAATCTCTTTTAAGGTACTCCTGTTGAACATAAATCCTCAGCCTCTACACTTGCATATATTTATACTTTAATTTGCAATTTGTGTTTTTAAGTTGTATTGTAATTCGTACTACCGAATAACAAACTTGTATTCATTCCTTTCATTTTTTGAATGGTGTTCCTACAAGCTTAAAACAAATTTTAAAGCATCATTCTTACTTTTGTGTTTTAAAATATATATTCGAATTACAAACTGTTTCTTCCAACCATTAGAAAACCAAGCGGTTACTTATACTTTCAATCAAAAGTTTGATTACAAGCTAAGTTTTTTTATTATTGGAAATATAAATTGATTTCTGGATTGTTTTTCAGAAATGACATTAGCACCTGCTACTTCTTCAACTGTCATGGGATCATTAGTTGATATGCAAGCAGCCTAAACCGTTGCTAACTATGCTGATAAACCAGAAAAGTTTTCGGGTTTCAATTTTAAAAGGCAACAACAAAAGATGTTGCTCTACTTGAGTACTTTGAATCTTGCAAGGTTCTTGAATAAACGCCCTCTACTCCTACCGAAAGAGCAACTGATGTTCAAACAGCGAGCGTTGTGGAGGCCTGGAAACATTATGAGCACTTTTGTCGCAACTATGTATTGAACGGCCTTGTGGATGCTTGTGTATTGCAAAATAAAGACTTCCAAAGAATTATAGGAGTCGTTGGAACACAACTAAAAAACAGAGGATGCCGGCACGAAGAAATTCGTTGTGGCCTATTTTTTGGACTAACATGGTTGATTCAAAAACTGTGATTACTTACAAGTTTTTCTTAGCGACATTCACTCCAAGGGGATGACTCTTAGTGAGACATTTCAAGTAGCTACCATGATTGAAAAGTTCTCTCATAGTTGGGTAGATTTCAAGAACCACCTAAAGCACAAAAGAAAGGAAATGACCATTGAGGATCTTGTGGTTCATCTTCGAATTAAGGAAGAAAATAGTTTGCCACTAAAAGTAAGCCAACCCGTTTTTATGCAACCTTCTGCTAAGGAAAACATGGTGGAGCATTGTCAATCCTCCTGAGAGTACAAAAGTAAAAAAAAGAAAAAAAAGGCAAAGGCAAAGCTAAGCTGTGGACCTTGGGCTATGAGGAGGCGTGAAGAAGAAATTTGCTCCATTTAAGGGGAAATGTTACAATTATGGTGAATCTAATCACCGTGATGATCAATGCAAGGAACCGAAACAAGAGAGGGCTCTTATGATTAATGATGACATGGCTCTCATAACCACTATCTCCGACCTTAATGCCATGTTGGAGGAGGTTAACTTAGTGTCTAACATCACTAAAGGGTGGTGGGTTGACATTAGGGCAACTCGTCATGTTTGCCCTGAGAAGACCCTCTTTAATACGTTTAAAGAGGTGGTTGGAGATGAAAAGCTGCTCATGGGGAATGCAACTACTTTCGATATTAAGGGCGAAGGCAATGTGATCTTGAAATAGACTTCCAGGAAGGAGCTCACCCTTATCAATGTGCTAAATGTTCCCGACTTGTGGAAGAGTATTGTGTCGGGATGGTTACTAAATTTCATTTGGTTTTTGAATCTGATATGTTTAGTTTGACAAAACATGGAATGTTTCTTGATAAGGGCTATACCCAAAATGGTATGTTCAAACTCAATGTAACCGCTATGGCAAAAACTATGAATAAAAATGAGTCTACTTGTGCTTACTTGATTGAATCTTCTAATATTTGGCATGGTCATCTTGGCCAGGTTAATTTTTACTCAATGCATCGTTTAATTAAATTGGAATGCATACCAAAATTTTCCAATAATTCAAATTCAAAACGTGAAACATGTGTTGGAACAAAACAAACAAGATCATCATTTAAAACAGTTTAACGAATAACCGAACCCTTTGATATAATTCACACTGATGCGTCTGATTTAAAATCAACTCATACAAGAGGTGAAAACAATTACTTCATCACTTTAATTGATGATAGTACTAGATTTTGCTATGTATACTTGCTAAAGAGTAAGGATAAAACAATTGACAAGTTTGTCTTGTACAAAACCGATGTTGAGAATCAACTTAACAAAAAGATAAAAGTTTTAAGGAGTGATAGAGGATGTGAATATGTTTCATCATTTGCTGACATTTATGCACAAAGTGGAATCATCTACGAACGCACTGCTCTTTCTTCATGACAACAAAATGACATTGTTGGACGAAAGAACCGTACATTAAAAGAAATGATGAATGCCATGTTGTTAAGCTCTGGGTTGAACCAGGACATGTGGGGGAACCCTTTTTATCAGCTAGTTTTCTTTTAAACAAAATAATTTTTCTAGAAAAATGATGTAACTCATTATGAGTTGTGGATGAGCAAAAACCGTCTTATAAATACTTGAAAGTGTGGGGTTTCCTAGCAAAAGTGGTGGTTTCACTACCAAAGGTTCAAAGAATATGACCAAAAACTGTGGATTGTGTATTTATTGGTTATGCTTATCATAGTAGTGCATATCGGCTTCTTGTTCATACTAAAAGAATCCTGAAACAGACAAGAATACCATAATAGTGTCAAGGAATGCATCATTGTTTGAAGAAGTGTTTCCTTGCTTGAAAAAGGATCTCCCAAGTTCACCAACACAAGTTGATGAGATTGTTCATGACATGGATCAAGAACAATCAAAGGCTGAAGAAGTTGAGATAAGAAGAAGTAAAAGGAAAAGGGTTGAAACATATTTTGGACATGTTTTCTTACTTATATGGTTGAGGGTGATCCCCAAACCTATCGTGAAGCGGTCACTTCTTTGGAAGGATCTCAATGGAAAAAAGCGATCAAGAATGAAATTGATTCGATCTTACAAAACCACATTTGAGAGCTTATAGATCTTCCACCAAAGAGTAAACCACTTGGATATCGATGGATATTAAAAAGGAAGATGAAATCAAATGGTTCCATTGATAAGTACAAGGCAAGATTAATGATTAAAGGGTTTAGACAAAAATGAGTAGATTACTTTGACACTTAATCGCCTATGACTAGATTAACCTCGATAAGGTTGGTGCTTGCAATAGTGGCTTTAAGAATTTGGAAGTCCACCATTTGGATGTTAAAACCGCTTTTCTAAATGGGGATTTAGAAGAGGAGATTTTCATGGAATAATCTGAGAGTTTCTCAACTCCAGACCAAGAAGACAAAGTATGTAAATTAGTCAAGTCATTGTATGGCTTGAAGCAAGCTCCAAAACAATGACATTAAAAGTTTGACCACGTTATGCTTAACAATGGTTTCAAAATTAATAGATGCAACAAGTGTGTTTATGTGAAAAACACAACAAGAGGTTATGTAATATCATGTCTTTATGTAGATAATATGCTTATCGTTGGAAATGATGATAAAATGATCAAATCTACTAAAGTCATGTTAAAAGCGAGATTTGACGTGAAAGAAATGGGCTAGCTGATGTGATTCTTGGTGTAAAGATCAACATAACCTAAAATGGCCTTGCGTTGAGTCAATCTCACTTTGTGGACAAAATTCTTGAAAAGTTCAATGCAAGGGATACAAGTGTGTCTCAAACTTCTGTAGATACACCCAAAATCTATCGAAAAATAGAGGCGAGGGTGTTGCTAAGTTGGAGTATTCAAGATTTTTTAACATTATGATGTATCTGATGACATGCATGGGACCAAATTTAGCATATGCTGTAAGCAGGCTAAGTAGATATACTAGTAATCCATTCTCGGGACATTGGAAGAGCATGACAAGATTACTAAGATATTTAAGATACACAAGGAACCATGGGTTTCATTATGACATAGATCCAGCTGTTATATAAGGATATAATGATGCGAACTGGATATCCGATATGAAAGATTTCAAATCCACAAGCGGTTATGTGTTCACCCTATGTGGAGCAACTATAGCCTTGAAGTCGTCCAAGCAAAATATTATTGCTAGATCTACGATGGAATTTGAGTTTATCGTGTTAGATAAAGTTGGAGAAGAAGCATAATTGCTACATCAATTTGTTGAACACATTCCAGGATGGCCAAAGCCTATGTCGGCTATATGCATACATTATGATTGCCAATCGGCTATTGGTAGAGCTCAAAATGCAATGTATAATGGCAAGTCAAGGAACATTTGACGTAGACACAATACGATACAACAACAATGTGAGTTATCTCAATTGACTATGTGAAGTCAAAAGATAACATAACGGATCTGTTTACAAAAGGCTTAAGTAGAGAGTTATTGTACAAGTGGTCAAGAGAAATGGGACTAAAGCCCTTTGAAAAAAATTGTACAAAGGACAACCTTGTTGGATTTATATGTATGAATCCGATAAGTTCTCATAACTAATCGAGCTGTGACCCGTAAGAGTTACACCTTGGTCAATGAACATTAAATCACTTAACTTAATGAACTGGTAATCACGAACGGATTTGTAATTTATAATTGTTATAAATTATATAAGTTTAAGCATTTATTTAATTAAACTAATGGTGTTGGGCTTGATGTTGTGTATTGGACCTATAGTTGCACAAAAAAACCGGTTAACCGAACCAGACCGGGTTTTGGACCGGTCAGAAACCGGTTTCTGGACCGGTTTTGGGTACCGGTTAGACAAAATCCATTAAACCGCTGGTTAGTGGCCGGTTATAAGTTTTTTTTAACAAAAACCGATTTAGAACCGATTAAAGTGAAACCGGTTTTTTTAATCGGTTATAAACTGGTTAACCAGTTATACATTTCAAAAAAATAGTCGTTTGTTACTGTTGGGTGGAAAATAGCCGTTGGGGACAGGTTTAACCGGTCGTGAAAAAAATCAAAAAATAGCCGCTTCTAGTCGTTTGAAACCTTTTTTTGGACCATCTTGCCCACTAAACAAAAGTATAAATAGATGGAGGGTGTTTTGGTTTGATCACACTGATGTGTGTTTGATTTTCATGTGTTTTAACAATTTAAAGTTGCGTTTTTATGTGTATTTTATGTGGAACAATGATACATTGAAATACAATTGTGAATTGCAGGTAAAAACATGCTAGAGGGATGCCCGGGGGTGGTAACGAGGTGAAAAGATGAACAGATGGATCAGAAACTGTTGAGAAAAGCTCAAAACTTCGGAAGCGCATATCTTGAGCTAGAGGAAGAGTTACGGAAGCCATAATATATGAAAACCGAGTTTCTCGACGAGACGAAGCTGCTGGTGAGATCAGACTGGGCGTAGGCTACACCCAAGTCAGCGTAGGCTACGCCCAAAAATTCAGCGTTGACAGAAATTTTGCACCGTTCAACTTGGCCCAGCGTAGGCTACGCCCAAAACGCGGAAAACGGGAATTTAACCCTATTTTGCCTATTTTCAAGCCACATTCCATCGAAGTCGAAAGTTAAGTTTTTTGGGGCCAATTTGAGACGTTTTTGGGCAGTTTTTGAGGGATCCAACCCTCCAAATCAAGATTCAATCCAAGAATTCATAAATGGAATCAACAATTGAAGATCAAATCGCGATGAGGCAAGGCTAGTTTCTTCGTTATTGCTTCCGGTTGATTAGAGTTGTAAGTGAAACGATGTTTGAATGTTGAATCTAGGGTTTTGATTGTAAACTTGGTACGATTTCTTTTTGGTTGATTTAAACAATAGATTTATGTTTTCGTATTATGTGTTACCATCAGTGATTCGGTTTTCTTGCATCGTTTACTCATTGGTATTCGTGTGATGCGTTGTGAATGTCTATTGGTAATTTTGTGAATGAGCAAGTCTTAAACGTTCGTTCCATCTTTATCACTTTAATCGAACTGATTGACAACATCAATTTTATATGATTTCAACCTAGGTTTAACTTACATTCATTGTGGATCTTACAACCTAAAAACCGGAAGTGATTACCTTTTTCATTACTTGTTTTCAAATCAAAAGTAAAAGTTTGTTTCTTTTAAACGATTCTCTTAATTCAATTCAATCCAGAGTTTTCATTTTTCTTAGTTTAATCAATTTGTAGACAAGATTAGCACTTTCCCCTGATTCCCTGTGGAGACGACGTTACTTCCCTTGCTATAGTCAAAGGTAGTTAATTTCTTAATTATAAATTGTTTTTGATTGACCTACGACACATCGATCAAAATGGCGCCGTTGCCGGGGAATCAACGCGCAAAGTGCTAGTTTTTAGTTTAGCCCTAGTTTAAGTTTAATTTTAGTTGCATTTGCTTTTCAAAAACATAAAAACACAAAAAGATTTGATTTTTCTTTTAATTTTGTTTTATTTTGTTTATTGTTCGGAATTACGCGTGGTTTTTCTTTGTTTGTGTTGTGCATGTAATCTTACAATTGCATGAATACTCTTTATTCAAGGAAGACATCACCGTTGATCTTTGATCCTGAAATTGAGAGAACAGCAGGGCATAATCGAGTGTTGCATAGATCCGGCTTGTCAGTACCTCCAGTCCAACAGAAAATTGATCAAGAAGCATCAACCATGAGTCATAATAGTGATCATGGAGTACCACCAAACTACCCAATTCCACCACCTCTACCACCGCATCCTAGACCACCACCTAACTACCAAGGGGATGATGATTTTCAACCTTATCCCGAATGTCACACCCCGAGCCGGCGGGGTTGGATCGGAGTCCCCGTCGGGCGGAAGGTTCTCGAGGCGCGATATCGTGAGTGATAATCGTGATGATCAGATTGTTTACATAGCATCAATGTTAAGAATAAGTAAAGCACAATCAAACATTCAACTAGGATTACAAAGTTAAATTACAACATCAATGTTCAACAATTTAACTAAGTAAAGCTAACAAAAGAATAAATGTTTATATCTTGTAACTGTACAAGATATCAAAAGTGTTTAGCACCCATAGCATAATATGTGCTTCTCCAAAAGTCTACTAGGTCTGCTAACTGGCACCCTAGTATGCACTCCAAAAGCTTAAGCCTATTCCTGTGCGTTACCTGAGAAAGCATGTAAGAAAACAAAGTCAACACAATGGTTGGTGAGTTCATATAGTTATAGTATTTGTAAAATAGCTTTTGCAAACCTCTTCGGTAAAACCTTAACCTCATTAACAACACCTGTATCATCCAACTCGGTATGCTTATATATAGGGCATACCCCTGATTCGAGCCTACGACCAGCCCAGACGCCGTCCCACCACATACTAAGTCGCATAGGACATTGCTATTAATGATAGTTAAGCATTTTACCTACCATTCGATTCATTCTTCATCATCGCTTTAGTTTACTGTTTCAAAGTTTACACGTCTATAGCATTCGTATGTATTAGCTTCACTATAAGTTTAACAAGCATCGTGTTTAAAAGTTTATGATTTCGACTCAAAAGCATTTATGCATCCCTTTGGTAACAACCTTAATCTCATTAACACCACCTGTATCATCCAACTCGGTATGCTTATATATAGGGCATACCCCTGAGTCGAGCCTACGACCCGCCCAGACGCCGTCCCACCACATACTAAGTCGCATAGGACATTGCTGTTAATGATAATTAAGCGTCTTACCTACCATCCATTTCGTTTATAGCTTTAGCATTATGTTTACGTTTATAGCTTAAGTGAACATTGAGGAATCACTGTATGGCAAGCACTGAGTGGCCATCAGTCTACTCCTCAAGTCATGAGTATGAAGGTCACTCTATGGCAAGCACTGAGAGGCCAACGGTCTGTTCCTTCAAGTCCCAACTATGTAGAACACCCCATGGCAAGCACTGAGAGGCCAATTTAGTGGGTTCTATCATAGTTAATAGCTTTGGCATTCAAGTTTGTAGTTTTTAAATAGTTTAACAACCGGTGAGGCAAGCACTGAGAGGCCAAACCGTTGCTTTAGCATGACAAGTTTATAGCATTCAAAGTTTAACAACCGGTGAGGCAAGCACTGAGAGGCCAAACCGTTGCTTTAGCATGACAAGTTTATAGTATTCAAAGTTTAACAACCAGTGAGGCAAGCACTAAGAGGCCAAACCGTTGCTTTAGCATGACAAGTTTATAGCATTCAAAGTTTATCAACCGGTGAGGCAAGCACTGAGAGGCCAAACCGTTGCTTTAGCATGACAAGTTTATAACATTCAAAGTTTATAGCATTTTGAGCATTTCAAGCATTTCAAGCATTCAAGCATAGTAAGCATATAGTATTAAAACGTAGCGTTAGCACTTAGCATTAGTATTCAGTGTTTGCATGTAGCATTAGCATCTAGTGTTAGCAAGTAGCATTAGCATTTAGTATTTGCATATAGCATTAGCATCCAGAGTTAGCATGTAGCATTAGCGTTTAGCATTAGCATGTAGCATTGTAGCATTAGTATATAGCATTAGCATGTAGCATTGTAGCATTAGTATATAGCATTAGCATGTAGCATTAGTGTTTAGCTTTAGCAAGTAGTATTAGCATTTAGTATTTACATATAGCCTTAACATCCAGTGTTAGCATGTAGCATTTGCATTAAGTATAATATTCAAGCATCTAGTTGTTAGCATAAGCATCGCATTAAAGCATCAAGTTTATGTTTAAAAGCATTAAATAACATTTCAATAGTTTATGAAAATGTTTAACATGCTTCCCAGTCCCGAAGTAAAACAAATAAGTTTGAAAAGGGACAAATGAACTCACCTGGTGTTTGAAGTGGTTGATTTAGCTTAAGCTAGAATGTACGCGCTCGATGTAGTGTTTGCGGTTGTTTTCAAGTTCCTGTATCGATTTCACGTGGTTTGTAACTTATAAGTATTAATTGTGTTGGATTTGCGTGTATGTATGTGTGTTAGTGTTAGCCCTAAAGTTGGCTAACACTGTGAGTCTAAATCTCTATTCGGCCCTAAGTTATTTGTTATCGCCTTGATAACAATTCCCCCACAAGGTTTAGATTAACTTACCTTACTATTACATTTCAGGCTTCATTTCAATCTCCACAGTGATAAAAAAAAGAATTTCAAATGTAAAGACTTTAGATTTTCTTTTTAGCTTGCATGTTGATAATCTTTCTCCTATTGTAGTCTATCTGCGTCTTTATTAAGTCTAAACCTCGTGGGCTTCATATTGGGCCGCCATGGTTAGTGTGGGCCTATTGTGGCCTAGCCTTAGATCAAGATAACCATGATGGATCTAGTAACACTATTGGGTCGAGATTAGTGGGTTAGGCCAATTGGGTTTGTTGACTTGGGCCGAAGGAATTATATGGGCCCCTCATTTCGAAAATGTTGGGCCTAAGCATACGGTATGGCCGGTTGAGTCTATTGGGCCGAGAGTACGTGGGCTTTGGGCCTAGACAATTGCGCTTGTGATGATGTTGCTGCTTAGAGGTTTCGGCCGAGAAGGAGTTGGATTTCAGCTCCACACCAGCGAACCTTTTGTGCTAGGTTCGGTGATGCCTTGATTCAGCCAAGGTTCGTGCAGGTGAGTTAAGGGTTTGGCTTATGCTCGAGGGTTCGCAGATCAAGCAAAGGTTCGTCTCCCACTTCCTCACGAACCCATGGTTCGTGACCAAAGGGTTCGTTAGTACCCTAAGGGTTCATCCAGGTTGCTGCATGAATGGTTCGTAGCCTACAATGGTTCGTGAGATCCCCGAAGGGTTCGGCAGGGGGTTGGTTCGCCGAGGGTTCGGTGCGTGGGATGGCAGCAAGGTTTGTTCCTAGGTTCGCCATAGTCAAAGGTTCGCATGGGGTTCGGCCCCCTTAGGCTCCACCTAAAAAGGTTCCGTCGAGGTTGTGGGCAACGAACCCTGTGTTCGTTCTCTGCCTAAGCTCTCGATCCTGTTCATCCCATGATGTTGTGATGCGAGAATAAGCTTCTAATGATGAAATGGTGAGCGTGGTTTAGGGTTTCACCGATTGTGTGTGTGTGTATCAAAACAAAGGAGAAAACCCTATTTTTCAGTTTCTTCAAGCGTGATTACCTCAGATTTGGCCGGCTAAATCCTCAACACAGCTGTACTTCTGGGTAAATGGAGTCGAGATCTTCGTTTAGGTTCCAAAAACACGCGATTTCATCCACAAATGAGAGAGATCTTGATGTTTGAAGGTGAAAATTCTTAGAGAGAGAGAGATGAACAGGAAAGAAGCTAGTGAGAGAGAGAGATGAGAGAAAAAATTAGAATGAGGTCTCATTTTTTTTTTTGGGTTTTTATATCCCGAGGGTATTCGGGTTCGTTTTGGTTGCTCGGTTCACGTTTCCGTTGCGTTTCCGGATCGTACGCGTGTAATTACATAATTTAAATAAAAGGTTTTATTTTAAACGTTTGGAAAGTGATTATTTCTAGTAAACAGTTTAAATATTATTTCCTTGAACTATTTATCGTAGTTTATTATTTTTACGCGCTACATTAACTGTTTCGCGAATGTACATATTTTAAATTAAATTGTTTCTTGTAAATTTATTTCTGATGAGTTTCAAAATTGTAAAACATGAAATATTTTATTTCCTTAAATTTATTATCGTTCGTCTCGTTTTCGTTTTCGTTACCGTTTCGTCAGAAAACGTCGCTTACGCGCGTTTTCGTACAGAGCGCTAACTGTACGAACACGATCGTACGTTTCACTTTCTTATTTGGTTTTCTACTTTTCAATCATCGTTCCAGATCGTTAAACTATCAGATCTATTCGTACAGATCGTCACATGTACGAATAACTCGTCGGTTTAGCATTCTGTAACAACAACTGTTAAAGTTTTGTATTGTTTATCCTCACATACGTTTTAACTCAATAGTTTCAAATCAAGCATGTCTGTATATGTTCATTGTTGTCTGGTGTGTTTCTGACTGTTCAAACCATAAGGTTTAAGTCAGGATTTCTGAAACATCGTGTAATAGTTTATGTTTAGCATCGGATGTTAATAGCTTCTAAGTATTTCTCCTAGTTTGTACCTGAGTTACTGTACAAGTTACTGTACAGATTACTGTTCCGGTAACGATTCCGGCACAGATGTTACACCGAACCACCTCAACCACCGCCCCAAGCACCACCTCAAGGCTTATATAGAGGGGGTAATTTCGAACCTTATGGACCTCAACCAAATCTCATTTTTGGACCACCGCCAAATCCACCACCTCCACACAATCCACCAAGGACTCCACAAAGATCTAATCAAGGGTCATCTGACACACAATCAACTCATTTGAACCGCCATGATGCACCGTCTCATCGAACGAATAGTGTATATAAAAAGGAAAATATAAGAGCAAGGGTTAATGATTGGGATGATGGATTGGGCAATGAAGGTGATCAACATTATCATGGAGATTGGGATAATAACAACCCTGATTCTGGATATGGATATCATGGTCATCAACAATATGATTATCATAATCAAGGATATCAAGGTCGACCCGGAGTTCCTAGAAGGCCTAATGTCAATCAATATCCTGATGGAGGATATGACCATTTTCATGATGGTGTGCCAAGGGCACCTAATCGAGGTATAGTTCAAGGTGTGGAAAGTCATTTTAGATCACACATAGCAGTGAATGCTTCTCCTATTGTTCGTCTTGAGGTGAGAGGAAGATCATTTGAAGTAAGGCCACAGTTCTTGAATGTGTTGCCCAACTTTTATGGCAAAGCAAGTGAGGAACCGTATTTACATTTGTCTGAATTCGAAGAGGTTTGTGGTACTATAGGAGGGCAAGGTTTCACACCTGATCAAGTGAAGCTAGTTTTGTTCCAATTTACCTTGAAGGATGCAGCCAAGTTGTGGTTTATAGCATTGCCATCTGCTAGCATTTTCACTTGGGAGGATTTGCAGCAACAATTTCTCGATGAATATTTTACTCCCCAAAGAATAAGTGATGCTAGGCATGCTATAAGGACATTTCAGCAACAATCGGGAGAGTTATTTTATGAAGCCTTCAAAAGATTCAAGCAGTTGCTAAGGACTTGCCCACATCACGGGATTTACAAATGGGAGTTAATTACTGTTTTCCATGATGGCTTGTCTACTGATGACATAAGGGATGTCAATTCCACTACAGGTGGAACATTTTTGTCTAATCCAGTAGATGTAGATTGGGATTATTTGGAGAAGATGGCAGTAAATTCCAAAAGGCAAGCACAGTCAAGTAGAAGGAAGAAGTTTGCTATAGTGAAAGCCTCAGGAAGCTCCTATGATAGAATGAAGAAGTTGGAGAAAACAAATCAAGCATTGGAAAGAGAGTTAGCAAATTTGAAGATGAGTGGAATCAATGGTGCTACAAGGGAGAATCAAGTGTTCCATGTTTGTGATGGATGTGGAGAATTAGGTCATGCAACTATGGATTGTCCTAGGTAAGGTGGAAGAAAAGAAGAACTGAATCAAGTTTATGGAGACCGAAAGCAATATGATATGAATTCAAATACATATCATCAAGGTTTAAGGAACCATCCAAATTTTTGTTATGGTAACTCTTCTAATCAATCTAATCCTAATTTTCAGGGATCAAGTCAAGGAAGCCAATAGTACCAAAATAGGCAGTCAAACTACAACAATCAAGGATACAATCAGGGTGGAAACAAGGGCTACCAAAGGAATTACCAAACAAATCATGATCAAGGAAGCTATTCGGGAACTTCTAAAACATCAAACAAGGAAATCATGGATTTTCTCAAAGAAATGAAGAAAGCTAATGAAGTACGAGACAAATCAGTTGAGGCATTATCCAAGCAAGTTGGACAATTGGCTGAAGAGGTGGCAATATACAGAAAGGAATCGGGTAAACTACCAAGTGATACCGTAGTAAACCCATTACATCAGAGTTCAAATTCAAAGAATACGAAAAATGTGCATGTTAATTCAGTGTGCACGCATCAGTGTAGTGAAGAGAGTGAGTCAGAAGAAGAAAATGATCCAGGAGCACCTATCATTCCAATTCAGATTGGGGAAGTAAAAACTAACAAGGCACTTTTAGATTATGGAGTTAGTGTTAGCATTTTACCTGGAAGCATATATGATCAATATGAGTTTGGTCCTTTACATCCAGTTGACATCACCGTGGTGCTAGCAGATTCAACATGTAGACGACCACGAGGAATGTTGGTAAGGGTTGCAGTTAAGTTTGAGGAATTTTGTTACCCGAGGAGACGAGGATTTCTTGGTACTAGACTATGAACCAATTACAAAGAAAGAGCAACTAACAGTCATACTTGGACGACCATTTTTGGCAACTGCTAATGCACAAATCAATTGTCGGGACAACACGGTTAGCATGACCTTTGGAAACTGTAAGTTGAGCTTAGATATATCGTCAAATTTATTTACTTATTTTATTGAAAATAAATGTGCGATAACAAGTATTACTAACAAGAGCCATTCTCATTACAATGTTATTGAGAGGGGCACCACAGAGAAGGGTTTCATGTTTGACTGGTTCCAAGTGAAGGATGCTAAGAAAATAGTGATTGAAGATGAAAAAGCTCAAGATTCAATGGCACAAGTGGAAAACTCAAAAGAGCACATCAAGGTGGATGCAAGATCATCAAAATCACTGAATGGATTGAAGAAGCCACCCAACATATCAAGCACGTGTATGAAAATGGTGAATTTGTGAAGATGAGAGTGAAAGATGAGTTAGTTGATACGAGAATGATACGAGATACAAGTTGGAGTTGGGTTGATAACAACCAAGTTGGTAAGGTGATGGTTGGAAGTGAATTTACCTTTCAACCACCATAAACCCAAAATCAGGTATGGTCTGGCTGAAGACCTAAAACTTAGCGCTATCCGGGAGGCAACCCGAGAACTTTGTGGGTGTGTTTACTAAAAATCCTCACGAGACTTCACTCGTCCCCTCGGGCTACCGAGGGGTTTAAAAGGCTTATTGCATATGCTAAATGCAATCGTGATTCCTACGAAAGTGCATTAGGTTTTGTTTGTGTTGCATCATTTTTATTATTTTATTTATTTTGTGTTGCATAGGTTTCATTACCCTGTTCAAACACCCAAGTGTGGGGAAAAGCTGTGTACTTTCAGGTTGACATATTCATCATGTGCCTCGGGGTGAAGCACTAAAATACAAGGGTTTCCAATCATGTTTGCATAACTTATCAGGTCCACGTGCTCTTTCCATGCTTCCATAACTGTTTGTTTAAATTATGTTTGACACTTTGTGCTTGAGTGGTTTGCTAATGTTTGTTTGAAGTTGATGTTTGGTTGAAATGGAGTGTAAAGGGAATTTGAAGGGGGCGTTTGGGTAAATCATCACATCATACTCATTTCACACTCATATTTAGTGGAAAATTTACATTGGGGACAATGTAAGGTTTAAGTGTGGGGATGAGGGAAATTTTGAAAAATTGGCAAAAATTGTTCCAAAAGAGGTCTTTTTGTGCACGAAAAACAAATTTTTTGTCAAAGAAAATTGTGAATGCGTCTTTAACCGGTGTATATGTGTAACTTCCTAATTATGCCTAGTTCTTTAAGTTACGGAATAAAGTTTTCTTAGCAAGTTGTAGGAAAATGTGGTAGGTAGGTCTCAATTAAGGATACAAGGCTAGATAATGGATAAATATGCATGCTTTATATCTGAAACCCGTTACCACCGTTTTTGTGAGAATTTGAGCCTATGTGGAGCATGAAATAGATGTAGAATTTAATGCACAATTTCATTTGATGTGTGATTACCATAATGTTGTTGTCATTTCAAAACTTTCATAATTAATACATGTTAAAACCATGAGCCAAAGTGTGCACAAAAGTGATAGAGGCATTAGGATAAACCCTTGCTTTAGCCTTATGTCTTTGTTTCACCAACCCTTGACAAAATCCCCTAGTCGCCATTTTTGAGCCAATTACCCATTCCTTTGTTAAACCATATCCATTCCATTAGCCAAAATCGGACTTTATAGCCATTTCAATTTACACCCATGTGACGAATCCAAGTTAAGTAGGGTTAATGTTTAAAAAAAAATAAAAAAAAAAGAAGAAAAAAAATTGTTCATAGTGATGTTAGTTAGTAGTTTACAAATAAAAAGTAATCAATAAGTGTACACACTTACCCTAGTAATTATGTGTAGTAGTTGTTTGTGTGACTTAACTTGGATTTCACATGTTTTAGCCACTTACATTCCTTTTCCATACCTTAGCCTAAGCCAACACTACAACCTTGAAAGACCTCTTGATTTGTGTATACTTGTGCATAATGGTGGAGATTTGATTACTTTACAAGCTTATGATAATGATACATCATTAGTGGATTGAGAGTTCAGAAATACTAGTGCATCATTGCTAGTTCAGATACAAAGCCGAGTGGAGTGTTCATTGTGAGAGGTGTGAATATGTGCATGTGAACCATTTGAAGCTAAGTGTCCTTGATTAGATATTTTCTTGTCAAATTTGTAATATTGCTTGTTGGGATGTAAATCTATTGCACGTTGTAAGTCTTGGGAACTAGGTGTGGTTTTGAAGTTTTGCTATTAACCGGTAATGAGATGTTTAAGCAATGGTTTTTGTTGAATTATTTGTTATCGTGCGTAAAGGACTTTGCTGGGACAAGCAAAACATAAGTGTGTGGATGTGATGTGTGTTTGATTTTCATGTGTTTTAACAATTTAAAGTTGCGTTTTATGTGCATTTTATGTGGAACATGATACATTGAAATACAATTGTGAATTGCAGGTAAAAACATGTTAGAGGGATGCCCGGGGTGGTAACGAGGTGAAAAGATGCACAGATGGATCAGAAACTGTCGAGAAAAGCTCAAAACTTCGGAAGCGCATATCTTGAGCTAGAGGAAGAGTTACGGAAGCCATAATATATGAAAAACCGAGTTCTCGACGAGACGAAGCTGCTGGTGAGATCAGACCGGGCATAGGCTACACCCAAGTCAGTGTAGGCTACGCCCAAAAATTCAGCGTTGACAGAAATTTTGCACCGTTCAGTTGGCCCAGCGTAGGGCTATAAGCGCCCAAACGCGGAAAACGGGATTTTAACCCTATTTTGCCTATTTTCAAGCCACATTCCATCGAAGTTGAAAGTTAAGTTTTTTGGGGCCATTTGGGACGTTTTTGGGCAGTTTTGAGGGATCCACCCTCCAAATCAAGATTCAATCCAAGAATTCATAAATGGAATCAACAATTGAAGATCAAATCACGATGAGGCAAGGCTAGTTTCTTCGTAATTGCTTCCGGTTGATTAGAGTTGTAAGTGAAACGATGTTTGAATGTTGAATCTAGGTTTTTGATTGTAAATTGCTACGATTTCTTTTTGGTTGATTTAAACAATAGATTTTATTTTTTCGTATTATGTTGTTACCATCAGTGATTTCGGTTTTGTTGCCTCGTTACTCTTGTATTCGTGTGATGCGTTGTGTATGTCTATTGTAATTTTGTGAATGAGCATTCTTAAACGTTCGTTCCATCTTTATCACTTTAATCGAACTGATTGACAACATCAATTTTATATGATTTCAACCTAGGGTTTAACTTACATTCATTGTGGATCTACAACCTAAAAACCGGAAGTGATTACCTTTTTCATTAATTGTTTTCAAATCAAAAGTAAAGTTTGTTTCTTTTAAACGATTCTCTTATTCAATTCAATCCAGAGTTTTCATTTT